>CM062813.1:460042341-460642341 GCA_031772625.1 Pinus tabuliformis
TACAATGCCGGTGAGACGAATGATTTATAGACACCTTCATCATTGTCTCTCAAGGTACATACCCACCCTGGTGTTCTTTGAGTATGACCTTCTAGGACTATTCTTATCTTGGGTTCCCAACCCTCAAAGAATATTAGTCCTTTTGCCTACTATTGTCTTGGATGCCCTACACATCCTCAAAGAGTATTGGATTCTAGATGATTACCTAATCCCTCCATTCTTTCTTCCCAAGTGAAGACAAGAATGTTGTGTCTATCATGTGTCTACATTTCCATTCATGGCCTTCATCTATACTTACAGTTGTTAGTCCATGTCTAGTGCATGACCCATGAAGTGGAAAAAGACAATTGTCACTCCTTTGTAATCATGGGTGATCAAAACTCCCTCTTGATCAAGGACTTGTCAGAGCTCATTCTTAACTAGCGACTCTTTCATTCATCAACAACTTCTTCTTCATGAGTCCTTCAATTGCTTGATCTCCTTCCTTTCTTTGATGTCATGAAGTCTTTGGTTCGAACTTCTTCTAGGTAGGGCACCATCCATTGATCAATTTCCTTCCTGGTTTTTCATGTCATTGCTTCCTTCATGGAAAGTGGCTTTCTTGTCATACATCAAGTTTTCTTGTCATCTGGCTACTCCTTTGTCCTCTGTCCATGCTTGGGAATACACTTCTCATTGATGCTTTGTTGTACTTTCTTGTTTACATGCTTCGACTTAGTAGCCCATTATGACTTCATCCTGATATTGTTTCAACATTGATTTGCTGGATGGCTTCTTCATCATGACATCTTCATAGAGTAGAATCAATTATCTGCATATTTTATATCTCCAAGGCCTTCATAGGTGTCAATGGTCCTTCCTTCCTTTTTCAGATTTGTCCTACTTTCTTTTGGGAGATATCTTCAAAGTATCTTGTTAGAGAGAGATTCTTGGTGATCATGGTGTTCTTCACATGCTTGATCTCTTTCTTAATTTGCTTCTTCTTAGATAGATAGGCCAACTATCTTATGCTTCTTGTGAGATATTTTATTTATTGCTTGCTTCCTGGACTAGTCAGCATTTCTTCTTGCTTTGTAGTTGGAAATCTCATACTCCTTATGTGAGCATATTCTTTTTGTTGAACTTTATTGCATCATAGTACATGGCGTTGAGCATGTCCTTGGTGAAAGAGATTCTTTCATACTTGATCATGTTATATAACTATTCCCGTGACTCAATTATATACAAAAGATAACATGACTAAAATTTGATGCTTACATACCTCATCTTGATTCTCCTTTGATCATATTAGCTTCATTTGGTTGTCCTTGGTGTGTCCCTTCTTGCTTCATCTCAGCTTGCATGCATACAATCTTTTCTTGAATCCCATGAATGGGATTCCCAATGAGACATCTGCTTCTTATTCATGAATCTTCTTTTGAAGATTCCATCATAGGATCTTGAAGACCCTTACCCTGCAAAGGTTTCTTTCCTTTTGATGATGGAGGTCTTCTAAGATTCTTATTCATGGTCAATTTTCTTTCATAGTGGATGAGGACCTATTCTAGGTATGCTCCTTCTACATGAATATCTTGAGCTATATCTACCATGCTCCTATATTCTAGAAGATATTTCTAACCATACATTTTGTTCTCGTTATAAATGCTATTTCTACATGAGTATCTAGAACTCTATGTACTACATGCTTTTAGATTCTAGAAGATATTTCTAGCCATGTCATTTCTATATGCTCCTGTTCTACTCAAAACCTTGAAATAAGACTTGAAGTAAAGAGTTTAACTTAGTCATAGTAGAGATCCAGAGGATCTTCCTTTGCTTAATTTCTTCTTCTTTCACCTCTTGAGTCACGTGAGCTTCTTCCCTCTTTCTTTTGTTGTTGTTGTCCTTCTTAAGGTTAGGATAATTCCTTTTGTAGTGTCCATATTCATGGCATCCATATCATTGGATTTTGGACATGTCTTTGTTGTTTGTTCTTCGTGGACCAAATTTGCCAAATTTTCCCTTTATCTTGGCCATGGTAGAAAATTCTTGCTCTTTTGATCCCACATCTTCCTTTGTTTTAAGTTTTATTTACTTTTTCCTTCATATAGACCAGATTTCACTAAGTGTGGTTGCTTCCTTCTTGGAATATATGCTTGATGTGAAGTTGCCCCAATCCTTAGGTAGAGCATTGAGTACTACAGTTGTCATATCTCTATCAGACATGACTTTCCCAAGCTCTTGAAGTTGATTTCTTGTTTCAAATATTTTCATGAAGTAGGAAGCTATAACTTCCTTTGTTATCTTCATCTTGTAAAATTCATTCCTTAGAGATAATAATTCTCTAGTTGTGGATACCGAGAATAGCTCTACTAGCTTATCATAAATTTCCTTTGATGTTTCAAATTTGGAGACATAATGAGTGAGAGAGTCTCTGATTGATTCTATTAGAATCCTATGAGCTCTTTTCTCATTCTTATTGTACTTAGATAAGGCATGGGTTTGTTCCTTAGCAAGGATAATGATATTCCCTTTGACATGTTCTAGGAGTTCATTCTCCTTGAGAAGTAAATCAGTCCTCTTTTTCCATGCAAGAAAGTTATTGGTACCTACCAATTTGTTGCTTTCCTTGAAAAACAACATTGATGTATATTTAGAAGGGAACATATACTTACTTGATAGATTTTGAGATGTAGTGTATTTTCTTTCTCCTTGAATACTTGATGGCTTGCCTTCCTAGGATCTTGATGTTCTTCAAGTGGACTTGCTTGATGATGAGATTTTATTGGTAATTTTTAGATGATGTAGGTCCCTCTTTGATCTACTCTTCTTTGTAGGTGCCTTTGTTTAAGGCTCTTCTTCTTTCTATGTAATCTTCCTTGATGAATAATATATGGTAGGTCTTTTTCCTTGAGTAGATTTGGCTTGATGTTTCAACCCTATAGATTTCTTTCCTTGATGAGTGTTCTTGAGTTTCCCTTTCCTTGAAGAATCTAGGGCAAATAAATGTAGTGTGATTCTTTGTTACTTGACTAAAATTTGTGGAGTATTTTTACCTTTTCTTGTTAGCTTAATATTCTTATTCTTATTATTAATGCATGTATGTGTTCTTCATCAAACTTATACCAAAACATAAGAACAAGAGCACAAGATGTTGGCTCTTTTGACAGGGCCAAAACCTCTCTTCTCTTGAGAGGAAAACCCTTTAGTAAGTTTCTCTTATTGAATATTATTATTGATCAATGCCAAAGCCTAGACCCATGGCTTGAATGTCCTCCAAGCACATGTCAAGTCCTTCTGGCACTTTGTTTCTTCTGCAATTCCTCCTTCTAGCACTTTGATCTCCTTCTTCCGACACTTCTTTCTTCTCTCAATCGTTTATAGACCTTGTTGTGGGGGAAAGTATCCAACTCGGAATGACCCTAACCCACTCTAAGGGTGACAGTTCCTTAGCAACAGCTGAAAGCAAAGCTATCTAAAGTTTCTTCTTTATTACATGCAAGAGATAGAAGGAAGAGATCCACTTACCGATGTCTTGCGCAAATGGTCGATCCAATCTCCTTTGTTTGCCGCTTGCTTCCAGATCCAAGTCTTTTCACAGGCCCAGCTACACGAGATCCTGCAAATAAGACAAGAAAAGGAAACTACAAGAGGCATGCATTCATAATCGATTCAAGGATTAGCATAAATCAAAGACGCAAGTAAGACAATACACCATTGAAACACATGCGAATAGAAGAACCTCAAATGCTTTATTAATATATGGAAGTAAGGTTCAGGCGGTGATACAACCATGAGAGGTCCAATCCAGCATCACCTTCCCGACGGAGAGAAATCTCTTCTTCACCTCCCTCAAGCAATCACCCAATACTCACAACTGTAAACCAACAGCAATTCTTTGCACAAAATTCCGGCCTCCCAGATCCCATGGGATGAGATCCTTATATAGAGTTTTGGAGTGAAGATAAGTCAGCTTGATGTGTGACTTGTTGTCCTCTTCAACTCCAGTTGTTCTTCAGCTCTTCACTCGGAGTTTCTACCTTCCACTTGGAGTTTTAGAAGCTCTTAACTCATCATTAGGCGAATCTTATGATCAAGTGTCTTTTTGGAAGCTTCCTGGGCACTGGCACATTGAGAAAAAGATTCCTCCACATGTCAAAGTACGCCCAGCGCAGGTAGCCTTTGTTGCACTTGCTATGCAGCGCAGGTACACCATAGAGCTTTTGACATTCAGCGCAGATGCTTAGTGGAGCAGCTGCTTTGATCCAAAACTGACCTGTTTTTGAGTATTTTTCAGTGGAGAACTGATTTGCAGTGCTGTGGTTTGCTGACCTTGTTCCTCTAAGGGTAATAACAACATGTTTACGGACTTTGGATCCCTTAGATTATTGACATTCCATGCTCTATGCTTTAAGGCACAAAAATGTCTATAACAGTTGCCCCCTAAAGTATGAGGTCGTTTATCGGGTGAAATGCTTTATTAGGAGGATCCGAAGTTCATTCAATCGTCGGGAGGTGACCTGTAACAAAATACAATACAATACATTATCTTTTCATACTTTCTTTTCATGATCTAGCTGATGCGGGAATTTCCCATGCTCATCTTTATAAATACATTTGCTGTACATAAACAGATGATCGCCTGATAATTCTCTGCTTTCAATTATCATCCTTTCAGTAGGATGATCATCTGCTGCACATGTCTATGTTTTTATCTCCTGAATATATATCGCAGCCCAGATGGATGAAACTAGATCCGGGGTCTTCAAACTTGTCCGATCTTCACTCTAGTACAAGTCGATCCATGTGAGAATTTCTTGAAGTCGAACATGGAAAGACATCGCTTGATTACCAGTCAATAATGTAAACTGTTAACAAGCGCGAGAGGAATCACCGATAATGATGATGACCCTCAAGGTACTGCAGCACAATTCACATGGTGTGAATATAGGATCTGACATCGAACACCACGCAAAGTCTCCTGGTCGAAGGCCATTAATGTATACCTATCGCCGGGAGTGAGAAACTTGCCATTGAGGCATGCAAGCTTCAAAGTACTGAGGGGGTGTTCCTAGATCAACTTCTTGGATAATGAGCTGATGTCGACAAGAAGTGATCTGTTAAAGGAGGGCCTTAATGAATCCCACATAAGTGACACGGAACGGAGCTAGTGATGATGGTGAAAACGATTTGTGAAAAATGATTCAGGGTGGCGGTCATGGAAGGATGAAAGATGATGTACGGTAGTGGATGGGACCCGGTTGACACTTTCTGAATGACATCTCTTGAACATATAACGACACTGATGTGATGGATCGGTAGCATTACCCCATGTATGGATGGTATGGCGAGACCATGGTGAAGGGACCGGTGAATGATAATAACCCAACCCGATATTTACGGAGAAAAAAGTGTCATGTTCAAGAGCGACTTGCTACCATTAAGCTTTGAGGTTCTTCCCAATTTTTCCCCAGTCATTTCTGACCAGTACCTCTTTATTTCTGTCAAGATTGAGGAGGATAACATATGCTTGTTCTATAACCTGCCCTTCGGGCAAGCCCATCGCTATGTTTTAACGAGCCTAGTGATAGTGAAACTCGTTCTCGTCTAAAGACAAGTTTGTCGCTATCTAATATTTTTAACGAGCCCAACGACAAAGACAACTCGGTCCTTTTCATTTTTAGGGAGTCTGAAAAGGGTACATAAAGTGGACTCCAGGGGTCCTTTTTTCGTCATTTAATCCCTTAAGTCCGAAAAAGTATAAAACAATACAGAAGGGATGAATGTTCGATATCTTTATCGAGCCGAACTAGACAAGCGCTCGATCTTTTTGTGCAATAATCCCTCAGGTCCAAAAAGATTAAAATCTAGAGGAGGGATAGCTCTTCCGGTCCTTTTAACGAGCTGGAAGGCCAAAACTCGGCAAACTTTTCATATTTTACGAGTCAGTGAAAAGAGCTCAAAGAAGACTCGTCTTTTGAGGAACGAGTGATAAACAGGGATAGCAGCAGATTCCAGGTACAGGTTGGAATTTTCCAATCACGGCAGTATTACAAGGATGGCTGGGTGGGATCACTCTTCGCAGCTGTTCCTCAAAATAGGTAAACAATCAAGTGGATGTGAATGATCGGCCAAATGAAAAGTGGAGGTGACGGTACACAAACACGACCAAGGCTTTTATGGCTGATGAATTTACGGTCTCAAATGGTTATTTACCGGTTCATTTTTTCTGAATGAGCTTGAACTCTGGGGAAAGCCTGCTCACAAGCTTATGTTTATTTTTTAACGAGCATGAATTTCCGCATTAAAACTGCTCGGATCTTGCGTTTATTTTTTAACGAGCATGAACTTTGCCAAAACTGCTCGTTTGATAAGGTCAAATTCATATTTTACCATGACTAGTTTTTCTTTTCCAGAGATAGTACTGTTTTCATCAATTGCTGCAACAAACTTGTTAGAAATGGATAACATGAAGTAAAAATACTAATATTTCACTTTGAACTACGTAAAAGCAATTAAAAGATGTTTTTACCTCTCATTTTACCATTTCATGTGCATTTGGTTTGTTGGAGCTTTGGAGGCGCCTCTTCCTCTCGATTTTTCACCAGCTGATTTCAGGAGATTCTGTGGACGATTTTCAGCGTCGTTTCCACCAGGTAGGAGCTAAACCCTAGCTCTATCTTTTCATGGTCTTATTTCTCAGTTTTATGCTTGTTTTCCTGCCCCCATGAGCCCCTAGGGTTTCTCTAGGGCGCCCTGCCATCAGCGCAGGTGCCCTATATCGAAACCTGCGTTGGGGGTTCTCATTTTCAAAGGCAGTTTGTCTCCCAACGCAGGTGAGGCCCTTCCCTACCTGCGTTGGGCGCAGAAAACATCTTGGTTGCACAATTTTTCATGAGATTTTTGCCATTTTCTTTACTCAGTCAGGGATCTTACTCCTCCTCTTGTTGGTTTTGCAGAGTTTATTGGAGCAGAATGACTCTTACGTGGCGAGAATGAGAGCATGAAGAGGAGGACATGATTGCCCTCCATGATCCTGTTACCGTGAGCGCGTTGCGGAACTGTGGCTTGCTAAAATTCTTCCGCATATCTAGCATGAGGGCACAGATACGTTTACTGCAGTACCTGCTTGATGCTTGGGATCCTGTTAACCAAGTGTTCCAGATTAGGGGCAAGTCCATCCCTTTGACCATAGTGGATATTTACTTCTTGACTGGGTTGTCAAGGCGGGGTGCCCCCATTTCCTTGTCCGGTTCGGCCCAAGGGAGTGATTCCGTGAAAGATTATATCCGTCAGTATTGCAGGGAGGGATCCCAGCCGAGCAGAGACGGCAAGATTTCTATCTGTGATGTTACTGACATGTCTCTCAAGTCTATTCTGTACACAATTTGTAGGATGGCCAGTAGTGCATCCCCTCATGTTGCCAACAGGTCATATGTGCAGCACGCCCTGGAGTGTCTTCAGCCGAAAGTTTTTAACTGGTGTGATGCAGTACTGGTTCAGATGAAAAACCAGTTGACCAAAGTAAAGGACAGGAGACTGAAGAATTTTGGCTTTGGTTCAGTTTTGACTGCCTTCGCTTTGGAGAAGATACCCTTGATGCAACCTCAGTACATTGTCCTCGACTTGCCATCTCCTACTGAGCCACGCATGCAGAGGTGGGTTGACCACATGGCTAGACATGCAGGCCAATCTCGGATTACTTTTACTGATGCCTTCTTTAGGTGGTTCGAGCGGCAGGATATGGCTTTTTCCGAGTATCCATATATTGGCATGGATTTCCGGGGTGATCCGGATTTGGTACTACCGGATGGCGAGCAGTGGGGTGATCTTGGTAAATATTTTGACTTTATCACTGTTTACTGTTTTTTATTTATAATGTCCTTGTGCTTTACTCTATCAAGACTCTAATCAAACTCATGTGTGCATGCAGATGTTGGTCCCGTCCGTCCAGCAGTTCGTCCGAGAGCTCTGGTTGCTGCCCCAGCAGGGGAGGCTCCAGGGAGAGCTATTCTCCGTGACCTTGACTTGGCCGAGACTCTTGCAGCTGTGCAGGAATAGGTCGAGGGTCTTACCCTTGGGATTCCAGATGTACGGATCGACGAGTTGCCTCTACGATTGCAGCGACATACCGCTGGTGTTCCTAGACGATGGTGTCGTCTTCTGCGCATGATCGCACAGGTCGTGGCATGTTATCATGAGCATCACTAGGATAGGGTGCCCCCCAGCCATTTTTGAGTTTTGGGGTCGTATGACCGATTTTGTCTTGGTTACAGAACATTATATGTAGACCGTAAACAGTTATATATATTTTTGATTTTCGGGGTTTATTCCAGTTTTTATGTGATCCATGTATGAAACATCGATGATGCTTCTCTTTTTATCAATTTTGCAAATGTCTATCTAACACATAGTTTGCTAATGAGTCGGTTAATGTGTTTAAGTTTCAGGAAATGTGTTGATATTGGATAAAATCAAACTGTCTTTCCAAGATTTTAACTCTTAGGAACTTGCGATAAATAGCTGGATTTCGGACAGAGTAGGTACCATTGAGCTGTAGTACCACGAGCTGTGAGTCTAGCCTGACGACTAGCCGGTGTATGCCATGTGTGATGGCATCAGAGAGGAGCTCTATCAACGCGCTATACTCAGCGATATTATTTGTTGATTGACCAATACATACCCCCCTGAAACTCATTAACTCGCCGCTTGGGTTAAAAATGGCCCATGCTGCTGAGGATAGGTTCCTCGAACTACGACTCGCTCCGTCAGCATATCCAACCCATGGTTCCAATGGATTTGACATCTGCAATAAGTGTAAAAAGCGGATTACTTAAACCGGAACAAACGCTTTAGCAAAAACAAAAATGTAACAAAAGCATACAGGTTACTATTAGGCATAGTAACGCTTAAGGTACAACCCGTTGCGGGGTTGCGCCAGTGGAAGTCTGTCATAATCTACCAACTCGTAGGCACCTTTTGCTAACACCCTTTTAACAATATAAGGGCCCATCCATAAGGACTTGAATTTCCCAGCTCCCAATTTATCGGATTCTTGGTCATAAAGCAAGACCAAATCACCTTCCGAGAAGACACGGGGTTTGACATTTTTGTCGAACTGCGCTTTGACTCGTTTCTTGTGGGCTTCGTTGGCCAAGGCGGCATCACGACGAGTTTCATCCAACTGGATTAATTCCAAGAAACGAGCTTCTTCTTCCGAGGTTCCGGGGAGGAGATCAATTGTGAGTTTAAGGGACGAAATTTCACACTGGATTGGTAGGATCGCCTCTAGGCCATACACCAGTTGAAACGGTGTGAACCCAGTGGCATTCCTTACCGATGTTCGGTAGGCCCACAAAGCCGAGTACAGGATCAAATGCCATCTTCTTTTGTGAACCCCAACCATCCTTTGCAGCATGCGCTTCAGGACCTTGTTGATCGCTTCAACTTGTCCGTTAGCTTGCGGATAGTACGGGGTAGAGCTGTCGTGAGACAATCCTAGTTTGGCAGTTAATTCAACCATCATGTGATTGCGAAAATGCAATCCATGATATGTTACTATGGCCTGTGGCACGCCGAATCTGGCGACTACATGATTAAAAAAGAATAGGGCTGCTGTTTCACCAGTGTTATCCAATGTAGGCATCGCCTCGGCCCATTTGGTAAAATAGTCAACTGCGACTATAATATACCCATGCCCCCCGGTCGAGGTGGGGTTACATTGCATGAAATCGATGCCCCACTTGGCGAAAGGCCCCACAGCTATTATTGGCTGTAAAGGAGCGGGGGGTCTTCTGGTTTTGCTATCAAAAATATGACATGCATGGCAACTTCTAACTGCAGTTATGCAATCTTTGAACATGGTTGGCCAGAAGTATCCTGCTCGTAAGATTCTTTGTGTTGTAGCATATCCAGATTGATGCCCCCCACAGGTGCCTGAATGACATTCATTCAGGGCTTTTTCGGCCTCCTCATGGGTTAGACACCTTCTCAGGACCGTATCGACACCATGACCGTAAAGCGTATCACCGACGATCATGTAGTCTTTTGCTTGGTATCGAATGCGTTTTTGTTCTGAGTGAGAGGTGTCTGGCCGAAACTTTTGGGTTTGGAGATAAACTATTATATCTCCATACCACTCATCACTTGCTGATATCAGAAACAAACTTTCGTCCACGATCGATTCTTTGGACGTTTCATCGTTGGATGATGATGGGAGATCACATAATAATTCTACGAAAACTAAAGCTTTCTTTGATTTGGATTTCACAAATTCCAGATCAAACTCTTGAAGGATAGCTATCCACTTTGAATATTTGCCCCCAAGCAATTGTCGCGACAGTATATAAGTCATGGGGTTGCAATCTGACAATACGGTGGTCTTCCTAAAGAGGACATAGTGCCGAAATCTTTGTATCGCTTGAACAGCTGCCAATGCTAGATTTTCAACATGAGAATATTTACTTTCCGTATCATTTAAGTTTTTACTTAAATAATATATAGGGTGTTCAATTCCGTCGACTTCTTGAACTAAAACCATCGCAATGGTCGTATCTGCTGCAGCCAGATACAGGTTAAAATCCCTTAGATAGTCTGGGGCGTACATTAATGATGCTTTGACTAGCGCTTCTTTCAAAGCATCAAAGGAAGCTTGTGCAACCTGGTTCCAGATGAAAGGTACATCCTTTTTCAGGAGACGGGTATAACCTTTAGCAAGTTCTGCGTAATTTGGAATGAACCTCCTCAGAAAGTTTGCTTTCCCTTGGAGTTTCTGAATCTGAAGCAAGTTCGAAGGTGGAGGCAAATTAATGATTGCCTGCACCTTGCAAGGGTCGAGACGAATCCCATCCTTGGAGACTATAGAGCCAAGTAAACGACCAGAACCGACGCAAAACACACATTTGTGCGGATTGAGTCTTATCTTGTAGTGTCGGCAACGTAGAAATATCGCTCTTAAATGATGCGGATGATCAGTCCGCTTTTGCGAATGAGCCGGAAGATCGTCGAGATAAGGTTGAACGATGTTCTTGATGTCGTGGAAAGCATAATTCATTGCTCTCTGAAACGTCGCCCCTGCGTTCTTTAAACCAAAGGGTAATTTTCGATAAGCGAATGTGCCCCATGGACAAATAAATGCAGTCTTTGACTGGTCCTGTGGGCGGATATTAATTTGATTATACCCGGAAAATCCGTCCATAAACGAAAAGATTTCACATCCGGCGCATTCATCAATTATCTGGTCGATGAAGGGTGTAGGGTAGTTGTTCTTTGGACAGGCTTGATTTACATCCCTATAATCGACGCACACTCGTATTGTTCCTTGTTTTTTCATAACAGGGACAATATTCGATACCCAATCGGTTAGAGGAACCGGGTAGATGAAACCAGCATGGAGAAGCTTCTCAACTTCCACTTTAATGGCAGCGGCTTTCTTGGGGTGTACCTGCCGAAGCCGTTGTCTTACTGGTTTGACATCAGGATACATCTTAATTTCATGTTCAACGATACTCGAGTCAATGCCTGGCATTTCATCATATGACCAAGCAAAGACATCTCTAAATTCGCGGAAAAGAGCTTTATATATTTCTTGTTCTGAAGGGGAACAACCTTTGCCGACATAAATATTCTCTACAATGTCTGTTTTGGTCGAGATATTTATGGCTATAGTCTCTTCTATATTGGATAGGTTTCTCTCGGAATCCACCGTATTTACAGTATTTGTTAGGAATTCAAATACTGACGGGTGATACAGGTCGCCTTGAGTATCTTCCTTTGGAAGGGAACGATGGTGGTTATCATCCCATGGTGCCCCTTCAATCATCATTGATTGCAGGATTCCTTCGTCACTTGCATGCACCCGTGACCAAGGATCCAAAGGGGTTCCACATTCTCCTGACCTATCTACCCAAATGCTTGACGAGCATTGATTTGGGCTTGCCTCCCATGCTTGAAACATTGATTGCTACAATATTTCGATTGGGCTCGGGTGAAAAACCCTTGCCCGATCCATGATGACTTTACCTTTTGCGACCTTCGTGGAAGATATCATGTTGCAGGTGGCCACCAATGGTACACTTCCTATGTACATATGATTTGGCAGCGAGAAAGTCCCCATCATTGTGGGGTCTTTCAACAGGCCTACTCCTATATCTTTAATTGAATGGTCGCTTTCATGGATCATGGGAATGCTTCCCGTAACTTGTGAACCATTAAGGAGGAAGTTCTGTTGGTCGACGACCGTAATCCCTCCTTCAAACGGGAATGCGATCTTCCTAAAATAAGTCGACACGACAGCAGCCATGGCATAAATCCATGGTCTTCCCAGTAGGATGTTGTAATCCAGATTTCCATCTATGACCTCAACATCAATCTCTACTGTTTTTCCACCTAGTTCAACTTTTAAGTTACTTAGGATACCGTAAGGGGTATATGTCCTACCGTCGAAAGCCTTTAGTGTTGTCGAAGATCTCGACAAGGTTGGTGACCCTAGCGTTTTCCAGCAGCTCATTGACATAATACATGTCGATGCCCCCTTGTCAATAATTGTTCTGTGAACAGTTTTGTTGAGGGCCTTTACTTGAATAAGGAAGGCTAGTTGAGCTGGTAACTGAGGGTCATACCCTTTGTGATCAAAGGACACAAGATTGGAATCCTTAGGATCAACCCCCCCTATTGCCGATAACAATGCCTGCCTTTGGGATGGACAATTTTGTAGTACTTCTAGAGTCGACATAGCGGATGGCGATTGAGCCAAATCTTCTACTATGTTATAATGCTGCGCCGCTCTGGCACGAGGATTAAACGTCGACTTGTGTACTACACCCTTAGGTTATTTTTATTGTTAATTCTGGCATTATGGGTGGGACAACTTCTGTCGAAGTTGTTGTCGAACTACTAGGTTGATCTTTACCTTTTTCGTTTGACAGTTGCGGATTCCCATAATCTTTGTTCCTTGTCGAAATCAAAGCATCATTTTGCTGCTTAGAGATCGACAACATCAGCACTTGCGACGGGGAAGCATTTCCACTATCAACCATATTTTGACCTGGTTTGGGAAAAGGATCAGTCAATACAGCTGGGTTCTTTGGACTCTTAAAGAATCTCTTGAGCTCAGCTTTGTATGGACATTCTGTTGTCTTGTGATCTTCGTCACATATCGAACAAGACCATTTCTTTTTCCCTTTCTCAGGAGAGTTCGAAGAAGTTCTTTTAGGTGACGGATCATCCTGTTGCTTCTTCTTCCCTTTGTTTTGCTTCTTCTTGCTTCCTGGTTGATTGGTTTCTTTGCCTTTATCTGCTGATATGGCATTTACTTCCGAAGCAAGAATCTCTTCATGGGCATTTCGATCTGAAGTCTTACGGGCTTTCTGAGGTGAAGCCTTTTTCGACTTCGCGCTTGCAGTGCCAATCACGCCATCTCCGGCATGAGAGTCAATATTCGATTTAGGAGGGGGAGGAATTGAAAATTCAGGTCTGGGGGCATCAGGTATTTTGTCATAGAGCGTGCCAGACTGAGTATATACCAAGTCTAAATATTGAGCACGAGCAATGACTTGCTCCTCTGTTACGACTCCCCCTTTGGCCACATATTCCGTTATAGCTAGAAGTAATGACTTTATAAACCATTCGGCTAATAGCTGATCAGGAACGTATGTTTTCACCATCCTACGACGGCGACGCCACTCATGTATATGATCTGATATGTGAGTAGCTGTCGTTTGTTTGAAGTTGGTCAGTATTTCGGTTCCTGTTTCATACCTAATTGGTAATTGAAAATGGGTTAAGAAAGTCGTGGCTAAGGAGCTGAAATTGTCGAAAGAGGCTCTTGGCAATTCTATATACCATTTGGCCGCCGAACCTGTCAATGTCCTCTGGAAGAGGCGAAGTCTTATCGAATCATCTTTCAGAGTGTTCGATGAACACCATAGATGAAAGGTCATGACGTGATTCGACGGGTCTTCGCCCGGATTTCCATTGAATTTAGGAATGTCGGAGGGAAGCTTGTGAGGAATCGCTGGCCACCAAGGGGCATAAGCAATCGGATCGTTCGTCAACCGATGTAAATCGGGTAACTCTAGAGTTGCCACGAATGGTAGCTGTTGACTCAGATTAGGCGAAGCGTACCCAGGATACAAAGGGATCGCCTGAGCAGTTGGTCTTTGCATACCGGCATAATGTATTTGATGCTGGTATGATTGATACGGTTGGTGGACTACCCCACTGTAAAGTGGTTGGTTTTGACCGTATTGTAGGTACGGTTGTCCATTGTTCGCAAAAATCTGCTGCTCGGTACCTTGGCACACTTGCTGGAACTGCGGTTGTTGATACTGCACCAACCATGGTTGTGATACCATTGGTTGTTGTGCGATGCTTACCATTGGGCCAAGATGTGGGGTAAGGGTACCCATTTGTGCTTGTGTCGCCCCGCCAGTCGGCGACTGTGTTTGGGTTGCAGGGTCAAAGGGTTGTTGCATTACAACCTGAGAAAACTGAGGTTGACATACAACAGGCACCGTTTGAACTTGCGACACGGTTACAATCGCTAGTGTCGTCGGGATGTTCGTCACAGGCATTTGTTGTTGCATAGAATACACAACTCTTGGTTGCTGGGGTAGCATAGGTATCCAACCACTTGTAGTTATTCCAGTATAACCTGAATATGGTTGTGAACTCCCGTATGGGTAACCTCCCGGAGGGGGTAACGAAAAAGCATATTGCCCCCCATACGGCGGTGGTCCGGAACCGAGGGGATTTATTACACCTCGAGGACCGGATTGCCCAAACTGATTTCCGAAAGGATCAATTTGTTGAGTTCCAACATAGGAGTTACTGGGTATTATCCTGGGAGAACAAACAGGAACATACCATACTATCGTCATGGCCCCCGAAGGGACCCCCTCCAGTTGTTGAGAGTTAGGGACAGATGGTATGCCGGCGAACATTGTCGGAATGACTGCAGGGAGTTCTGCCGTCGCTGTGTCATTTGGCACAGTCCTAGATGTTGACGGTTGTTCAGACATTTTGAGTCTATCCAGCAGATTTCCTAGTGATTCTTCAGGAACTTCTCTAGGTGATAGGCTAGCTTCTGATGCAGTAGGAAGTAGAGTGATCCCTGCTCCAAAATGTGTTGGAGTAGTTGCTTGCGGATCTTCTACAATTTCTTCTATTGCGACCAGACCGGGTGGAAGAGGAAGACCGTCAGGTCCGTAGAATATTTTTGGTGCCGAAGAAGGGGTTGTTTCGACAGCGACAGTTGTTTGAGGAGCAAGACTCTCTGAACCGATCACTGATGGAACTGATTCAGTAACACAAGTATTTGCTCTCAGACTAGGATTAGTGTTACTGTCCTTCTGGGGCTGTTGAACTTCTTCAATAGGGGCAGGGTTTCCAGAAATTTTTGGAGTAACCGGAACCTCAGATGTCGTCGGAACACTTGTTCTAACTTTGACAGGAGATTTGGAACCAGTTGAACGAGATCGCTTTGCCCGAGTTGTTTTCGATTCCGGATACAAAGACGGTTGACTCGTACGCCTCCGCGAGCGACGGTTCATCGATTGACTTTCTTCCACGGTTGCGGATTACTTGATCAACCAACAATGCACAGGGTAAAATGTGTTTTCGAATTGAATTAATTTTAGACGCTTTTTAAGACACAACTTGCTTTTTCACTTTTTAAGAGTCGAGAAAAAGCTAAAGATGACTCTAGTCTCCTTCGATGTATTAACGAGCCCGAAGTGACAAATGCTCGGATGGACTTTTTCAGTTATAGAGTTTGAAAAATGCCAAAAGAAACTACTCTGGAGTTCTAGGCAGAGGGTGTGCCAAACCTTTCGCGAAACCACAGAATACGTTTTACGGTACGAGTGGTCGATCTTCGTGAATGCTGTGTTCACTGCATCGCGATCAGTAGGGCGGCCGACATGGCTTCCTATGGATAAAGGCTTTGTTCCTATAGGGGTCCCCCAATATACGCGATGGTACACGGGGGCACAAGTCCGTATTAGTGCTATCGTCCCTCAGGAGGAATCACCCACCTTCGTAGAGATCGACAGTCACTATGTTTAACGACGCCGGTTCACGTCTCTACCTAGACCTCTACTGTGTTTCGTTATGTTTCAAAGCGTTGTTAGATAAATTCAGTTCTTTTTAGGTTGATCTTGCTTAGCAGTTTGCCTTTATGGATCACCACGTGATGTATGATACAACTCCTAAATGCAGTCTAAGAATGATAAGCAAGCTTTTTCAATTCTTTCAACTTATGAAAACCTTAACTACTGAAGGAAAAGAAAGACATCATCTTTTCAAACAGATCATAGAGCACACACTGATGCACTTTTCCTAAATCGACATGCAAACTGTCAAAATGCACATGCACAATGCAAGTATTTCTTTTCTTCTTCCTTAATGTTGATGTATTACAAAAAGAAAGCTGTTGTATAATTTCGAATTCAATTTCAAGCGAAAGCAACAAGTGTTTGTCCAATAATAAAAAGAACACCTTAAGATTCACTCGTTTCAACACAAGAAATACTGAAATTCGAACCATATAACGAAAGCAAATGCTCAAGCAGCTATGAACAGCAATAAACTAACTCTTAGAATCACAACGACACTTTCTCATAGGTCTAGATCCCAAAGGTCATAGCAAGACTAGTTCACTTTCGCTATGGGAAACTGTGAATGACAGCAAGAAATACAATAAGAACAATCACAGTTTCTTCATACAACTGAGGCGAAATGAAGGCAAAGAGAAGCGGTTTCAGCTGGGTATACAGGTTGACAACAGGCTGCAAAACAATACTGAAAACTGGGCAACAGACAGTGGGAAACCCCAGTTGCACAAGGCAAAACTGGATCAGCGCAGGTGCTGCACTGTCAATCTGAGATGCAGCGCAGGTAGCCCCTTCGGGACCTGCGTTGCAGTGCAGTTAGCCTTTGTTGCAGCTGCACTGATGAGACAACTCTCGTCTCTCTCAGATTCCGGGTCACAGTTTACTCAAAAATCAATGGTTTTTGGCCAAATCAGAGGCTATCAGTCAAGTATGCACTAGAGGGTGATTAAAGGAAGATGAACACTATCACAAAGAGCTACAAAGAGTCCTTGTGGATCAGCTCTTCAGATCATAAACATGCCCAGCACTGGGCTAGAGTAGCTGCCCTCTACTTTGCATTCGAAGGACTCGAATGCAGTTCGATTCGGTACTCCCTTTGTTTAAGAAATGAATAGCAAGAAACACAAGCTACCAACAAGACACGTTCCCCAGCGGAGTCGCCAGTCTATTGTGGGGGAAAGTATCCAACTCGGAATGACCCTAACCCACTCTAAGGGTGACAGTTCCTTAGCAACAGCTGAAAGCAAAGCTATCTAAAGTTTCTTCTTTATGACATGCAAGAGATAGAAGGAAGAGATCCACTTACCAATGTCTTGCGTAAATGGTCGATCCAATCTCCTTTGTTTGCCGCTTGCTTCCAGATCCAAGTCTTTTCACGGGCCCAGCTACACGAGATCCTGCAAATAAGACAAGAAAAGGAAACTACAAGAGGCATGCATTCATAATCGATTCAAGGATTAGCATAAATCAAAGACGCAAGTAAGACAATACACCATTGAAACACATGCGAATAGAAGAACCTCAAATGCTTTATTAATATATGGAAGTAAGGTTCAGGCGGTGATACAACCATGAGAGGTCCAATCCAGCATCACCTTCCCGACGGAGAGAAATCTCTTCTTCACCTCCCTCAAGCAATCACCCAATACTCACAACTGTAAACCAACAACAATTCTTTGCACAAAATTCCGGCCTCCCAGATCCCATGGGATGAGATCCTTATATAGAGTTTTGGAGTGAAGATAAGTCAGCTTGATGTGTGACTTGTTGTCCTCTTCAACTCCAGTTGTTCTTCAGCTCTTCACTCGGAGTTTCTACCTTCCACTTGGAGTTTTAGAAGCTCTTAACTCATCATTAGGCGAATCGTATGATCAAGTGTCTTTTTGGAAGCTTCCTGGGCACTGGCACATTGAGAAAAAGATTCCTCCACATGTCAAAGTACGCCCAGCGCAGGTAGCCTTTGTTGCACTTGCTATGCAGCGCAGGTACACCATAGAGCTTTTGACATTCAGCGCAGATGCTTAGTGGAGCAGCTGCTTTGATCCAAAACTGACCTGTTTTTGAGTATTTTTCAGTGGAGAACTGATTTGCAGTGCTGTGGTTTGCTGACCTTGTTCCTCTAAGGGTAATAACAACATGTTTAGGGACTTTGGATCCCTTAGATTATTGACATTCCATGCTCTATGCTGTAAGGCACAAAAATGTCTATAACAGACCTTGTTGCACTTGCTCTGAAAGAGACACCTTTTGATGAGCCCCTTTTCTTGTGATGATACCTTCCTTCTTCTTGACCAAATGAGCACCTTCTTCAAGGTGTAGGTGCAAACTTGATGTGACTATCCTGCAACCCTCAATTCTCACATGTGTGGTGGTTTACATGTAGTTGTGGCCTCTTTATTTCTTTGCTTGAGTGCCCTTCCTCTTCGCTTGATTGGGATGCCTTATATGCCTTGTTTACTAACCCAAAACAAAGAGATATGTTACTGTGGGTTTTTTTTTTTTGTTATGAACACAGGTAGACCCTTCCTTTCTCGCACATGTGACTGTAGATTTCCCTAGAAGTGGTCCTTTAATATTCAGTGTTCTTCCTTCCTTCAATGGTGCACTAGAGGCTCCCTTTCTCGTTTCTTTTTCCACCCTTTACTTGCTAATTTCTTGTGCTAATTTCAGAGGTGAGTGTGTGCGTTTTGGTGAAGTGTAAAACCTCTATATATGGAGGATTGTCCCTCCTAAGCCAACTAGAAGGCGACTTGAGGACAGTTTGTAGGCCGACTTGTTGTGCTTTCTTCGTATGGATTCTTTGGTGGTGTAACATGCTTGAAGGAGATTCTTTGATGATGCCTTTGCATAGGGGGGAACTTGACTTTTCTTGGAGGTATTCTCTTGACCCTAATACATGGTTTAACATGCCCTTAAGGCCTTCAAGATTTTCTTTAGACTATTTGACTCACCTATATCACTTAACATGTGCTAGACCTATTCCAATGAGCAAGAAACTCATTGACATATAGTATAAAAATAATATTTCTTTTCTTGAATAAGTACAAGTATCAAAAGTACATTTATGAAGATCGAACCTAGTTACATTTCCTTCAACACAAGACTAGTAATGGGGATTATTAGGATTAGCCCTTCAATGGTGGCATTTTGATTTCATCACAATTTGTCAGCCCATGCATATAGAAAAGGCATGGGCTCTTCTTCTGGGGATGCCTCTAATTTTTTGGAATTCACACATCTAAAGAAATTGGTAATCAAATTAGTTTTTTTATAAGTTTGGAGGATTTTTTCTTTACCGAGCTTGATTGCAGGGTTGCTTGGGTGCAGTTTGAAGCACACCTAGGAGATGGTCTCCTTGAAGAAATAGAGCTAGCCTATAAGGATTAAAAATGGAATCAAACAATTGACTATTGGAGACTACCTTTCAGGTGTTTCACATGTCATAAGGTAGGAAACCTAATTGATTCATGTGAAACAAATGTTTGAAATCTCTAGCCTCGTGAGAAAAATTGGATTAAAAAATATCCTTCGATGGCTTTGCATTCGTCTTTGGTGATGGATGTGTTTTTGTCAAAGGTTCATTGTCAGTCAGTTCACTAAGAAGAGGGAAAGATAGTAAATGTGGAGGCTCAGTCTGATCTTGATTGCTAAACTATAGTTCTAGGTAGGATTTATCTTGATGTTCCCTCCTCCTCAATATTGAACTACGACATGCATAAAAATGGTGAAAATTTGAATAATGAATTCTAAAAAATTGGAGATATTTCGAATGTTAATCTTGAAGGGACATCAAAAATATCTCCTATTTCTCCTTTCATGGGCATGGTGGCTATTTCCTCTGATTCAATTTCTATCAAGTCTTCCTCCTCGATGGCCCCTTTCCCATTAGTTAATTAATTTATACCCTCCTCTCCCATTTTGAGTCATTGGGCTCACATACCTAATAATAACCCCTCAGGGAGGTTGGATCAAAGGTCTTGTCAAGTTTTAGACAATCTAAAAGGAGGTCATATCCCCTTTGTTCTCGAGTTAGTCATTGGGAATATTCACCCTTTGTCTATGGGCTATTGATTGATGCCTGATAGTGGGATAGGAAAGAAGACAATACTATTTGTTGAAGACCTAGCAAAAGGCCAAAGAAGACATTTGGAGTGGAAAAAAAACCACGCTTTTCAGGGCACTTAGAGAAAAAATCCCCTCACACAGAATTAAATGAATATTATTTTTATGAATTTCTGGGGGTTCAGGGGCACTCCCAAAATAATTCCTTCAAAAATATTATTCATAATAATAATCTTGACATTATTATGTTACAAGAAACTTTGACAAATTGTTGTAATGCCAAATATTTTCTTGAACCTTGGATTAGAAACTAGTCTTTCTCCATCGTTGATGTTCAAGGTCTATCTGGCAAGCTCATTACAACTTGGAATTCAATCTTCATAAATTCATCAATTTTCTCTTCTCCTCACTATACCTCGTTGACTTGGAGGTTCATGAATTTGGCCAAAAAATCAGAATTTTGAATGTCTATAGTCCTTACTGGAATCGAATACTTTACTAGGAAGATCTGGTAACTTCCAAAGCTCTCAACGTACAATTATTGATTCTTGGGGATGACCAAAATCTCACTATGTCTCTTAGAGAATTTTAGGGTGCCTATCCTTGCAACGACCCATTGGAGGACATTTTCTTTCATATTTTTCATTCAAATAAATTGATTGATTTGGAACCCATTAAAATTGTCCCTACTTGGTGAAACCTTTGAATCAATGGAATTCTATCTCCAAGTGATTGGATCAGTTCCTCATATCGAAATCTATTTTTTCTGCATCTCTAAGATCAAAATCTTGGGTTGAAGAAAGAGACATTTCATACCATTGTCCCATTTTCTTAGAGATGTTCTTAGAGATTCTACAAGATGAAATCAAACCTCCAATGTTTTTAAAATTCAATCATGTTTGGATTAAGGAAGAGGATTTGACAAAATTGGTCAAGGATTCCTTGACCCCTCTTAGTTTGCAATGACGATGATCATATATGAAATAATTTGTAGAGAATTTAAAACTTATAAAAAATAATTCAAAATCCTAGGCTAAGGAATACATTGCTAGATTTAATGTTGAGTTGAAGGATTTGGAAACAAAAATTCATGACCTCTACAATTTTGATGATGCACGTTCCCTTTCTGAAGCATACATTTGATTTTTTCACTCTTTGGAGTGGAGAAAAAGGGATATTTTAGCTAGAGAAGAGGAATCTTGGAGACTCAAAAGTTGCACAATCTCGATCAAGGAAGAAGATAATGACATGATTTTTTTCCATAGTTACACAAACTATAGAAAAATATCAACAATATTTGGTCTTCGAATTCAAGCTTCTGTGATCCATATCATAATGTATAAATATTTTTTTCGGAAGAAGTCACATTGAAGAAGTCACAACTGATATCAAGCATGGGAGGACCAAATCTTCGGCTTTGGTCGAGCATGCAGAGAATACCAAGCATCATATATGCATTGGGAGGCTAGGGTTATCACTAATATTAACCAAGCATCATCTATGCATTGAGAGGTCTTCCAGTAATATTAATAGGGATGATGGCTGGAAAATTAGTAGCTGCTGGATTCCTGCCCTCTCTTCTTAGTTTTTCCTTCATCTTTGTTCATCTATGTCTTGATCTTTTCTCCCTTTTTTTTTAGAATATTAATATTATTAATGTTAGTATTAGAATTAATAGTATTACTAAAATTAATATTAATAAAACTATTATTATTAATATTAATAGTGAACATTAGTTTAATATAAGCCAAATATTTGGTCATATTAATAATACTATTAATACTAGATACTAATATTAATATGAATAATACATAATAATAATAATAATACTTTTTAATGTTAGCATTAGTGATATGAATATTAGTATTATTTAATGATATTAAAATTTATATCCATTATTGGTAATATAAATTGAGAGTATTATTAAACTATATATATATATATATATATATATATCTATATATATATATATATATATATATATATATATATATATATATATATATATATTATAATAATAATAATAATAATAATAATAATAATCGTTTTATAAATTAAATAAATATTATAGCCGCTGAGAAAATAAGATAATATATTTAATAAAATAAATACAAATTAAAACCGTAGTCAAATATAACCATTAAGTTGCCCATGGGGTTTTGCATTGACGGTGAATGGGTGCACTGTTAAGGCACTCCTTGTGATATTTCACTGGTTCAAATCCCCCGTGGGTGCTTACCTACCAAAAAAAAAACAAATATAACCATTAAGTTAATAAGTTAATATATATATATATATATATATATATATATATATATATATATATATATATATATATATATATATATATATATATATATATATATATAGATTAAATTAACTATTAATAAATTAATTAAATTAAATTAAATAATATTAAACTTTTCCTTTTCCTCCCTTGGTCAAATATAATCGTTTCCTTCTAACTGTTAGGTTGACCTATCTCCCTGTTTAATGTTCTTCCTGGATCTGTTTCTTCAGCGTATCCTAAAGATGAACCACACTTGTTGGTTCGAAACGTGTCAATCAATACCTTTTATGTGACTTCTTCTGCAAAGATATTTATACATTTAATATTTGGTCTATTAAGGACCAAGGGGGTTCCCCTCACTCCTATTTTCAAGACATTGTGCATTTTTGGCTCTTTCTCCCAATTTAAGGGGTGTCCAATTCAAGAAATATTGGATACTCTATCCCTATTCCCTTGATCGATTTCTAATGAAATGAATGAGTCCTTATTGACAAAGTTTTGGAGGGGTAGATTTTTGGAGCTCTTTCTTCCATGCATAAAAAGAAAGAGCTCAGGTTCGAATGGGAAAAGGGTATAAATTTTCACTAGTTTTTATTATCTCATAAAATTAGTTCAAGAGTCTCATGGTTCATGGAAGGTTTTAGGTTCTATCAACTTGACCTTCATAACAATAATCCCAAAACTTTATAATGAAGTTTAATTTGATGATTTCCAACCCATCTTTTATTGTAATGTACTCGATAATCTGACCACAAAAATCATATCCCATGGACTGAAGTTTGTTCTTAGTGAAACTAGTTTGGAAGAACAATTTGACTTTCTCTAGAAAAGTGAAATCAATGACACAGTATCTTTGGCCTAGGATACTCTCCAATCTATTAAATTTAGGAATCCCTGTGCAATTTCCATCACAATCAACATTTCAAAAGCATACAATAAGGTGAATTGGAGGTTTCTGTAGCTAGTGTTGATTTAACTAGGCAAGAATCTAGGGTCTGTGAATTAGATAATGTGATGTATCCATTCAGCCATCTTTGTAGTACTTATCAATGGATGTTGTTCTTCCTTTTACAACGCTTCTAGGGGGCTCCATTAAGGATGTCCTCTTTCTTCTCTCCTCTTTTTCAAGCTGGTTGGTTGTGAAAGTATTGAGTAAAATTATACACACTGAAATAGAAAAAGGAGAGGTGAGAGGGTTAAACATCACATGATCTGCAACCATTTCTCATATTTTTTTGTGAATTATGTATTTATGTTCATTTCAGGAAACAATTTATACTTCTAGAATTTAAATCGCATTCTAGCTATATTTTCTTTAGTCACAAGTATGGTAATTAATATAAAAAAATCATGGATGATACTTCACAAACTTTTGGACATATCCTCCTATTACATACGTGATTTTTTCCAATTCCATATCAAGTACATAGACAAAGGAGTTGAGTACCTCAGTTTTATGATGAAAGAAAATCACTATAAATTTGAAGATTGGATTTTGTTATTTAAGAAGTTGGAGAAATTTATCTCATTTTGTACCAACAAACTTCTTTCCAAGACAGGTTTCCTAATCCACGTGAAATACATTCTTGAGAGTATAACAATTTATTGTACCTCCATTGCTTTGGTCCTTAAAGGTATTCTAACAAAAATTCAAAAATGAAGTTTCAAATTTCTTTGGTCTAGAAAAGAAAAATCTAAGGGTTATCCTCTTGTTTATTGGTCATCTCTTGCTATTGAAAAATCTTTGGGTGGTTGAGGAATAAAAAATATATATGTTTTTAGTTAGTCCCTCACTACTTGTAGTTTTTTGCGTTTCTCAAACAACACTAATTTGTGGTGGTGTACTCTAAAATCAAAATATTTTGGGGACAAATATATTTTGGACTGGCTTCGTGATCCTCACAAGAAATGCAACAATGCTTCCAATGTCTATAGGGACTTAACCAAATATTTTCCCTTTCTTGGGAATTGAGTGGTGTGGAGGTTAGAGAATGGAATAAGTGTAAGGGTCATGAAAGACCCTTTGTTCCATTTGAGCATAGAATTAATATTGTCACAAAATTGTATATAACTCCTAAGACAGGACATGATACAAATTATTGTTGATGCAAATAAGTATTCATGGAGATATGAATCTATTTTGATCATGGAATTATTATCAAGCCGACCTACAACTCATGTAGGCTCAGAAGCCCAACAGTCGCATCTATTCAAACACCAACGTTGTGTATAAATATAAGAGGACTTTTCCTCATTTGCATTCACTCTTCTCATCACATCTCTCTCTCTCTCTCTCTACTGCACAGAAATGAGTCTCTTCTCTACTGCGCATAAATGGGTCTCTCTCTCACACATGTGAAGCCGGAAGCTGTTGAACCTGAAGCTGCAACTGCAGATCCAAAGATTGACCTACGTGGCCTAGAAGATCTCCTCATATGAACTACACTATAGGTTTATCTGAACCTCCTCTGAAAGCTGCAACTTTTGGTGGTGGAATGAAGTCAATCTGATGAATGGTTTGCAAGATATCGACTACCCCAGTTTGAAGCCGGAAACTGCTGAAACTGAAGCTGCAAATGCAGAAGTAAAGATTGACTTGTGTGGCCTAGAAGATCTCCTCATTTGAACTACACTATAGCTTCATCTGAACCTCCTCTGGAAGCCACAACTTTTGGTGGTGGAATGAAGTCAATCCAATGGTCAGTTTGTGAGATATCGTCTACCCTAGTTTGATAAAGAAGCCACTAATGCTGATGTTGTTGATCTAGGGTTTGCTACTGGTGATATGAATAAGATTTATTGTACTAGTTCTCTCTGTTGAATTATTGAAGATAAAAGAAGATTTGATCAAAGGGTTTCCCCATACATTGTGGGGTTTGTCCCTAGCTAGCCGCCACATCTTGTGTCTCTTGTCTTGGCTTGTTTTCTGTCGATCGTTTAATGTTCTATCTGCACTTTACTTTATGTACATGTGATTGCTAATCTGTGGAATATAATAAGAAAAAGAAGTAAACTATTATAAGCATAGAAAATACCATAACTTAACATGGAATCAGAGTTGAGGTGAAGACAAAGCCCAAGCAAGAGCAAGATCAATCACCGAAGAGAAGATTGGCATGGCTATCCTAAAAGAACTATGGGGTCCTCAACACTCTTTCCTGCCAAAGACAAGCTCCATGAGAAAGATGACTATCATGGATGGAAGATGTCTATTGATCTAACCCTAGACGATCTAGGAGTGTTGGACCATGTAAGAGGAAATATTGTTTAGCCTCCATCAAATGCATCCGCTGCTACATGGAACAAATGGAAAACCAAAGAAGTCAAAATAGAATATCATCCAGGACTCTATCGACAAGTAGTTGGTGGCCTACATCTCTGAACTAGACACCTCCAAGGAAATCTACGATAGATTGGGAAATGGCACTCACGACTCTTGGAGGATTACCATCCAAATGGTATATGTTCAGGACTACTCTTCTGAACTATAATGTAATTCCTGGTTTCGAGGAATTAATGGCTAGATGAATTCAAGAAGAAACAAGGGAAGAAGAGCAAGAAATGCCCATGCCTAAAGGTCCTCCTGCTGCCTTTTCTTATCATGCTAAGAAAAGAAATAATTCTGAGACTAAATCAAAAGGAAAGGCTAGACCTAAGGGTAGAAGAAAAGGATGATATTACATCTGCGATAAAGTAGGTCACTATGCAAGGGAGTGCCCTAATAGAAAGGACTCACAACGGGACGATGATCAAAATCCCTCTGATGGCAAATCAAAGGAATGAAAAATTCAACAAGAAAGGTAAGAGGAGAGCTGGGGATCGAGGAAGACGAAAACCATTCAAGAAGGCTAGAAAGTCCAGGATGTATTAAATGCACCTGACCTCAAAAAGAACCTAGTGTCCATCTCGACAATGGAAGACAAAGGCTACAAGGTAACCTTTAGCAATGGCAAGGTATGTATATGGAAAAATAATGTTAAAGATGCCTTTACTCTTGGGTTTAGTGTTGATTCATTATATCAGGTCAATGGAAGTCCGCTAGGTGTCATGTCTTATTACACATCTCTTCAGTCCGAAATTTGGCATCAGAGGTTTGCCCACCTTCATTACAAAGCTCTACCCGATGTAAGAAAGAGGGTAACAGGGATGCCCAAATTCCAAGTAGAGAAAGAAGGTGTATGTCCGGGATGTGCCGAAGGAAAGCTCAAAAGGGGACCATTCCCCTCAAGCCAAAGCAAGACCTCTGATATATTACAGTTGGTTCACTCATGCATATCTAAGGTTGGCATTAAGAGGGATACTACTACACCATGTACTCCTAAGCAGAATGGTGTGGCGGGAAGGAAGAACCACATGATTGTGGAAGTTGTCCAGGCCATGCTACATGATCAAAGGCTTCCGAAGTTTCTATGGGCTGAAACTACAAATGCTGCCATATATGTACAAAATCGATGCCCTCATAAAGAATTGGGTTCTAAGATTCCTGAAGAAAAGTTCACCGGTAAGAAACCTGATGTTTCTCATTTTAGAATTTTGGAAGCCCTGTATATTTTCATGTGCCGAAAGAGAAAAGGAATAAATTGGGTGCATCTGGAAAGAAGGGAATTTTTGTGGGCTATGGTGAAAATACTAAAGGTTATAGAATCTATGTAGCCGGTCAAAGGGAAGTCGTAATTAGTCATGATGTCACCTTTGACAAAGATATGGCTCTCAGCAAGGTGAACAATCTTCTGATGAGCTCTCAAGAAGTCGACACTAGGGAATCAAAAGAAAAGGAGGATGAATCAATGCCTAATGTAGAAGAACCCATGGATCCGATTGATCCTTCTCCACATGAGCCTTCCTCTTCTAGGAAGAGGCCTTCATGGCTTAGGGGGCTACTTGATGATGCTGAAGGACATGCTGCACCCCGAGGAACCTTTCATGAAAGTAAGAAACCTAATAGGTATCAGAGATACCTGACCATCATGAGCACGATCATACAAAATAAGCCTTCATCATTCTTAGACGTCGTCAAGCATCAAGTATGGAAGGATGCTATGACTGAAGAATATGAGTCTATCATGAAGAATGATGTCTGGGAAGTAGTTCCCAGACCCCAGGACAAGATAGTTGTTACTTACAAATGGCTTTACAAGATAAAGCATGCAGCAGATGGAAGTACAGAAAAGTATAAGGCTCGTTTTGTTGCTCATGGTTTCTCCTAGAAGGAAGGTATAGACTATGATGTGATATTTACACCTGTTTCCAGATATACGACCATTTGCTCTTTCATAGCCCTTGTCGCTTCACAAGGATGGAACCTACATCAGATGGATGTCAAGACTGTGCTCTTACACGGCTCGATCAAGGAAGAGGTCTACATGGAGAAACCCGAAGGATTTTAAATTTATGATCGAAAATCTCATGTATGTAGGTTGAAGAAGGCTGTTTATGGGTTGAAGCAAGCACCTCAAGCATGGTATGAGAGGATCGATAGCTACTTGATGAAGTTAGGATTCACTAGGAGTGAAGCCGATCCTAACCTTTACTTTAAGGTTGAAGATGACAATCCTGTCATACTGGTGCTGTATGTGGATGACCTCTTTCTAACAAGTGCAGACCCTCTCATTCACAAATGTAAGAGGGATTTGGCTTCTGAATTTGAAATGAAGGACCAAGGACTTGAAGTATGGCAGAAGCCAAGGGAAATTTTCCTATCTCAAGGAAAATATGTGGTAAAGATATTGGAAAGATTTGGTATGATGGACTACAAGCCTGTGACTACCTCGAGAATCTTAACTTTTAGAAGTTATATGGTAGTGATGTTGGACCATATTTGGGAAATGCCTCTGAGTTTCAAAAACTTATTTGCATTGATGTTCTTGGTGAACCTCCGTCCGAATATATGTTTTGCAGTTAGCATTGTGAGCTTATATTTGGTTGAGCCTCACTGCATTGATGCCAAGAATCTTCTAAGGTATCTTCATGGCACAATTACTAATGGACTGAGATACACTACTGGAAATATGAAACTGCATGATTATTCGAATGTTGATTAGGCAGGTAGTGTGGAGGACCACTAGAGCACTTTTTAGTAATGTTTCTCTTTGGATTCTGCTTCGATATAATGGATGAGTAGGAAGCAGAAGTCAGTTGCCATAAGCACCACTGAGACCGGATACATATCTACGAGTATGATCTCATATGAAGCTGCTTGGTTGGGGAATCTCTTCAGTGAGTTGTTTGAACACATACCATTGTGATTCTCTGTAACAACTAGAGGTGGGATTCGATTATTGAGGAATCTCATATTCGTCGATTGCTCCAGCAGATAAACATCATCAGGGATATGGTAAGTCGATGAGCAAGGAGGCTCCATCGCATTAAGATGATGTACAGGTTGATACACCTTGTCAAAGCCCCGAGAAAAGATCTAATCTGTGATTTTCCCAAACGACTTGGAGTCATCAAGAAACCCTTGTACAAGGATCCTACATGTTGCATACATTGAGCTCTGGGAGTTCTGAGGGCTTGCGGTTCTTACTAGAGCAGCATACGACCACAAGGTGACTCACCCTCCCCTGGTGATGCACACTGGAACAAGATGACTCGCTCTCTTGTGGGACAAGATGATTCGCTCTCTTGTGGAATAGGATGATTCACTCTCCTGTGTAGAAGGATTGATGTGTTCTCCTATGAGGCCTAGATTGATGTGTTCTCCATGGCGATTGTAGCAGGATTGATGTGTTCTCTTGTGAGGCCTGGATTGATGTGTTCTCCATGGCGGCCTGGATTGATGTGTTCTCCATGGCAATTGTAGCAGGTTTGATGTGTTCTCCTGTGAGGACAGGATTGATTAGTCCTCGTGTCGAGGCATCCTACCCATGCAGTCTGGGACTCATGGGAAGTACCTCTCATCTGATCAATGAGCAGGGAAATGAAGTTAGGGACCATAGTAGTACTGATGGATGCATCGTTGTATCTACCGTACTCCCTACGCTAGGATGACCTCCATTGATCTGGGATCAATGATATTGGTCTGGGACCAGTGGTAGGAGTTGTACAATACTATGACGTTGACTTCGGGTCGGTTGAGACTGGTCTGGGACCAATGGTACATACTCCGAGACTGACTTCGTGTCAGTGTAGTACTGGTCTGGTACCAGTGAGAGTGGTACATACTATGACGTTGACTTCGGGTCGGTTGAGACTGGTCTGGGACCAGTGGTACACTCTCTGAGACTACGATACTGGTCTGGGACTAGTGGTAGGAGTGGTACTTACTATGAAGCTAACTTTGGGTCAACTCTAGTCTGGGACTAGTGGTACGCACTCTGACACTGACTTTGAGTCAGTGGAGGATGATACTGGTCTAGGACCAGTGGAGTTGTACTCACTATGACGCTGACTTCAGGTTGGTTGAGACTGGTATGGGACCAATGGTACATACTCTAAGATTGACTTTGATACATCCTTGATCATTTCTTCTTCTTCATAATTCGGACAAAAGCAGAGCAGAACAAAACAATGCAAGAGCAAAGCAGAACAGAGCAAAATAGTATCGATCAGTACAGGGAAGAACAAAACAAATAAGAATAGGAAAAATAGAGCAAAATAGGGCAAGGGTCAGGCTGTACAGGGCAGTGCATTTGGTGGATGAATAGTAACGACTGATAGACAGATTGCAGATGAAGTTCTCCCTGGTTGAGAGGGAGTGTTAAAATTGGCAACCAGGGTAAAACTTTATGTGGGTCATCTTATTCATGGCTGATAATATTTTTATTAGATTCCTCTTGTCGAGAGGTGTAGGATTGATATAAATATCATCCAATTCCGATAAGTATTCATGCATATATGAATTTATTTTGATTATGGAATTATTATCAAGCTGACCTACAACTCATGTAGGCTCAAAAGCCCAATAGTCGCATCTATTCAAACACAAACGTTGTGTATAAATATAAGAGGACTTTTCCTCATTTTCACTCACTCTTCTCATCACATCTCTCTCTCTACTGCGCAAAAATGAGTCTCTTCTCTACTGCACAGAAATGGGTCTCTCTCTCACAGATGTGAAGCCAGAAGCTGTTGAACCTAAAGCTGCAACTGCAGATCCAAAGATTGACCTACGTGGCCTAGAATATCTCCTCATCTAAACTGCACTATAGGTTCATCTAAACCTCCTCTGAAAGCTGCAAATTTTGGTGGTGGAATGAAGTCAATCCAATGAATGGTTTGCAAGATATCAACTGCCCCAGTTTGAAGCCAGAAACTGTTGAAACTGAAGTTGCAACTGCAGAAGTAAAGATTGACCTGCGTGGCCTGGAAGATCTCCTCATCTGAACTATGTTGTAGGTTCATCTGAACCTCCTCTGGAAGCCGCAACTTTTGGTGGTGGAATGAATTCAATCCAACGGTTGGTTTGTGAGATATCGTCTGCCCTAGTTTGATAAAGAAGCCGCTAATGCTGATGCTGCTGATCTAGGGTTTACTATTGCTGATATGAATCCGATTTATTGTACTGTTTATCTCTGCTGAATTATTGAAGATAAAAGAAGATTTGATCAAAGGGTTTCCCCACACATTGTGGGGTTTGTCCCTGGTTAGCTACCACATCTTGTGTCTCTTGCCTTGGCTTGTTTTCTGTCGATCGTTTAATGTTCTATCTGCACTTTAATTTATGTACATGTGATTGCTAATATGTGGAATATAATAAGAAAAAGAAGTAAATTGTTATAAGCATAGAACATACCATAACTTAACAACTGGGATCTTTTTGTAACTTTTGAATGAGTGCCCACACTTCTTCATCATTGTTTCATTCATCCCTTGCCTCATTTATCAAATCTGGTTGGAAAATAGAAATGGCACAAAGCAATGCTTCCACATCCTCATCCTTTCTTGAGAGTGCATCTACCACAACATTTTTCTTTCCTTTTTTCTAGATGATTTCAAATACATAACCCAACATATTTGTGACCCATTTTTGTTGCTCTTCTGAAGATAATCTTTGTTATAAAAACAATTTAAGACTATCATGATCCATTTTTACCTTGAAGTGTCTTCCCATTAGGTAGGGTCACCATTTCTTAAGTGCATGTAGTATTACCAACATTTCCTTCTCATAAATAGCTTTACCTAAATACTTTCCTTTGATTGGGAAACTTTCGAAAGCAATGGGTCTTTGTTCTTGCATTAAAACAACACCAATTCCATTTCTTGAGGCGTCACATTCCACAGTAAAGGTTTTTGTGAAGTCCAACGTAGCTAAGACCGATGCTTGGCACATTGCCTCTTTAAGATGTTCAAAGGCCTTTGTTGCTTCTGGAGGCCATGAAAATGCATCTTTCTTCAATAATTTTGTTAGAGGTGCTACTATTCTCCCATAATTCTTAACAAACTTGTGCTAATACCCTATCAACCCGAGAAATCCTCACATATACTTTATGTATGTGGGGATTTTTCATTCCTTAATGGCTTTAATTTTGCTATGGTCTACCTTAACACCTTCATGAGATATAATATGACCTAGATATTCCACCTCTTGTACTCCAAAGAAACATTTGGAGCTTTTTGCATATAATTGTTTCTCTTAATGATCCTTCCAATACTTGTTGTAGATTAGTATATCATCAAAATACTAACACACATTTTCTAAGGAAGGGTTTAAAAACGGAATTCATAAAACCTTGAAATGTAGAAGCTGCATTGGTAAGGCCAAAAGGCATGACCAAAAATTCATAATGACCCTCATGAGTTCTAAATGTTGTTTTCAAAATGTCTTCAGTCTTCATTTTGATTTGATGATATCCTGAACAAAGATCCAACTTGGTGAAGTAAATTGATCCATGCAATTCATCCAATAATTCATTAATGACAAGAATGGGAAATTTATCTTTAATAGTGAGCTTGTTGAGCTCCCAATAATCTGGACACATGTGCCATGATCCATCCTTCTTGTGCACCAATACTACTAGAGCAGAGAAAGAACTATGACTACTTTGAATTATACCAGCCTCTAGCATTTCTGCAACCATATGTTCAATTTCACTCTTTTGGGCATAGGGATATCTGTAAGGTTTGATGTTTGGAGGAACACCTCCTGGAATCAAATTAATAACATGATCATGATCATGAATGGTGGGAGGCCTTTGGGAGTCTCAAATACCTTGTAATGATTGTCTCTCGCAAACTTGTTATGGATCACAGAAGCCTCAGCTCTACAATTGTCCAATACTTTTCGGAGATTTGGATAAATAGATGATTTCGGTGTGGGAACCTGTATTGAACATAATTGTGCAATTACACCTTGTTGTTATTTCTTTAGAAGTTTTTTCATTCCATTAGAGCTGATCATCTTTCCCAGTTTCCCTACGATACACCTTAATTCAACTTCCTTTTCTTCTGAACAAAATTTCATGAAAAGTTCTTGAAAATTAAAAGCTATTGTACCCAAGAATTGTAGTCATTCGACTCCTAGTACGACATCAACACCACCCATTATTCAATACATATTCTCCCATTGATAGCTTGATATTATGGCACTTTCCAGAGCAATTTATGGTTCCTCCACTTGCAATCATCACTTGACACTATGGTTCTAGATATAGGAAGCAATTAAATTCCTTGGCTATCTTATAATGAATAAAATTATGGGTATTGCCTAAGTCAATCAAAACTATTACCTTTTTCTTCTTGATATGTCCTTCTATCTTGATAGTTTGAGGAGTAGTAATTCTAGCCAATGCATTACAAGATATGGCCAGATTCATTTCTTCTTCCTCTAGGGTTTGTTCTTGGTGTATATCCTCTTCTTTTGACATTTCTTGTTCCTTTTCTTCCTCCTCTTCACAATCTATGTAAAATAATTTCTTCTCACCAAACTTATGACCTTTAGTGTATATTCTATCACAATTGTAACAAAGCCCTTTTGCTCTTTTTTCCTCAAATTGTTGTGGTGTCAACCTTGTAGGTTGTGGAAGGCTAGGGGCAACAACACTTCCATATTTATTGTTGTGAGTGGTAGGCTTCTTGGTTTCTGTGATTTTGCTTTCTATTTTTCTTGCCAACCTGAATGCCTTCTCCAATGAATCAGGTTCCCAAAGGCAGACCTCATGTTGGATGTTTTCCATTAATGTCCCTATGAACACATCAATCCTATGATCCTTTGGAATATCTTTTACCCTTATATTCAATTTTTGGAAGTCTTCAATGTGCTCCATCATTGAACACTTTTGTTTGAGATTTATGAATTGGCTAAAAAAGGTGTTGTTTTTTGTATCCTCATAATGTTCTATCATTTCTTCAGTAAAAATTTCCCAAGTGACAATTTGATTATGGGAGCAAAGCCATCTATTCCATACAAACTAATTTGGTTCCAAATATAAATTTGCAATGTGTACCTTTTGTGTATTTTTTACATTATGGAGATCGAAATATTGCTCCATCTATAGTATCCATGTTACAGGATCCTTTCCATCAAAATCCCTCATATCGATCTTTGGAACATGGTGGGTCTTCCATCCAATGTTAGAGTCTATGAAATCATGAATAATATTTCTTTTTTTCTCATCATGAGCTTCCTTTACTACCCTTTCACCATTAGTAAACATTTCTTGTAACAAATTTTTCAAATTTGTCTTCAAATCTTCCATTTCTGCTTCCATATTATCTTCCATGTCATTCATCTTAACTTCCACGCCTTTCTTTAAAACATCCATCTTAACGTCCATGTCATTCATCTTAGCTTCCACATGATTCATCTTATCTTCCATTCCTTTCTTTAAACCATCCATCGTATCTTCCACGCCATCCATTTTAGCTTCAACACCTTTATTTCAACCATCCATCTTATCTTCCATGCCATCCATTTAGCTTCCACACCTTTCTTTAAACCATCCATCTTAGCTTATGTTACTTTTTGTGAGAGTGAACTTTTTTGCACTTCGTCTCGTAATTTTGATATATCATGTTGCATTTCTTCCTCTTCTTCATGAGTCATGCTATAGATTTCAGGTTGGTTACTAGGTGTTTCCATTTTCTTTCTTCCGAGCATCAATTAATGATAATTATGCTTCACTGTGTCCTTTGAATTCCTTCAAACTAATTTTTCAAACCAAACTTATGCAAAATTAAAAAAAAAAACTACACACCTTTTTTCACTTTGTAGGAGCTCGATATTGAATTTGATGTATCTCTAAAATTGCAAATCTCTAAGGTCCGGAAAAGCGAACTATGGTATCACTCTATGACCTATTTCAAATGCCACTCGTCTGATGGAAATTAGATTCTCCAAGAAAGAGTTATGCCCAATCTCCCAGGATGACTTTATTATACACTTTTTCAGTAGAGCTAACTTGTATGAAGTGCCACGTGTCACTGTTTCAACCTTCAGACTTGGAAAAATAAATTAACCCTACTGAGGAAAAATAAATTGACCCTATATTAGGTGGGAGGACCTACCTATGGTTTTTTGCATGGGTTTTTCACATGTTTTTGGGCATGATGACGCTTTTTCCATGGTATTTTGTAGATCTGGTCAAGGAAACTATGGTTATGTTCGAATCCAAGGTTAATGGTTTGGGGTTTATGAATGCTTCATCATGTGTATATATGTATTGTAACAATGAAAGGAACATAATGAAAAATCAATCTAGTATTCCCAGTTTTTGGATCCAGGGGAAAATATCTGTGTGTTTCTTTTATATTCTAGTCATTGTTTATTTTTTGTTTTTAGAATTCGTCTATGCGTAATTTTTATATGGGGTTAAAACCTACACACAATCCATTATCTCAGATCATGATAGTAGGTTCCTAAGTACATTTTTTTCAAGCCTTTCGTCAATGCTAGATTCCAATCTCACTAATTCCATGACCTTCCACTCCCAAATTGATGGCCAAACAAAGGTTGTCAATAAGATGATTGTGCACATTTTGCACATGTACAACTTGAAGCATCCATGCACATGGGATGTAAGTCTCACCTTTGTCTAGCACAACTACAATAGAGCTCTCCATAGCTCAACTGACCATAGTCCCTTTCAAGTGGGGTTGGTATTCTAGTCATTATGTCCCATTGATGTGGCCATACCATTTGCATCTACTCATGCAGATTTGGATCATGTCAAGTTCGAAGCTGACTAGGCTAATAGTTTCATTGAGAAAATTTAGCACATTTTCCAGTAGGTCTATGACATATTGGATAGAGCCAATTCTAAGTACGAGCAACGTCATGATCAACATCGAGTGCCATACAAGTTCTAGGTGGGCGACAAAGTTTTGTTACATTTGTAGAAGGAGCACCTAGTTGGGCCCCACCACAATCTTCACCCACTCTAATATGGGTTGTATACCATCACCAAGGATGTAGGGGACAATTCCTTTGAGTTTAGAATTCCATCTGCACCCAGTATTCAATGTGGACCAACTATGACCGTGTGTTTCCCCATTGTTGGACACATCCAATGTTGTTGAGGAACTAACACCAACAGAGCTGAACCCAAGTTGCATTGAACATGCCACAACTAATAGGATCATGGACACACACATCAATAACACTCACCAACAAAGGATCTAGCTATATCGATTTGTCAAAGTAGCCCAACTCCTTCACCAAGGCAAATGGCTCACCAAGGACCAAGTTCAACATAAGTTTCCCCATCTCATGGAGGCACTCAATGCAAAGGGGACCATTGCTTCCTAAGGGGGGAGGATTTATCCAAGTGGATATTGGTGGCCACCCACCTATTCCACTTGGATCCCCACCATTTCTTTTCAGTTTCCTTAATTGTAATACAATTTACTATTTTTAGTAGTTTTTCGGGTCCTAAATTTTTGGAGCCGCTTTGAGGGCCTAAAAGTTTTTTATTTATTTGGAAAACAGATAGACCAGAAAATTTCCAAATGGGTTTACTGGCTTTATTTCGACATCCTCTTGAAGATATTTGAAATGAGGTATTGTGATAGTAAAACAGAGGTCGTATGCCAAAGTTATGACCCAGGTAAGTTGACGTTCCAACTAAACCCAATGGGGCCCACAATCTTTTGGCGCTTCATCTCCTAGGGTTAGCGTTTTGGATGTTTAGTGTTTCCCATTGTTTCTTAATGATAAAAAGGTCATCAAGCCTCACTGTAATACATTTCAGAGGCATGTAAGTACCACATCTCTTCTCAAAGATAAGCTACTATCGCCTATGCTGGTTTATTTCCATTTTGCTTGTAAGCATCTTTTAGTTCTTTGATATTAATGAAATTAAGATTTATTCCTACTGCATCTCTATGTTAATGTTTGTGTTTGTATTTGTATTTTTTTATGTTCTTGCATAACTCCAGATCAAAGTGAAACTTTATTGTTCTATAGGATAATTTTCAATAGCCCCAACAGAGTGTTGGAAAGGAAAAGCAGTTGGAACTAAGATTCATATTAAATGTTGTTGGTATTTCCCATGCGAGAAAAACTATGAGTTTCTAATGAAATTCCTATTATATTGTTATCAAGTACCATGTTCCCATAGGGAAAGTAATCTATATAATCTACAATACCTTGGTTCCTTAGATAAAGTGTTTGCATGGTGTCATTTTAGATTCTTGAACTTTGAAAATATGTATCCATGTTTCCCTCTTTGTTGTGTGATCCAAATGAAATTTTATGTATGCTTGAAGCAACAAACAAATATATTGTCACATTACTATTGACAGTTAGGGATGATGGAAAATTCACGAAAGCATTATTATTCACCATCCCAATTTGAAGGCCTCCAGAACCCCAACTTCATGTTTTTGATGCATTCACCTGACCATTGAAATTAGATGTCAGAGATTGACTAGAATGTATCGTTCCAACAAAAGGGTTTTGTTGTGGAAATTGTGTGTGAAAATGGCTAGTATTTTGTGGCGGTAAAACCTGTGAGACAGAAGAAGCAGGAAGGTTATAGTTATTAGAAGATATCATGTGAATGTTATGGTTAGGAAATACATTTTTATATTATCTTGATCAATATGTCTTGAATATCCTTACAAGTATACTGCAGAGCATTCCTCATAAGTAGGAATTGCTTGTTTTGAATTCCCATTATGAATTTCTTGTTATGAATACCCAATATTGATTAATAGGTACCTAAAAACCCACAACCATCATTTTTTTCCTCTTTTCCATTAGGTGATCTTAGATCTTCCTCCATACATTGCAAAACAAAATTTGGAGCTAGGAAAGGAGGACATCAATAATGAGTAAAAGAGACATAAATTAGGAGTGTTAAGGAGATGGAAAATTTTATAGACGAGACTAGGTATCACAATCCTTGAACAAGTATCCATACACAAAATTCCTTCTTGTATCCCATTGAAATAATTTTTGAGTCTTTGTCTAATAAGTGGCTAATTTGAATCATCATGGATTTCAAAGTGACTTATGCCTTCAAAATAATATTTGTGAACAAGGGTACACTACTCGAACTAATTAACATTATACCAAATTTGTAGGCCATTTTGGCTCCAAGAGCTCTATTAACATTTTGAAAGTGTATAATCCTCAACCCCCTACCTATTTATATTTGTAAACATGACCAAAACGTTTAAAGATCAAGAAACAACTTGCAAAATGGTTCTATAGAAACAAACAAACAAACAAACAAACAACCAAGGAAATTTTTGTAGTTGTTTCCTACCTTTTTTGGGTTGTTTATTTTCAAGAAGTGTTTCTTGACTGGAAATGGATAGAGGTTGTGGGGGCATTTCCTGATTTGTAGGTCTTCTGAATTCCATTTTGAAGTGGCGTCTTTGGTAAGGAGGAATTTGGCTATGTTTTAATTGATCTTGACATTTCTAGCTAAAATAGACCAAATTTTGATACTAGATAGACTTATAGCAGGCCCACTTCTAGTTTTTTACAAACATATCATCTAACATATACTTAACTAGTAAGTTTGTATAATCACTGAAACTTAACTAAAAATTTTCTTATATAACTGGGTCATCAGCAAGTTCAAGGCTAATATGATATTTATTTATGAAAAAGACATTTTGCATATTTTTTGTTTGCTCTGAATCTTATAAGCTTCTTGGTTTAAATTATAGTCATATTTTTAAAAACTAAGGAAAAAATATTATACAACAAAGATTATTTGTGGGTTATCTTTCAAATATCTTGATTCATAGAGTTACAGTTGGCCTTCTCATTACTCTTAATTAATGGTGGATCGATCTTTGAGCAAACACATGTCAATTTTTTTATGTTTTCCTCTTGTTTTTGGTTTTTTAAACAATATTTCTATAGGGATTGTTTATTCAAGTATGATTTGATAACTGCACATCGAAAATAATTGTTGTTGTTTGTTTATCTTGTAATTAATTTTGTTATAACATGTTTTGTGAATTTTCATAATTGTGAGCATGAAGTTGTGGGCGAAGGAGATGGTCTCTCAAGAGGTACATGTAACATAGATGTTCAATTCAAATAGGGATAGAAATGTTAGAAGGCAGGGCATTATTCCTAGCTTGAAGTTCTCTAGAATACAAAGTCACAAATTGTTGTTGCACTTTTAACTTAATAATTTTTTGCATAAAATTACTTTTCTTGAAGTCAACTTATTGGAAGCATTCTTATGTTTGTGGTCCACATCTAGAAGAAAATTTTCAATTCCCTAAATCTATATGGAATTATGTAGTTCCCTTATTTTATTTTTTTAATTTTTCATTATGAAGGCATGCATCTTATATTACACTTTACCTTACTACACAGAAAGATACATCAATTGATACACAAGAGTAGAAATAAATACTCCAAGTAGTGGCTAAATAGGCATCCCCTCACCATATATGGAAAGAGTGGTGGCAAGCCAAAATTTGGTAAATATTCTTATCTCATCAGGGAATTAAACTTCTAGTGCAGAGGGATGACCAAAATGATAGCCATTCCCACAAGTTTGAGGTCCCTCAAAAAATCTCAAAAGAAAAACTTAATAGTTTCAGACATGGTTTATTGTAAAACCATTTGCAATCCTTCCAAATTCATCCTTGAGCATTCAGATAAATATTGAACATAATATATCAAGGTAGAATCTTTCATAACTCAAAAAATTCTTGTTTCTCTGTGACAATAGTTTTTGCAATTTATTCACCACTCTCTACTCCAACCAAAATCCATTTTCTTGTCCCACAAATACTGATATGTTGCTTGCAAAGGGAAATGTCCATATGAATATTACTTCCAAATTCGAGCCATTTATTCGATATTGAACTCCCAATGTGACTTGGATAATTTACTCATGCCTGCCAAATCCCTTTGAATATAACTAAACCTCTAAGATTGGAATCTCTTGCTCCTCCTACTACATCGTTGGTCTTAAAAGGCCCTTTGATACTGCACACATGATCAACATTTCTAATATGGCATAAAATAAGAATCTTCCAAGGGCCATCCCCTCCAATGGCTCTTATATTTGTTCAACTATATGGATTATTAATTAACTCGAATATTAGTTACAAGTTTATAACCAAGAACCCCTTTCATTCTTGATAAATTTTCCTAAAGGAAAATTCTATAGAGTCATCTTGTTTTCTTTAGCCATCCATATATGTGGTAAAGGATAAAATAGTAGAATTAGATCTTTTGTTTTCAGATTCTTATTAATTATGTTAATTTTCTAGTCAGTGGAAGCTCTCTATGGGGAATTTATGGAGTTCACTTTGAAATATACATAGCATCCATATCCAATAATCAACTAGTGACACATCATATGGATTCAATCTGGAAATCCATCTTGAGCAATTATGAGAACCTTTATCTTATCAACAATAATACTTGTTTCTTGAGAAAAAGTGTCAAGGCACTACATTGTTCTTTCAACTATATCTTATGTAATATTTGGCCTGAGTGCAGAGCCAATAAAGTGCATATTAAGAATTTAACTCTTTAAGAAGGAATATTTCCGTAATTTGACCTTGAATGTGTGTTGCTTCATTATGGAGTGTACATCCATCTTACTCTAGATCTAGGGAGAAACCCACAAATTCTTCCTGCTCTCTCCTTCCTGTGATTATAGTGATAGTAACCCCCTCAAGAATAATCTATTCAAGAAAAATTGGAGGTCTAACCCATTTGTCTAAAACTCCTACATAATAGAAGAATTTCCGACATGATAGAATGGATGGCACCCCATATCAAATATTTCTTTCCTTCTGCGAAAGCATCCCTTGCATTACATGATTTTAAGTTAATAAATCCTAAAGGAACTTAGTGTCTCATCTTGTGTCAATTCTATCTCAAGGATTGCTAGTTGACTTGATAAAATACTTTTTTAAATATTATTGGTAATGCTCCCATTATGTTGGAATTTGGACTATTGATAACATCCAGAATATGTTGTGAGGTGCATCCCAAATACTGACTCTGATTGATAGAACACTTCATGAAAAAAAACTATATTAATGCCCCAGTTACACTGTAGCTTAACTCATAGGTTTAGATTTTGTACAAAAAATACCATCATACTTGTACGAAAGTATATAGGCTCTAATATTTGTTACCAAATCTAGTTGAATATATTGTGTATAGAAAGATAATCCATGTTAAGAAAAATTGTCCTTACAGTAATGGAAGAGTGTTACATACCTCTATTTATACAGATCATCTACTACATCTTCTACTTATTATATACATGGTACAAACGATGGTTTTCTCATTACTTTATGAGTTTGTAGTTATCGTGATGATAATTGGCTTTATGGTCTCCCTATATAACTTTGTTTCCATGAGATTCATTTTATTATATATAAATTGAGAGAAGCATAAATATATGTAGTCTATGCATTTCATAAGTTGGCCTCCTGTGGGACAGAGAAATATTGTGATGTTAGGGATAGTATCTAAATTTATCCAGATGGAAGCAGTCAAAGTCTATTTGAACGTGAGTCTGAGTTGAACCTCAACCAAACTTAAGTTCAAGTCTGAGTTCAAAACGTTTCATGTGAAATTTTTGTATACAAATACTTGATATGATTCCTAACCTATTTGAAATTAGTAGCTAGGAGACCCAAAGAAAAGTATGCCTTGAGGGCAAGTGTTGGAAATATTAATCCAACCATGGAAACAAGGTTTCCTAATATGGGCATGTAGTTCAGTCAAAGGAATTCACCATTCATATTTGAATGAAACCATTAATTATTCATTAAAAAATAACATTTATACCATCAGGACAGTTCGAGATCAAGTTTTGCACCAGCCTTATAGGATAGTTTGTTGGTGTTATTATATTGTTGGCTTGCCTTAAGATGGAGTTGAAACCCTCAATTTCTTCAAACTTTGTGAAGTTTGTGTATTGATTTTTCTTTAAGAAAACTTTAATAATGTCACAAGATGTAACTCTCATCATCAATGTTAAGATATGAGAAATTAAGTGTTATATGAATTAATTTAAAATATATAGATCATCAAACAATGGTGTAATTTAGTACTTAACCGCATAAAATACACAGAGAAACAGTGAAAACCAAAGCCAAGTTTTTATGTTAGTGATAGACTTGAGTATGTTATTTGAATTATAAAGTAGGTTGTTGAGCTCATTGTTGCATTGTTTTGCATTAGAAGGTGTTTAAGACTTCAATGTGCCAAAAAAACATTGAATTAAGAAAGGTGTAACATGACACATTTTAGACCTTGTTGCAAAGCAAGTAAAATGACATACAAGAAATAAATCCCATGTGTTGAGTTGTTAAATGAAAAACGAGTAAGTTGGCCATTCCATATATCATACAAAATTCACCAACAAAAAAAATAGATCTAAAGGCATGAAGTTAACCCTAGACATCAATATCAAATGGCATGAATTTTTCCAATTATTATTAAGTAGGCCTTTCACCCTATTTTGACATTGATTAGTATTCTTTGACAGTGTAGATCATAAATATATCTCAACGTTGGCACAAGTCATTGTAAATTGACATCAAATGAGCAATACATATTCAATTTTCCTAAGCTGACAGCTCAATGAAACATGGGAAATTAAGTGCTTGTGTTAGACCCAAGATAAGTAAATGGGTGAGAGAAGAAAAAAGTTCATTCCTATATCATGCCAATAGTAAAAATAAATTGTGAAAATACCAATAAGCATATGTGAGATCCAAGAATTTACAAAATATAGAAAATCAAGTAACCTTGGATCTAGAAACATAGATTTAGAGATAAAGCAAGAAAAACCCTCCATAAAAGTTAAAGAAATATTCTCGTTTCTAATGAATCATCAATAGGGTAGTGCAACCATGAACCCATTACATCTTCATGAATGGAACTAGAATTAGTTGATGACATGTCATGTACAATAGACTTTAGATTATTATCCTCTCCACAAGAGAAGGCTTCCTAGGTAATATAACATAATTATTTTATAGTGTTTTAGTAGTTGAGTTGGCAAAGGATTCTTGACCAATTTGTTCATGACTTGACCATTATCCCATAGGATTTCTTTGATATCATGCTCTACATCATGGATATCTTATGTATATATACATAATCCCAATTCACCCTTGTCACATATTAACATGTTATCCATCATAAGTTATTATTGAGGAATAAGGCATTGTTTATGTATGAGAAAACTCTATAGATGGTTGAATAGGAAGTGCATATTCCAGTTTTTGGGGTGGTAGAATATAATACATGAAAAATTAGCAGGTGAGCATGTCTCGTGAACCATTATATTTTGCATAGATGGAGATGAAAAATGAAGTTTTGACGATGACACTCCTACTATACTTCGAAACTTTTAATGGATGCAACCACATTCATAAGTAGGTGGTGGAACTAGAATGATTTCCAATAGTTTCTTGAGTATAAAATACATTTATGTCCAAAAAAATTGCAATATTAAGACATGGAAAATCAACCAACAACTAACAATAAAAGAGGTCAATCCCAACAGTTCTAAAATGGAGTTTGAATACCTTGTTTTTTAAGTTGGAAATTATGCAGCATCGAGTTTTATGCTTTTTCAATTTCATGATTTCCTCATCCCACATCAATTATCAACCCTCACCTTTTCCTTCGAATTTAATTCCAAAAAAATATTTTCTACTACACATTTGGAAAGAAAGAAAACAATTTTTTCAATGTCCATAAATGACCAAAATAATTCAATTGGACTATTAACACAAAGTTAAGTACATTAGTGAAAATACTTCATAAGGTGATAATGCCAGTGGAACAGGGAAATTTTACCACTATATCCAAGGAAATAAATTCCCTCATTTTAGAGAAGTATGGATCATACACAAGGCAGTCTACCTCAGTAGCCCCTATGGTCCCAAAAAGTGAAGCAATCAAGTCTAAGGGGAACCTATGCAGCTACCAAACTTACCACCAATAGAATATGATAATCAAGGTAAGATCAAGGTTATTATTGAAAGTCATTTCTAGGTTGGAATGGTTGAGGATCTAGGGTCATTTAGAACGATTACTAAGTCATCACTCAGTACACGAGGATTCCCAAACACTAAAAAAGAAGAAAAATATATTAGTTGTTACAAAACTCGCATAAAAGGTCATAAATCATAGTAGTAGAACATGTTATTTCATCCATTGAAACAAGTAAATCATCATGAAAAAATAGGGTTAAACAATGAGTTAAAATATGGTTTATCAAGATAGCTATATCTAAACATTAACATGCATATTTGAATCCTAAGTATTAGGATGTCTAGCCCTAATAGGGTTGTAAACGAAATTAGCAAGACAAAGTATGGTGACAAGAGTAATTTTAGGTCAAACAGATGCACATTAATCAAGAAATTTAGCTTACGTATGGCTGAAAACTTACGCAAAGTTGTTGTAAACCCTAACCTAACCCTAACACATAAAATAAGAACTGAATTTTAGATTTTAGGGAGAAACTAGTGCCTACTATATTTTTTTAGGCATATGAAGTCAGCTAAAGACTCCTTGGAGAGGATGTAAGTGGATCTAGGTTTATTTATAAAGGTGTCCAATACAAATTCTAGAACACCCATCTAGTACTTTACAAGCTTTCAGGACAATTCAAGGGAATATTTTCCACTAAAAAGAAAGGTATATTTTTACCCCATTCTCATAATTGCACCTTGAGTCTTTGGTTAGCATTGTAACTACATTTATTTAGGTAAGGGGGCGTGTTATACATCTAAAGGGGCCACACATACCTACCCAACTAAGGGAACTTGACCTTGAATGGACCCAAGGTGTAGTTCCCATGAATTCCAATGATCGATTCTTTTACCAAGATGGAATTCCAATTTCTTTGGACAATGTGTGTGGCATTCACATGTGTCATTTTTTAAAAAGTGGAAACATATGGTTGTGAATGTTTTTTTATTCCCATTGAGGGAGGATAAATATTTGTATCCATGCATGGATGTTCAGATGAAATACAATATAATTTTGATTCACTGGCCCTGCAAAGTAGCTTTGGTACCATTTTGAATTTTCGTGGCTCTCTAGAAACTGGTTTGTTCTTAGAATCTCAAACACAAACAAACCCAACTGCCACAAAAATACTACTTTACATAGAATAAAACGATAGAATTGAATCAACAAGTACACAAGACATAATATTTCAACCAAACTTTGTTATATTAACAATATTTAATACAATAGTCTAGGGCTCCCATACCAGGAATAATGACCCTTGATACAAGACAACTACGAGTTTGTTAAAAATTTATATATTACAGAGCAATGGAACACATAAAATATTGCAGAAATAGAAATACAGAAAATGCATAAAATAAGAGAGAGACACATATATACGTGGTTTGCCCAATTCGAGCTACATCCATGAAGAAACAGCCAATCCTTCCTTTTATATTATCCAGCAAAATGAAGAGATACAACATAAAATAGATTCACTGTAATTTCCCCTTCACTCTCACACAATATCCTCTCCCTTTCTCGCTCATAATACACACATATACATAGTGCAATATAATTCCCTCATATATGGTGAGGGGTTTCCTTCTAGGGAAAAAAACCCTAAATTAAACATAACTTCTACCATCAGATCAACTGCCTAATAAACAAATCAGATTGACTACGAAATTACAATATTTTACAAGGAAATTTTACATTTATTTTTAGCTTCGGGGGTGTTGCCCCCAAACCCCTACCGGGGGGGATCATAAAATCACATTCACCCCCCCCCCCGACAGTGATCAAATAGGTGGCTTTACCACCTCATTACGAACTGGGGTCCAACACGGTGATACCTATGAATAAAGAAGATAATAAGGTTATACATTCAACAATCTCCCACTTGGACACTGATTATAATAACTCCACCGCTACTTCATTTGATCAATAATGCTTCCACTTTGGACCTATTTTATTCTCATCTTCATCATAATACTTTAAGACCAATTGAAACTGAGCAGAATCTTAGTTTCTCCCTAGTTACAACTTTTGTTAACATATATGCATAATTTTGGCTAGTGTGTACCTTTTCCAGCTTCAATTGTCCATCTTCCAACATTGAGAATATGAAATGGTACTTGAGTTGTATATCTTTAGTATTGGAATGAAATGCTAAGTTCTTTTCAAGATCAATTACACTCTAGATATCACTGTATAACATGCCCATCTCCTGTTTCTTACCCAATTCATCCATAAACCTTTGCAAGAAAATCATTTCTTTACTAGCCTCTGTAGCAACAACATACTCTGCTTCCATCATTAAAAATGCAACAACACTTTGAATTTTTGAAACCCAACTGACATTTGTTCCACCTACAGTAAAGACATACCCAGTGGTGCTCCTCTTGTTATCTCTATCACTGGCCATATTTGCATCAACATATCCCTGTAGAGAAATGTTTGAACCACTAAAGAATAATGCTTGATTTGTGGTACCTCTCAAATACCTAAGAATCCACTTCATTGCCATCCAATGTTCTTTTCCTAGATTGTTCATGTACCTGCTTACAACTCCCACTGCATGTGCAATATCAGGCCTTATGCATACCATTGCATACATTAAGATTCCAACTGCTAATGCGTATGGAACATTAAACATATAATCAATCTCTTCCTGAGTCTTGGGGCACATCTCCTTAGTTTGAAATGGCTAGCCAAAGGTGTACTAACTAGTTTTTCATTCTGCACATTTAATCTCTCCAACACCTTTTGTATGTACTCACTTTGATACAATGTTAATTTGTTATTTTTCCTATCTCTAGTTATTCTCATACCAAGGATTTGTTTTGCAACAACCAAATCCTTCATTGCAAATAAATTTTCCAATTTTCCTTTGAGCACATTTATTTCTTGCATGTTAGACCCTCAGAACAATCATGTCATCTACATACAATAACAATATACTATAGTTGCCATCATTTTTCCTTTTGAGATAAACACAATGATTAGAGTGACATCTAGTATAACCTTTTGTATACATAAACATGTCAAATTTTAGATACCACTCGCTTAGATCCTGTTTTAAGACATTCAAGCTCTTCTTCAACCTGCACAGTAGTTTCTTCTTCCCTTTGACCTCATATTCTTGTGGTTGTTGCATATAGAAATCTTCCTCCAAATCCCCATGGAGAAAGGTTGTATTTACATCTATCTACTCAAGATGCCAATCTTATGTTGCTACTACACCTAAAATAGTTCTAATTGAAGTCATTTTAACAACAAGAGAAAATATTTCATTAAAGTCTATACCTTTATTCTGTGCAAAACCCTTCACCATAATTATATCTTTATACCTCTTTCTACCTCCATCTTGTTCCTTCAACCTATAAACCCATTTATTCTACAATGTTGTTTTACCTACAGGAAACTATACTAAGTCCTAAGTCTAGTTATGTACCAAGGATTCCATCTCTTCTTTCATGGCTAACTCCCACTTCTTCTTGGTTTCTGTTGGAAATAATACTGAGAGGGGGGGTGAATCAGTATTATAAGGTCAATTATTTTTCATTTTATAATCATATTTGTATACTCTACTTTAGTTAGTAAAAATCGCATATGTACGCAACTGCAGTTGAGGAAACTAGCACATAACCAGCAGACTTGTAATTTAAATTATTCTTCAGATGTTGATCATTAATCTATGCATCAAACCATATAAAAAATAACTAGGAACAGTAAACAGAACAGGTAGTCACACATAAGAACACAAGATATAAGGTGGAAACCCAATGTGGGTGAAAACCACCTGCTGCAACTCGTCTCTATCTTCTTTTAATTAGAAACTTCTTTTTACAATGTTTCTGTATTGGTGCAGTCTTCTACCAGTACGTAGGCTGCTACCTGTAGAAGGCTACAACCTTCTCTCGTTCTACAGATTCTCTTGGAAGGGAGCTACAACCCCCGTAGCTCTTGTACTAGCTGAGGTACTAGTACGTAGGTGCTGACCTACAGAAGGCTACAACCTTCTCTTTTCTTCTAGGGACCACGTTTCATAAATTTTCGGACTGGATCCATGAATAACATAAATCAAACATCAAGTATATCTACATCAACCAATCTCCTTTGTACAAACCAGTACTGAATCAACCAATCACTTCTTAGAAAGCTATAACCAAAATACAGTAACAATAACTAGAACCAATCCTGAACCCAGAACACTGCAACAATGAACAGAAGTAGCTAAAACATATTTCATGAGACATACACTACTTCAATATGCAGAAACTGCGTGCATACACTGATGTATTAAGGCCAACATGCATATACGTTGTTTTGAATTAATGAACCTGCATGTATACGCACCTCTTTTGTGCCGAACCTGTGTACATATCTATAAAAGATAATTTACCCTTTTCACTTATTCAGACAACAGTTAAACCCAGATTATCAGATTTATAAATCAAGTCATGCACCAAATATAATAGATCAAAATAACACAAAGATACTACTATTCATGCCTTAAGATCTTGACCCATCAATAGAACTTATCCTTCTTCTAGCGCTCAGGTTCCTCCTTGATTCAGATCCAGCTATGCACCATTACCCAATGACTAGTATTCTAGATCTTGCTCTTCATCATATATTCAATGATTGAGTCAATGCCTTTGCCCAATGATCTCCTTCCCGTTTTATATTCTTAGGCCTTACTTAATACCATGGTCCAAAACCATTTAGAACCAATACTAGGGACCCAATACCTAGGTTCAATACTTTGGATGCAATACCAAGGTCCAAATACCACGGACCCAAAACTTAGTTTTCCGACATGTACGTGCCTTTCCTTGCGTGAAAGTGCGTGTGTACGATATACGCACCTTTGTATAGTGAAAATGCGTGTATACACTACTTGGTATATAGCGAACCTACGTATATATGTGACTTGGTATATAGTGAACCTGCATGTGTACACGACTTAGTATTTAGTGAACTTGCATATATACTTTTCTTTATTCATTATTTGTAGTCTGATCATCAATTCTTTGCTACTGACCTGCTACAGTATGATCTGTCATCTGTGAGTTGTTATACTACAAGTGGTTTGCCATCAAGTACAACACATGCATCATAATGCTAACAATCTCCCCCTTTGGACTTGATGGCAACAACCATACCAAGTCACTCTCCCCCTTTGACATCAAGGGAAAAGGGCGGACCAAGATATTCTCTTCCATGATATTCCATTGTCCATACTCCCCCTGACTGTAAGCAAGGTCTACAAAAACATGACTCTATACATCATAAATGACCTTCCTATCACCAAAAGGCTCATACATACATCCATCTCCAAACCAAGTGGGGATTCACCAAAAGTTTACACATGATAAAACAATAACATTACATTATCCATCTCAGGTATAGTGGGGAAACCAAAGTAGGCTGTTACATGACCTTGATAAAAAAAAGGAATAGAGATAGTCATCAACAACTATCATTAGCAGCATCTGTCAATCATCATTTAGACTAGCAACCATGATCTCCCTCTGTGCCTATTTCACCTGAAACCAGAAACAATTGTGAACTTAATCCAAGATCTTCTAAGATAATGCCAACAATGCATTATTAGAAGTATATGCTCCCCCTGAACCTGTGCCAGATGGTCTTTGTCAGACCCATATCAGACTCTTTTCATCCTGAGTTTGGCCCACTGATTTCCTTCAAACCAACATATACGCGATTGTATCCATAGAAACCAATGTATATACCATGATGCTCCTCATGAAACTCACGTAAAACCACTTTTATCTGAAACAGATAAGTTTCAACAGCAAGATGATGCATCAACTACTCCCAGCTTCTATCTGAGGTATTCAAATGTCTCCCTGGGTAGTGGTTTGGTGAGTATATCAGCAACCTGTTCCTTGGAGGGAACATACTCTAATTTTACCTTTTTTTCAAGCACTTATTCCCGGATAAAATGATACTTGATAGGTATGTGCTTGATCTTTTAACGCATGACAGGATTCTTTGAAATACTGATTGCACTTGTATTATCACAAAAAATGGAGATAAGTGGAGTACAAGTGATTTGAAAATCTTACAAAGTTTGCATCATCCAAAGGAGTTGTGTGCAGCAAGATGCAACAGCCACATATTCTGCTTCAACTGTAGATAAAGCAATTGAACTTTGTTTCTTGTTGAACCAATATACTAGTCTGGAACCCATAAAGAATGCACCACCACTAGTGCTTTTTCTATCATCCACGCTTCCTGCCCAATCTACATCTGTATATGCATGAAGTGTGAGATCTGTATCTCTAGGATACCATAAGCCATATTTTTGTGTTTCTTGAAGATATTTGAAAATCCTCTTAACTGCCTGAAGGTGTGCTTCCTTTGGATTTGCCTGGAATCTTCCAACTATTCCCACAGCATGCATGATGTCTGGTCGAGTACCTATCAGATAGAGTAGACTACCAATCATGGATCTATAGGTTGGTTGATGTACTATTGTTGATTCATCATTTGTGTTGAGGCTGCATCCTATTACATAGGGGTACATACTGGTTTTGAATCTTCCATGCCATATTTCTTTAAGATCTGCTTGAGGTACTTGGTTTGTGATAAAAAGATACCGTCTTTATTTTGTTGGACTTGTAAACCAAGAAAGTATGTCAGCTCACCAAGAAAGGACATTTCGAATTCTTTCTGCATCACCAAGGCAAAGTTTTGACTCATGGCTTCTTCATTACTACCAAAGATGATATCATCAACATACACAACAAGTATTAGCAATTTATCATTATCAATTTTTATATATAGATTGCTATCTACTGATCCTTTTGAAAAACCTTGTTGATGGAGGTATTTGTCTAGACGATAATACTAAGTCCTTGGAGCCTGTTTAAGATCATAGAGTGCCTTCTTAAGTCTACATAAAAGTTTTGGATCATTTCCAAGGATGAATCCATCTAGTTGCTCAATATACACTTCTTCTTCTAAGTCTCCATTTAAAAAAGGTAGATTTCACATCCATTTGAAGTACTTTGAACTTCTGAAAGCTGGAAAGAGCAAGTAACATTGTTATGGCCTCAAGTCTAGCAACTGGTGCAAAAGTTTCTTCAAAGTCTATGCCTTCTTGTTGAGCATACCCTTTACAAACAATTCTAGCTTTATTTCTAATAACCTGGAAGATAAATTAAAAAAGAAGTTGATTCCCTCCTACGAGGTTATTCCTAGAATCTATGGATTACCAAAGATCCATAAGGAAGGGGTTCCCCTTAGACCAATTGTTAACACTATTGGTTCCCCTACCTATGAATTGGCCAAGTATGTAGCTAAGATCCTAAAACCTTTGGTTGGTAACACTGACTCTTTTATAAAAGACTCAAGTGATTTTGTAAAGCTCATTAAGAATAAAAGAGTGCATAAGGATGATATTCTTGTAAGCTTTGATGTCGTATCTTTGTTTACAAAGATCCCTCTTGATGAAGTTGTTCAAGTTATAAAGATGGCCACCGATCCTGAAACAACAAAGCTTGCAGAAATCTGTTTGCGGTCCACTTTTTTCAGTTTCCAAGATCACTATTATGAACAAATTTCTGGAGTCGCCATGGGTTCCCCACTCTCACCTATCGTGGCCAACCTATACATGGAGTAATCTGAAAGAAAAGCCCTTGACTCATTCCACCTGAAGCCAGCATGGTGGAAAATATTTGTCGATGACACCAACCTGAATTGGACTCATGGTAGGGCAGAGCTTGAGAAGTTCTTCAATCACCTTAACTCTATATCTTCCGAAATCAAATTTACGATGGAGCTTGAGGAGAATGGTAAGATCCCCTTTCTAGACGTTCTGATCAGTAGAAAAGATTATGGTACTTTGGGACACCAGGTCTACAAGAAGAAAACTCATACTGATAGCTATCTTCATGCTGACTCTTACCATCATCCCTCCCAAAAATCCGGCGTCTTAAATACCCTGGCTGTGAGGGCTTTCAGGATTTCTGACCCTGATCACATAAAGGATGAGATTGAACACTTAACCTCTGTCTTCAAAAACATTGGATACAAGGAGTGGAGCATCAAGAAGGCTATAAGAAGGGCTCAGGATAGGGCCCTCTCTGAGCATCCCCCTCGAGACAAGAAGGAATATCAAGGAAAAGTTTACCTTCCATTCATCCAAGGAATTACAGATAAGATTGCAAAAATTTTAAAGAAGAATAACATAGACACTCAATTTACAACATGTGGAACGATAAGGCAAATGATGAGGTCGGTTAAGGATAACATTGATCGACAACAACTCAAGGGAGTATACAAGATCGATTGCTCATGTGGCAAGAGTTATATTGGGGAAACAGGTCGGTCTCTGAAAATAAGACTTAAAGAGCATGCCGCTGACATAAAGAATGAAAGATCCCGCTCATCGGCCCTTGCGGAGCACTCGTCCAAGACCAAACATCATGTGTGTTTGGAAGACGCCAGGGTAATTGCAAGAGAAGACAACTATCATAAAAGGAAAATCAGAGAGGCCATTGAAATTATGAAATTTCCTCAGAACCTCAACAGGGACAATGGGAGTGAAATCAGTGGAAATTGGCTTCCTCTGATCAAGCAAATAGATCAAAATAAGGGGTCTTTCATTCAGTAAGTTTAATTAATTAACTTAAACAATTAAATCATATTAATCTATTTAATTTAATTTAATTTAATTTAATTAATTATATTAATTAAATTAATTTAATTAAATTAAATTAATTTAATTAATTTAATTTAATTTAATTTAATTAATTATATTAATTTAATTTAATTTAATTAATTATATTAATTTAATTATATTAATTTAATTAATTAAATTAAATTAATTTAATTTAATTTAATTAATTATATTAATTAAATTAATGATTTAATTCTTAAATAAAAAGAAATGAATTTGAAGTTAATCTTATGTATAATAATTTTAATTATATTCAAATAAAATTTTTTTAATCAAATAAATTAATAAATTAATTTAATTTAATTTGATTTAATCTATTAAATAAAAATTTTAATAAATTTTTTTAATGAAAATGAAAATTTAATGAAATTGAAAATTAAATATAAATTTAATGAAAATAAAAATAAATAAAAATTTTAAATAAAATAAAAATTTTAATCAAATAAAAAATTCAATTTTAAATAATTTTAATCAAATATAAATATAAATTCAATTGGTATGGAAAAAATTTTAAATAATTTAAAATTAATTTTTTTTTTAAAAAGAAATAATAATTTCAATCAAACTAAAAATCAAACTAAAATTCATTTGGATTAAAATTTTAATAAAGTCTTATTAATTGATAAAAAACAAATTTATTTTATTAAAATTAAAATAAAAAATTTACTAACTAACCAATTTATAAAAATAAAAATAATAATAAAATTAATAAATAAACTAATTTAATTATTAAAAGAATTAATCAATTAAGATTTATATAAATAAAATTAAAATAAAATTATATCATGTGTCGGCCATTATATAAAATTAGGGTTCTTAGTTTATTTATATCCAGGTCGCTTGCTCTCTTCTCTCAATAATAATTTCTCATTCATATTCTTTCTGTTTTGTCCTGATGATGGACCCCCTTTGGGGTTTGAAACATTGGCAGAATGAACAAGAAACTGTGGATAATCCAGGTCATGAAGCTACAACATCTCCATTTTCATTCAGCTTGTTTTTGAATATCCATTTTGTCCCTATGGTATTCTTATGATTTGGTCTAAGAACCAACTCCCAAGTATTATTCTTTTCAATATGCTCAAGTTTTTCAATCATGGCCTTGACCCAGCATTCATATTTACATGCTTAACTTACATTTTGTGGTTTAGTGGAGGAAAGCAATGCTAGATAGCTTGAAGCTTCTGAGATAGTTCTTCTTGTCTGTACACCTGCCTCTTTCTGCCCCAAGATTTGAGTTTCTGGATGATTCTTCAGAACGTACCTGGATGGAGACTTTTCTTCTATCCTTATCTATTCTTTTGGTGCCTCATGGGTTTCTTCTTCATCATAAGTCTGATTTGATGTTGAAGGATAGTCCTCATCATCTTCAAAATCTTCGGATTTTACCTGCCTAGAAATGTTTCCTTCTTCATCAACCACTACATTAATAATTTCAACAATTTTTCCAAGTATTTTATTGTAACACTTATATCCTTTGCTGTGGGGAGAGTAACCAAGGAGAATGCCTTCATCTGCTCTAGGTTCAAACTTGCCAAGGTTTTCATCAGTCCTTTTGATGTAACATTTTCTTCCAAAAATTTGGAAGTATTTTACCGTGGGAGTCTTACCATACCAAAGTTCATGAGGAGTTTGAGTGCTGTTAACTCGGACATTTGTCTTGTTGAGAATAGTAACTGTAGCAAATGCGGCTTCCCCCAGAAGGTTGCGGGAGTTCTAGACTCATCAAGCATAGCACAATCCATTTGTTGAACCATTCTGTTCATCCTTTCCACTACTCCATTTTGCCCAGGAGTCCTTGCAGTAGAGAATTCCCTTCTTATTCCATGTTCTTCACAAAAATAGAAAAACTCATCTGAGGTAAATTCCCCTCCTCGATCGGACCTGAGGCATTTGATTCTGTGATCTGATTCATTTTCAACCAAGGATTTGAATGCTTTAAACTTTTTGAAAGCTTCGTCTTTATGCTTCAAAATTCCTATCCAACACATCCTAGAAAAGTTGTCAATGAACAATATGAAGTATTCTTCTCCTCAAGGTGACCTTTTCCTAGATGGACCACATACATCAGTATGGACAAGTTCAAGTGGCTTACTAGCTGATCCTTCCTTCTCAGGGAAATTAGTTCTGGTTTGCTTGCCAAACTGACATGATTTTAATATTATATTGTCTGGAATTATGATGTCAGTGAGATCATGAACCGCCTGATATTTGCATGCTTTCCTTATCTGTGAGAAGCTTAGATGCCCCAATATTCTGTGCCATACCCAGTGTTCATCATTCTTGCTTAGATAGCATTGTTGTTGTCCTCCCTTGAGTATGTATAAATTATTTGGAGTTCTTATGCCCTTGATAATTGTTTCTCCTGTATCAAGCTCACGAAAAATACATCCATTTGACCGAAATATTACCTCAGTTACTTGATCACACATTTGACTGACACTCAATAAATTATGCTTTAAGCCATCAACATACATAAAATTTCCAGCTTTAACCTTTTCTTTCAAAAGAACAAAACCTTTACCTTTTATGAGTGCAGGGGTGTTATTTCCAAATGAGACCTTCCTTTCCTTTTCTAAGGCACTATATGGCTGAAGTTTTTCTTTATCACCTGCCATATGTTTCGAGCATCCACTGTCAATGTACCACTAATTTTCCTGTCCTTCCACATCTAAGGCTATACCACATCTTTCTGGTTGCAGTTATTTCTTTCTCCATGTTTTGGGACTCAATGAAGCTTTCTCCTTCAGATTTGTTTGCCGAAACCTACTCCTGCATTCATAATCTTCATGACTGAAGCTGTTACAAATAGAACATTCTATTTCATTTTCAAGAGCTGAAAAGTTATTGTAGGTCCTTTTCATGATCCCAGTCATGCTCCTTTGTTTTTTAGCTTCTCTAGTCATGATGGTCTTGTAGGCAACACATTGAGCAGTTTTGTGTCCAAAGTTATGACAAGAGAAACATTGGCCATTGAAGAAATTCCTGCAATTATCAAACCTACCGACCAAATTATTGTAGTTTCTATTGACATCCACTCTTGAGGCAAATTGAGAATGATTTACCTACGGTTGGTTGTAGCTTCTGTTCATCCTTGAAGTACATTTCCCCCGATTTACTTGGTGATCTCTATTCATTCTTGAAGTAAATTGTCCTTGATTTACCTGGTGATCTTCATTATGCCTTTTTTTTCGATTATTGACCTATCCACTTCTCTTTGTTGCATCAAGATAACTTTTGGAGGTGGATGACTTCTGTGCTTGAGATGCTTCTTCAGTATATCCAAGACCTGTCCTGATTAGAGGAGAACGCTGCACTTTGATAATCTCATCTAATGTTTCAGATCCTTTAGAAAATCTAAGATTAAGAGCTTTTGTTTTCTCAATATCTTTTCTAAGTCCCGCAATTTCACATTCTAACTTTTCATTGTATTTTTCCCTTTCAGCAAGTTGGAATGCCAGACTATCTATAATCATATTCTTTTCTTCTAAACAAACTTTGAGTTTAGAAATTTCTTCATAAAGACCTTCTTCATCTATAGCATCTAAGAAATCATCATCTTCAAAAGCCATCAAAAGTCTATAATCATTACATTGTTCATCTTCATCACTATTTGAAAATCCATCACTGTCTTCATGTGTATAATAGCTCTTCTTACTTACATTCTATTTTCTATTCCATCTAACTGGTTCCTTACCTTTGTCAAGCTTATCTTTATGAGGAAATTTGGTTGCATAGTGACCAACTCTTCCACAAGAAAAGCATTTAAAAGGCAACTTACCTCTGAATCTTCCAGAACCCCATTGAAGGTTCTTGACAAAGTTTGATTCTTCCTCTCCTTCTGACATATGACCTGGCTCATTGTATTCTCCTTTTCCTGAGGCTTTGAATGTAGATTCTCTCATGTCTGATGGTCCCCCTTTTCTCATTTCGAAAGCAGTTAGGATTCCGTGCAACTGTGACATGGTAATGCTCTGTAGATTCTGTTTTTCTTCTATGGCGGAAACTTTTGATTCAAACTTAGAAGACAAAGATCTTAGAACCTTTTCAACCAAAGTAACTTCTTTTATCTCTTCACCCAACTTTTTCATATGATTAACAATCTCATCTATACGTAAGAAATAATAGCCACACTTTCATCATTGTGCATTCTTAGATTTTCATATTGAATTATGAGAGTTTGTAGTTTTGCACGTTTTACCTTATCGTCTCCTTCATAGCTCAGAGCGATCTTGTCCCATATTTATTTTTCAGTTTTGAGCTGCATAACCTTGACGAATTCTTATTGAGATAAACTCCCTAATAGAGTATTGACAGCCTTTGCATTTGTTTCATACTGCTTCTTACCAGCCGTATCTATAGGAGTTACTGATGGAAATGTGTATCCTGTTTCCACGATATCCCAAACTTCTATATCAAGAGATTGAAGATAGGCTGTGATTCTTACCTTCCAATAGACGAAGTTGCTTCCATCAAATATTGGTGGCCTAATAGATGCCTCCTTTTCGCAGTTGCTCATGATGATAGATCTTCCTTCAAGCGATCAAGCTTCTTCTGAAGGAACTGCTCTGATATCAATTGTTGGAAATAATGCTAAGAGGGGGGGTGAATCAGTATTATCAGGTCAATTATTTTTCATTTTACAATCAGATTTGTATACGCTACTTTAGTTAGTAAAAACTGCGTATGTACGCAACAACAGTTAAGGAAACTAGCATATAACCAACAGACTTGTAATTTAAATTATTCATTAGATGTTGATCATTAATCTGTGCATCAAACCATATAAACAGTAACCAGGAACATTAAGCAGAATGGGTAGTCAGACATAAGAACACAAGATATAAGGTGGAAACCCAATGTGGGTGAAAACCACCTACTGCAACTCATCTCTATCTTCTTTTAATTAGAAACTTCCTTTTACAATGTTTCTGTACTGGTGCAGTCTTATACCAGTATGTAGGCTGCTTCCTTCAGAAGGCTACAACCTTCTCTCGTTCTACAGCTTCTCCTGGAAGGGAGCTACAACCCCCTTAGCTCTTGTACTAGCTGAGGTACTAGTACATAGGTGCTGACCTACAAAAGGCTACAACCTTCTCTTTTCTTCTAGGGACCATGTTTCATAAATTTTCAGACTGGATCCATGAATAACATAAATCAAACATCAAGTATATCTGCATCAACCAATCTTCTTTGTACAAACCAGTACTGAATCAACCAATCACTTCTCAAAAAGCTATAACCAGAATACAGTAACAGTAACTAGAACCAATCCTAAACCCAGAACACTGCAACAATGAACATAAGTAGCTAAAACATATTTCATGAGAAGTACGCTACTTCAATATGCAGAACCTACGTGCATATGCTGATGTATTAAGGCCAACATGCGTATACACTGTTTTGAATTAATGAACCTGCGTGTATACACACCTCTACTATGCTGAACCTGCGTACAGATCTATAAAAGATAATTTACCCTTTTCACTTATTCAGACAACAGTTAAACCCAGATTATCAGATTTATAGATCAAGTCATGTGCCAAATATAACAGATCAAAATAACAAAAAGATACTACTATTCACGCCTTAAGATCTTGACCCATCCATAGAACTTATCCTTCCTCTAGCGATCAGGTTCCTCCTTGATTCAGATCCAGCTATGCACCATTACCCAATGACCAATATTCTAGATCTTGCTCTTCATCAGATATTCAATGCTTGAGTCAATGCCTTTACCCAATGATCTCCTTCCCCTTTTATAGTCTTAGGCCTTACTCAATACCATGGTCCAAAATCATTTAGGTCCAATACTAGGGACCCAATACCTGGGTTCAATACTTTGGATGCAATACCAAGGTCCAAAACCATAGGTCCAAATACCGCGGACCCAAAACTTAGTTTTCCGACATGTATGTGCCTTTCGTTGCGTGAAAGTGCATGTGTACGATATACGCGCCTTTGTATATAGTGAAACTGCGTGTATACACTACTTGGTATATAGCGAACCTGCATATATACGCGACTTGGTATATAGTGAACCTGCGTGTATACATGACTTGGTATATAGTGAACCTGAGTATATACTTTTCTTTCTTCATTCTTTGTAGTCTGATCATCAATTCTTTGCTACTGACTTGCTGCACTATGATCTGTCATCTGTGTGATTTGTTCTGCTACAAGTGGGTTTCCATTAAGTACAACACATGCATCATAACGCCAATAGTTTCTTCCTACATTACTTCTTCATAACATTCTGGTTCACCATAATTAGTTAACAATACATAATATAATGAAGGAGAGTATTGTTCAGGGGGTCTACTTATCCTAGTAGATCTTCTAACACTACTTTCAGGTGTTTGAGGTTCTTGTTGTTTTTGTGGCTATTGATCATTATGATTTTCAGACACCTTTGATTTTTTTGTGATCTCATCAAGCACTATATATTCTCTATTTTATTTTTCCTGCATTTGATCCTTATACAAGGCCTTTTCATTGAATATGACATCTCTACTCCTAATGATTTTGTGATTTTTATAATCATAAAAGTGATAACCAAAATCATTAACACCATATCCAATAAAGGTACATTTCTTTGATTTGGCCTCAATCTTTGTTCTATTTTCTTTATTAATGTGGACAAAGGCTTCACAACAAAAAGGATTTAATAATGAGTAGTTTACCTTTTTACCTATCCATGCCTCCTCTAGAATACCACCATCCAAGGAACTTGAAGGCCCTCTGTTTATTAGATAAGCAACAGTATCTACAACATCTGCCCAAAATTGAAAAGGCAATCCTGCATGCAATCTCATGCACCTTGCACACTCCATGATTGTCTTGTTCATCCTTTCTAACACACCATTTTCCTATGGTGTTCCTGGAATTGTCTTCTCTCTACGAATTATGTGCTCTTAATAGTACTTATCAAACAATTTGTTGCAATATTCTCCACCATTGTCTGATCTGAGACACTTCAATTTCTTTCATGTCTCAATCTCAACCAAATATTTCCATTTCTTGAAAGTATCAAATACATCATATTTATTTCGAATAAAATAAATATAGGTTTTTCTGGTTGAGTCATCAATAAAGTAACATAATAAAGAGAGCCACTGAGAGATGATACCTAAGAAGGTCCCCATTCATCTATATGCACAAGCTCTAATGGTTCACCCTTATTTTCTTTCCCAACTCTAAGAAATGTCACTCTCTTTTGTTTTCCATAAACACAACCCTCACAGAAATCCAAATCAACATGCTTCAAACCTATAAACAAATTTCTTGATTGAAGAATCAACATCCCCTTCTCACTCATGTGCATGAGCCTAGAATACCACAATGTTGTATCTTCTCCTATGGAGGCTAAAGCATTAACAGAATTAGAAATATCATTGCATAAATACAATGTACCAACATTTTCTCCTTTTTCTATTACCTGGGCTCCTTTAGTGACCTTCTAGGTTTTATCTATAAAGGTAGTTACACATCCTTCACATCCCAACTGTCCTATTGAAATTAGATTTGTATTCAGATCTGGAACATGCCTTACCTCCTGTTTTAGTAGCTACAACCACACTCCAAAATTTTTCCTTAGCTTCGTTTTGGAACCTCCCTACCAACCATCCTTAGCAGCATGTCTTGCATTGTCCAAGTACATACGCTTCAACTGAGCTTCAGTGGCTTACCATCCTGTGCTTGTCAACTTGTTTGTCTCCCACCCATAGGGTGACATTCCAGAATTTGGTCAGTTTCTGGTTGTGATGTTCACCTGGAAAATTGTGCAATTCTAGAGGGGAACCATCCTTTCGTCTGGAAATTGCGCAATCCATCTAGGTTGCCTACTGCTCTCCAAAAATCCATAGAACAACCAGGCATCCATCCCTCTAGAAACTGTGCAATCCAACCCAACATGGAGCTTCCTCTCAAAAAATGTACAATTCTAATTGACAGCCAGGGCTTCAGTCCAGAAACTGCACAATGCATGAGGGATAACCAGGCTTGTTCAGACCAGAAACTATGGAAAATTCATTCTCAAGTTTGTGGTCTGTTGCATGTGCTCCCTAGTTGACCAATTCCCTCCAAGATTAAGCAATCTTGATTTGCATGCATGGGCTGCTTTTTCCCGAAAAAAGTAAAAAAAATCCCTTGAATTTAGGGATCCATATTTAGCAGTTGGAGGTTCAATGCAAAATTTGGTTTAGAAACCTCCCACCAAGTGTCACATTCTCCTAAATTTGTGGAATGTGCGTCATACGCCTCAATCTTATCAAACTTATTTATTCAAAGTTGTAGAGCTTATTCCTCACATCGATCTTGGATCTCTGACATCCCACATCACATCTAGGCGCATTCGGCACACTCAGCTCATCCTTTTCTGGATAAGTCCACTTTTCATGTCTTTTGATGATTTTATATCACTTTTTGTATTCTAAATTGTGTTAGTATTTTTTTTCTTGGTTTTTTTGAATGCTTGTTGTCGTGTTAATGCATGTTAGCTTGTAGAAGCATTGTTTCAAGTTTTTCATTGCATCTCACTGATGTTGCATGCACAACATTGTTTCTGCACTGATGGTTGTCATTGTAGTGACTCACTTCACACACATGCTTGTTTTCCCATTTTCAGAATCTTGCACTCATTTTTTGCATGCATGATCATTCACTCTTGTTTGCACTCAGCTTCGCCATGCATTCATACTTTTCATGTTTTCAGTCACCTGTCGGTGGGTCTGGGATACCTTAGCCTGGACCTTGCCTTGCCTGACTTGCAATGTGCATTTTTGAGAGTGAATGCTCTGCCTTCCTCCTAGAAATTGTGTAAAGTTGGCCCAGCACTGGCCTCCAGGCTTGGTCTGTGCAATTCTAAGAGGCAGTGCCTTGCTCACCCCAAAAATTGTGTAAATATAATTTGTTGGTTGCATTCATTGCTGATTGAAACTCCACATTGCATAGTTTCATTCCTCAATGGGCTAGGTTGGACTGTGCATTACGCAGTTTCAATATTCATTCAACCCGTTGATAGTCTAGACTGTGCTTTGCACAATTTTCATAGTCATTCTCCCAGCCTCTCTGTGACAATTACACAATCTCTCCAGAAGTCACCTAGGTATGTTGCATGTCAGTCCTCAAGTTGTTTTGGTTTTCAACTGACAAATTACTTGCCATGAGTGTTGCTTTGTCTCCAACTATCACAAGTGTTCATCCATCTGTAAGTAGTATAGTTACAATGGCCTCCAAGAGAGGAGGGTCAAAGGACACCATCGAGAGTTCAACTGGAGATGTAGATGAGCAAGTGTCTATGACCTTGCCTATTTATGAAGACACTAAGTTGTTCACACACAAGGATGTCAAGATTAAATGGAATGACATCAATCACACCTTTTCATACACATTTGAGGAAAATCTGGAAGACCACAGGGTCTATGTCAACATTAACAAGTTTGGATTGTACTAGATTGCATGCAGGTATCTTGTGTTTCCATGCGTGGACATGATCCACTAGATTGTATCACATACTGATCCAGAGACAACGATGTTGAGAAGTGTTAGTGGAACACAACTTGCTACCTTCAGGGAAAATGATTTTCAGGAGATGTATCACTTGCCACAGTTGTTTATCATGATGGATACACCCTTCACCAGACCCAGCAGCAGTGCAAACTCAAGAGATATCTTGAAGAGTTGGGTGAAATATCCATCCAAGTTCAGGACAACACCCAACCGGGTTTACAATATGAATATATTGTGGAAGGCATATCAAATCTTGGTCATCTTCGCATGCTACTTATATGACCAAGAGAGCACAGATACCTTCCTACAGAGTTGGGTAATTGTGTTGGATCAACTAGCAAGCGAAGGAAGACCTTGCAACTGGTCTGACATGTTGGATCTTAGGTTGAAGGAATAGGTAACAAAAGCTCTACATATGCCCAAGGGTTAGCAAGTGAAGATATACATGTTCTCTTATATACTGGATGTAGTCTGTGCTCATAAGCAATTCCCAAGCTTGGATTGGACATGGACACCTTTGGAAACCTCTGTGCACACTTATTTCAAGTTGTTCTCCAAATTCAACTTCCGTGGAGTTATCATACAATTATCAGACCACTTTGTCACCCTGGTGTACAGGATGATATTTGAGTAGGATCCACCTTGCATGTCGCAGGTAGAGATGGAGGCATTGATCGACATAACAAATTGATATGCCTCACCCCTTGGCACCTTCATATCGATGTACAACGTAGATAAGGCTCTGCATGTTTTACCGAATTTTTCCATGGACAAGCTCGTCATGCAAGAAGTGTCACATCACATCTCGATAGGGTTGTTAGCTAGACTACACAGGAAGAAGAAGGTACCTTGGCCCGCCCTTCCTTTGCAGATTAGGTTGTATGAGATCCAGAATCTCAAGTACGTTGAGGCAAAGATAGAGGAATTCAAAAGATTCACCTTCGGCACTAGAAGTTTCAATCTGTATGATCTGCATTGCTCAATGAAGGACCACTGTGCAAGGGTGCAACATCCTTGGATCCACGGGGCATGTTATTGGCCTGAGGAAGACCCATGGAAACACTGCTATCACTTTTCAAGGCTTAATGAACTGGTTATCATAGTTGTAGAGTGGTTGGCAAAGGAGAAGGAAGCAACATCTCAGAGAGCAACATCATCAGCAGTAGCAGAGGATAGCAGACCTGTGTGTGACAAAGGCAAGAGAAAGGTAGTTGATAGCACAGAGGTAGAAAAAAGTTTCAAGTTTAAAGCAGATCCATTTGTTTTGAAAGCATCTTTAGAGATTGAGGCTAAGACATGACAACGCAATAGGAGGATCACGTAAAGGCAAATAGAGAAATAGAAGATGGAGGAAACAGAAAAAGAGTTGCAGGAGTTGAAGCGACAACTCAGGCAAGAACAAGAGCTTTGTAGAAGAGAGAAGGAAGCGCAGTAGGAACAGGTACATCAGGAGATGAAACATGCACAAATTGATCAAACTGTGCCCATACAGGTTATAGACTCATCCGAGAAGCTGGCATAGACAAAACATGGTGAGTAGTCATAGGAACAGGACTTGGTTCAAGAGATTGAAAAGATGGTAGAGTAGATGGACATGGACATGGTTCTGCCAGAGTCATATCACGATATTGAACTCATGCCTAAAAAACAAGAGGTCACCCCACTGGCTTCACCAGATCCAGAAGCAGAGCAAGCCCCAAGTGATCAAGAAGACAACCTAGAAGTGGAGATGCACAACATATCTTTCGACAAGTCGTAACATAGTGTTGAAAAATGTGCAACAAGAAATGTTAAATTTAGAATGTGCTAAAAATAGGACTCCTAAAAATAACATGTCTAAAAATAGCAGTTTGGCCAGTGAGTTCATTGGCCACCTTGGGTGAGAGGTGAGACTACTAAAAATAGAAAGTTCTAAAAATGGAATTTCTGGGTCCCTTCCTATTTATAGTGGTCCCTGGTCTATCTATAGGAAGTAAATTCGATTTTGGTCTCACCAACAGTTTGGAATATTAATTAATTAATTCTCCATGATTTAATTAGTAAACTGAAGTCTTTGTGTGAACATGCAATAATTTCTCCACTGATTGAGGAATTAAGTACGAGTTCTATAATGAGAGAATCAATTGACTTAGTTCTAACTAGTCAAGTCCAGTTAGGCTATTTTAACAAGTTCTTAAGATAATAAAATATAGTTTGTTAATGCTTGCATGCATGTGACAACTATTATTTTAGATAATTGAGGATTCACTCATGGATAACTATTGCATGTCAGTTCTATCAGAGACCCAGTTGAGATCAAATCAGGGACAATGTACTATCAGATACTTGGATCTTCCTAGTGAATATTCCTTGCATGTAGGTGGAACTAGTGTCCTCAAGGATTGCGTAGTTGGACCTGAGGTTGACAACAGGTGTGATTAGATCAATATACATGTGTTTTGTAATTGAATTCCAATCAAAACTGCGCAAGGAAATGGGGGATTGGACCCGAGGAGAAGCCTTTATATAGAGGGCTAGATTGGTTCATGAGATACATCATCAGAGTACAAAGAGAGCAGGATAGCTATTGAGATGATTGTTTTTGTATGTTGAGGATTTCCACTTGATTGATAATACAGAGTTGGGGTTTTCTGTTGGTTCTTTCCCCAGTGATATATTTTGTGTTATGTGTGATTGATTCCTTCTTATCAGTTATATGTGTTCATGCTTGATGTTGCTTATGGTTGATTAGCTTCTACAAAGTTTATGGTAGATGTAGATCTAGTATTATGCTTTAGTACATTGCATATATCAGTTGGATCTGCAAGTGAAATTTCTACATGATATCAGAGAGCTAGCTGATTTGTAGAGAAAATTCTACACATAGAGTTGTGCAGGCGCATTGAGTGCTTACTCCATGTAGGTTTTAACCCCGTACAGAACTTACCTGCATACGAATTCTAATAACAGAAAATAAACAATAGTGATATCATAACACATAAAATAAATATACATAGAGATTTTTCCCTGGATCCCAAAACCGATACTAATAGTTTGACTTTTTCATTATGTTCCTTTAAATGTTACAATACATATATATACATACTGAAGCATCCAATACCATGGACCGAAAACCATCGTGCCCAAAACCATGTGTGAAAACCATACACAAACCATGGGTCCAAAAGAAAAAAATCCCTGGGGTGTTGCCCCAGACCCTGTAGAGGGGGGCTAACCGCCCCCCTCAAACCCCCTGTGACCCCCCTGATAAGCATCGATGCAATGAAGGAGGGCCTCTTCCCGCCCTCTAACCCCCTGGTTTAGCTAGTGGGGCTAGTCGTGGAAAGGATATAACACAACTCAACATTATCCCACTTGTTGTTTTTTTTCCACAGGAGGCCACAGGAGAGCTTAGTAAATTATCCAACTCTGCGATGCCCACTGTTTCTCTACACTAAGAGAACTTCTCAGAGCTCATAGATTTTTTCAATGCATCTGCAGTATTCTTCAAAGTATCCACCTTTACCAGAAACACCTTTTTTTCTTCTATCATATCCCTCACAAAGTGATATTGAACATCAATGTGCTTTGTCTTTGAATGATAAGCATGGTTGTTTGCCAAGAAAATTGTACTTTAGCTGTCACAACCTATCCTTATAGCTCTCTATACTAACCCCATACTTGAACACAATCTCTGCAGCCAAATTGCGTCCTTGCTTGCATGAGTGGCTACCATGTATTCTGCCTTTGTAGTTGATAGTGACACTACAGATTGTTTCTTACTCATCCAACTGACTGCACCTCCAAATAGGTTAAATACATACCCACTTGCAGATCTTCTTTGATCCAAATCTCCAGCCCAGTCTACATCAACAAAGCCATGGATATCCAAAACTCTATCCAATCCTGGTCTTCCTTGGTAGCACAAACCATAATCACTAGTGCCATGAAAATACCTGAAAATGCACTTCACTGCTATCCAATGCTCCTTCCCTGGTTTTGACATAAACCTGCTCAATACTTCCACTGCATGTGCAATGTCTAGTCTAGTACAGACCATCGCATATAGCAAGCTACTGACTACACTTGCATATGGAACATAGGACATGTCCTCTTCCTCTTCTTGTGTCTTGGGACACTGTTCAACAGATAACTTTACACCTACAAGAATAGGAACCTTCACCAGTTTACTATCCTCCATATTAAACTTTTGTAGTATGGTCTCCACATACTTCCTGTAGTTTAACCAGAGCTTCCTCTTTGCCCAATCTCTTTTAATTTCCATACTCAAAATATAGTTTGCAACACCAAGATATTTCATGTCGAATTTGGAGACAATTGGTTCTTCAAATCCTGGATAATTTCTTTGTCATTTCCAACCAGCAACATATCATCCACAAACAAGACCAGATAAATAACACAATCACCAATTAATTTAAAATACACACAGTGATATTATTTTCTTCTAGTGAAGCCAAGTCGCCGTATAAATGTATCAAATTTCTGATACCACATCCTTAGTGACTGTTTTAACCCATACAAAGACTTTTTTAACTTGCATACCAGTTATTTCTTACCCTTCACTCCAAAGCCTTTAGGTTGCTTCATGTAGATCTCCTCTTCTAGATCCGCGTGAAGAAATGTTGTCTTCACATACATCTGTTCTACCTCAAAATCAAAAGCAACAATAGATAAAAGTAATCTAATAGAAGATACCTTGGAAACGGGAGAAAAAATATCACCAAAATCAATTCCTGACACCTATGAATAACCTTTTGCTACCAACCGAGCTTTGTATTTCTCCATCTTTCCTTTTGTATTCATCTTCTTCTTGAACACCCATTTGCTTCCAATGGATTTCCTTCCAGCTGGCAAATCCAACAAATCCTAAGCCTCATTTTTGTGCATAGATGCCATTTCATCAACCATGGCCTCTTTCCATAGTTTGTCATCCTCTGAGTCTACTGCCTCCTTCACACTTCTAGGATCATCATCAGTAATAGATAAAGAAAAAATTGAATAGAAATCAGATGGACTATACCTTTCTGGTTGCCTTCTTTCTCGAACTGATCTTCTCACAACTGGAGTTTGTGGCTCTTCATCTTCTAATTCCTCTTTTGTTGTAAAGTCTAATTCTTCCTCATTAACCTCAAACTCTATCTTCTTAGGTTCCTTTGGCTGGACTTCATATTTAATAACATCTTTCACCTCTTTGAACACCACATCTCAGTTGTACACAACCTTCCTTGTTACTGGAATCCAAAGATTATAACCCTTTAAACCATACTTATAAATAATAAAGATGCACTTTTCATATTTACTATCCAACTTTGTTCTTTTCTTCTTTGGAACATGTATATATGCATCACATCCAAATACCCTCATATGTGAAACAGAGGTTTTATTACCAGTCCATACCTCTTATGGAGTCTTATCCTCCAACGCTGATGAAGGTGATCTGCTGACTAGGTAACATATAGTCTCCACTGCCTCTACCCAGAATTCTTGTCCTAACTCAGAACCACTAAGCATGCTTCTTGCCCTTTCCATCAACATATAATTCATTCTTTCTACAACTCCATTTTGCTGAGGTGTGTATGGAGTAGTATTTTGTCGTGATATACCACACTTCTTGTAGAACTCTTCAAATTCCTTCTTGTAAAATTCTCCACCGTTATCTGTCCTCAGTGCCTTTATCTTCTTCTCTGTCTAGTTTTCCACCAGAGCCTAAATTGTTTAAACCTATCAAAGGCTTCATATTTATTCTTGAGGAAATATATCCATGTATTGCTTGATAAATCATCTATAAATGATACATAGTACACAAACTTACCCAGTGATGGAACCTTCACAAGCCCAAACACATCACTGTGCAAAATCACTAATATATGTTTTGCCCTCTCACCACCAGAGGGAAAACTCACCCAATTCTGCTTCCCATATACACAATTTTGATAGAAATCAAAATCCAGAGAGCTATTAGTCATACCTTCTACCATACCTTTACCATGAAGTATTCAAAGGCCCTTCTCTTCAATATGCCCTAGCCTTTGATGCCGTAGCACGGTCTTTTCTCCAGAGACCACTAGATTTTCTGCTCCACTTTCAGGAACCATAGAACTATTTCACCCATCAACAATGGTGCTACCTTGCAGCTTGTAAACATTTCCAATCCAAATTCCTCGCATCAATACCAGTGCTCCCCGAACCATCTTGCAGATATCTTTCTCGAACATTGTTTTTACACCTGCATCATCCAGCTTGCTTACAGAAATCATATTTCTAGCCAATGCAGGAATATGTAGAACACCCGGAAGTGTTCTAATCCTTCCGCCTTTCAACTTCAACTTTAATTTTCCACAACCAATGATTCTAGGCTTCCTATCATCCCCTAAGAAGACATCACCACCATCGTATTTCTCATACTCACAGAACCACTCTCTATGGGGAGTGAAGTGAAAGGATGCACCTGAGTTAATCAACCATGCCTCATGATCTACATGTGTACTTGAAGAAGAATCCAAGTACACATCCCCACTTTTTTCATGAGCTTTAGATTTACATTCCCTTTTGTAGTTCCCTTCCTTTCTGTATTTCCAGCACACCTTTACAGGTTTTCCTGGAAATTTAGATCTCCCAATCGATGACTTATTTTTGTTTCTGTTATGGGACCATCCTCGTACAGACAAGGCATCACCATTATTTCTCTCCATATTTTCCCGTCTCATCTTGTACATCAACAAGGACGCGACTATTTCATCAAACTGCAAGGTAGTTGCATTGCTACCTATTGCAATGACCAGACTATCCCACGAATATGGTAGAGAACACAACAAACTGATGCAGTTATCTTCATCTAAAATTTTAATATCAACAGATAATAATTGACTTACCACAATATTAAATGTGTTCAGATGCTCTATCACCGAGTCTCCATCTTTCATCCTTAGGTTATACAGATTTTTCTATAGGAACAATTTATTCACCAGAGACTTAGATTGGTACAAAGTCCCTAATTTTTCCCACAAAGCCTTCGTCATAGCTTCCCCTAATACATTCAACAATAATGAATCTGAAACACACGATCGTATTGTTCTCTCTACCTTGCGATCCAACTTCTTCCATTCTTCATCAGACACTCCCATTAGTTTAGTACCTAGATCTACCGCAATCCACTGATCTTTATCCGCCAATAGATCCTCCATATTGAGTTTCCACAACTCAGTATTCTGACCATTAAATTTCTCCATCTCTATCTTTCCACTACTCGCCATCTTATTTCACCACCTGAATCGATCCCACAAATCTCCCACTAAACAGGGTCTACCACAAGCCCGAGCGAGAACCCTCAGCAACAAAGGCATCCCCTTGAAGCCAAAACAACTCTAATACCAAATGTAGGTTTTAACCCCATACAAAAATTTCCTACATACGAATTCTAATAACATAAAATAAACAATAGTACGAGCATACCACATAAAACAAATATACATAGAGATATTCCCCTGGATCCCAAAACTGGACTACCATATTGATTTTTTCATTATTTTCCTTTCAATGTTCCAATATATATATATATATATATATATATATATATATATATATATATATATATATATATATATATATATATATATATGCTGAAGCATCCAATACCATGGACCGAAAAGCATCGCACCTAAAACCATGTGTGAAAACCATGCACAAAACCATGGACAAAACCATGGGTCCAAAAAAACATTTCCTTGGGGTGCTACCCCGAACCCCGTAGAGGGGGGCTAACTGCCCCCCTCAAACCCCCTATGACCCCCCTGCTTCGCATCAGCGCAACGAAGGGGGTTCTCTGCCACCCCTCTAACCCCTCGATTTAAATAGGGGGCTAGTCGTGGAAAGAATATAACACAATTCAACACTCTAAATGTCCATATATCTCCTACGTAGTTTGAAGAACAAGTGATCATATCCAATGTGGACAAAAATCCAGCTGCATTCCCCGATGCTACCAAAGCATATGCTAAAGCCACCAGCTCGAGTTTTAGATTCTTGATAGTTTAGAATGAGCACATGGCTAAGGAGTTACAAGCAGCCAAGCAGGGAGGAGAGAATCTTACAACATCCACCAAAGCAGAGTTGAAGACAGTGATAATGGATGAAGTATCATCTCTCAAGACAGTCATGCAGAATTTGTATTCCAGGTTCTTCACCGTGCATAAGTTAGTTTTCCACCTCAAAGGTTAGTAGCAGTGCTGCGCTAGGAGAGCACAAATTTTGACAAATCTGCACAATGTTTTTGATCACATGCAAACATGGACAATGAGGTACAAAGGAGCCCCATTTCACTTTCCAAAGATGATGAAGCTGAAGGCGGTAGAGTTAAAAGTACATATTCTGAGTCAATTCCGTAACTATGAGGAACTCCCGCAACTCATCACCAGTTTGTAGGATTCACATGCATGGGTGTTTAGGAGCATGGATGTCATTGTGTGCATGCATGTGATCCAATCTATTAGCACACTTGCCAAGTCGAATTCAAATAACCAAGTTCAACTGGAGTTGGACATGTACTTTGATCAGTTGTTGCGTGTAGCCATTGACGCAGACTTGGAGATCAGCGCAGACAATATGCATCAGTATGTTGTTGGTTCGGCTGCACTCAAGACTATGATGCACATGTTATCGGACTAGTTGGATAGGGGTGCCAAATAAGTGTACCTGGATGCAATGAAGGCAAGAGTTCACTTTCAGAAGGATGTCACCATAGAGCATGTGGAAACCATTACAGACTACCAAGCTTGGAATTAATTTGCCACCATCGATCATCATGAGGATGTCGAAGAGTTAGTCTTCCCATAGCTGTTCGAGTCTTAGTGATGTCTTACATGGCTTACTCAAGCGTATTTTTATCTCACATCGGTACATGTGCATATTGTAATGTAAAAATGTTCTAAAAGTGAAAGACCAAGTGTCAATAGTAGAATGTAATAGTCATGTAGTAGGTGAACAGTCACGAGGATAGGTGAAGAGTCATAAAGGGGAATGTCAAGGGTCACCCCACCCTTTGCTATTTATAGAACCTCATAACTCATTGTACAGGCTTTTGGGATCCAAGCTTCCTATAGGTGTAACTTAGAGAAAGCTTGGATTCTATTGTAACGAGCCTTGGCTTCTCCACAATGCAGAGCTAGTACATCTCTTTGGAGGAACAGGCGCAGTGACTGTAATGTTCCAGTATCAGGGCTAGTGGAAGTCTTAGTTGTATGTATGATTGGATCTTTCACTTTCCTTTATATAATAGAGCCAACACTTTTCATGCATATGTTGTTATTGTAGTTCAGCTATCCTGGTTACTTTACTAATATATGTAGTTGTTATTTACGCATGTATGTATGGACTATTATGTATGTGTTTGTATGAATCTTATTGAAATGTGTTGCTGATACAACCCATCACTTTGGATTGTCGGCTGTTAGGTCCCTATACTACTAGTGTAACCCCTTATTGTTATTAGTACAACCCCCTTATTATATTTTTGTGCCCATGTAGTCCCCATATTGTTATTATTATGCCCCATAGAAGCCCACTATTGTTATTATTGTGCCCTTACATTATTATTATTATGTCGACTGTAACTATATTCTGGCCCCTTAGACTCCTATATATAGAAAGGAGATCTTGTCATTTGTATCATCCAAGAATTGTTCATTTGTGTAATGTAAAGGAGTTTTCCCCCTCGAAGAGGCTTATTTCTAAGGTGTTTATCTATCTTTTCTATCCTTTTGTGAGCTGGTTTCATAACATTTGGTATTAGAGCTTTGGATTTTAGGGTTTCGTTGCTCCAAAAGGTCATCATGGCATTTTTCGCTATGACGTTTTTTCTACGATGTTTTAGAAGCTAAAAAAAAAAAAGCCATTTGAGAAGAACTCTCACTAAACCTTGGGTCTAAATATCCAATATTGTCTCACTATATTTTCAGAGATATGATTTGAGGAAGTTAGGGTTTTTTTCAAGCTCCATAATTTCATCTAAAACAGGTCATCGTAGACATTTCGCTCTAACTTGTTCACTACAAAGTTTAAGAAGCTAGAAACAAAACCCATTTGAGAAGAAAGCGATCGAAACCTTGGGTCTGAATTTCAGATCTTGTCTTGCTATATTTTCGGATATATGATCTGAGGAAGTTAGGGTTTTTGCAGACTCCCGAATTGCATCCTAAACAGGTGACCTTGGAAAAAGCGTCATAATGTTCTCTTTGAGCATCAGATTGAAATTTCGTCAGAAGTTACAGAAAGAGGACAGACTTTATTTGGTTTGGGTATAATTTTTAGAACCTAAAGTTGAAACAGTGACACGTGGCATGGCGTACAAGTTCACTCTACTGAACTAGTCTATAATTAGGTCATGGCAGGAGATTGGGAGTAGATCTTTCTTCAGGAATCCAATTGCGCTCAGACTTGCAGAGTTAGAAAGAGAACTCAGAGGGCTATTAGAGACCAAAATTTTAGAACTTAAATATCCAAAAGTATAGAGTTACAGTCGTTTCAAGGTCGATCTCCTAAAATAAAAATAAAAAAGTGAGATGAGGATGTTTGATGGCAAGGATCCAGTGAATTGGATACTACATATGGAGAAATATTTTGATCTACATGGTGTACCACTGTTATAAAAGGTACATATTGCATCTAATTATTTAGAAAATAATCAATTTTTATGGTATAAAGGGCTTTGTTCTCGTAAACCACTTGTCACGTGGTCAATTTTCATGGAGGAAATGATAGCACATTATGAGGATACAAAGAGAAACACCTTCTTTAGCCAATTGATAAAACTCAAACAAAAGGGTTCAATGGCAGAGCACATTGAGGACTTCCAAAAATTGAATATAAGGGTAAATGATATTCCAGAGAAGAAAATGGTTGATGTCTTCATAGGGATTTTAAAAGATAACATTCAACATGAGGTTCGTCTTTGGGAACCTGATTCATTGGAGAAGGCATTCAAGTTGGCAAGAAAAATTGAAAACAAAATTATGGAAACAAGGAATCCCACCACTCATGACTATAATTATGGAAGTGTTTTTTCTCCTAGCCTTCCACAACCTACAAGGTATACACCACAACAATTGGAAGAAAAAAGAGAAAAAGGGTTTTGTCACAATTGTGATAGAAAATACACTAAAGGTCATAAGTGTGCTGAGGAGAAATTATTTTACATAGATTATGAAGAGGAGGAAGAAAAGGATCAAGAAATATCAAAAGAAGAGCATATACACCAGGAACCAACCCCAGAGAAAGAAGAAATGAATCCAACCATATCTTGTAAAGCATTGGCAAGAATTACCACTCCTCAAACTCTCAAGATACAAGGACATATCAAGAAGAAAAAGGTTCAAGAAGTGAAAGATCAAATAAAGAAAGAAGAAATTAATATGACCATATCTTGTAATGCATTGACCAGAATTACCACTCCTCAAACTATCAATATAGAAGGACATATCAAGAAGAAAAATGTTCAATAATTGAAAGATCACATCGAGCATCAGGAAATGAATCCAACCATATCTTGTAATGCATTGGAAGAAATTACCACTCCTCAAACTATAAAGATAGAAGGACATATCAAGAAGAAAAAGGTAATAGTGTTTACTGATTTAGGCAATACCCATAATTTTCTTCATTGTATGATAGCCAAGGAATTGAATTGCTTCCTATATCTAGCACCAGATTGTCAAGTGATGGTTGCAAGTGGAGGAACCATCAATTTCTCTGGAAAGTGCCATAATATCAAGCTATCCATGGGAGAATATGTATTGAATATCCCATTGCTTTCCATTCCAATGGGTGGTGCTAATGTTTTACTAGGAGTCCAATGGCTACAATATTTGGGTACGATAGCTTTTAATTTTCAAGAACTTTTCTTGAAATTTTTTTGGGAAGGATAGGAAGTTGAATTGAGGGGTATTGAAGGGAAACCTGGAAAAATAATCAACTCTAACAGCCTGAAAAATCTTCTAAATAAATAACAGTGGGGCGTAATTGCACAATTATGTTCACTAGAGGATCCCACATTGAAATCATGTATTTCTCCAGATCTCAAAAACATTTTGGACAATCATTCCAAGGTATTTGAGACTCCCAAAGGCCTCCCACCTATTCGTGATCATGATCATGTTATTCATTTGATTCCAGGAAGTGTTGCTCCAAACATCAGGCCTTACAGATATCCATATGCCCAAAGGAGTGGGAACTCATTCAAAAGTTGCAGAAGATCCCAATTAAAATAGTATTGTGATAACTTGACAAGGAAGGAAAAATCATATTGGAACCTGAAGCAGTCACAGAACTGAGAAATCGGCAGCTACGAAATAGATCAGTTTCAGAGTATCTCATCAAGTGGAAGAACTTACCCGCTGAAGATTCCACATGGGAGGACAAGAATTTATACAGAAGCATCAAGAACTACTCAAGCATTGAGGACAACACTTTTTGAAGGAGAGGAGCATGTTAGGTCCCTATACTACTAGTGTAACCCCTTATTGTTATTAGTACAACCCCCTTATTATATTGTTGTGCCCATGTAGTCCCCATATTGTTATTATTATGCCCCATAGAAGCCCACTATTGTTATTATTGTGCCCTTACAATATTATTGTTATGTCGGCTCAGATTATATTATGACCCCTTAGACTCCTATATATAGAAAGGAGGTCTTGTCATTTGTATCATCCAATAATTGTTCATTTGTGTAATGTAAAGGAGGTTGCCCCCTCAAAGAGGCTTATTTCTAAGGCATTTATCTATCTTTTCTATCTTTTTGTGAGCTGGTTTCATAACATCGGTTATCCTACTTTCCATCTCGTGATGTATTGCTACTCGTGTGTTCCCTTTCAACCTGCTTGCTATCACAAGTTTTTAAGGGCGTACTCACTTCCCCTTCCATGTGTTAGAGCCATTCATGCACCTTCCTTGACTTGCTGCAAGGTCACACCCTTGCTACCAACAAGGACATCTTACTTACCTTTGTGTGCAACCACAATCAAGGCGATATCATACTACCTGCTGTTGGGACTCCTACTCCAAATGATTTGAGGTCTAGTTGGGACTTCTTACCGGGGAGATCCCCTGACATGTTCGTGGGTCTAGCACCGTGAACATTTCTGGTGCTAGAAAGAGGGCTAGATCACAAGTTGAGTCCTCACATCATGTTTTGAATATTCGCACATCTGTCATGGATATCGTTAGAGTCCACCCTCTGCGATGTTTGTCTAATGCACAACCCTTCAACATCACGAAGGAGTTCTATGATCTCTTATCGAAATTCACATACGATGGTGAAGGTGAAGTGGCCTGACCTGAGCACTTACATGACTTCCTTGCACTCGTGGAGGATGTAGAGGAGTTTGATGAAGTTGAGGTTAGCATGCTACTTTCACACACACTTTGCGAATCCCCAGAACGATGGTGTCACAACCTTCCTCACAATTGTGTGCACTGATTTATGAAGTTGTGTGATCGAATTGAATCTAGTTTACATCATTTTGATCCTGAGCCTCTTGACAAAAAAAATTAAAACAACGAAAGAATCCACATGAATCGCTTATGGATTTTTGGCAACACTTCCATGTAGTTTAGTTTGAAGCTTCGAAAAACTAGATGAAATTCCAATATCTTTGGGATAGATTTGAATATTTCCTTCACTAATCATTCTATCCCAAAATGAAGTTGAAGTTCAAAACCTACTTAGCATACTTCGGTGATGGAGCTGTGCAATCACAAGTGGACATAGTCACTCTCACAAGTGACTGTCTGCCTTCCCCTCATCAAACAGCTCCACTGTCACAGAATGATGTGGGAGAACATGCACACATGTCTATTAAATTGTCACATCCTCCCATCATCACCACTCTTAATTTATGCAGATATTTGGTTGGGAAGCCCATGGGTTGTCACATTAATTTGTTACCTCAGCCTATGTCTCTGTGTTCTGTTGATCCTCTGGATTGCATTGTCTTGTGTTCTTTCATTTCGAATGCTACACCTATTGTGAACAAGGATCAAGTTATCGATAGATTTGGTGTTGCACAACCAACTTGTGCTTTCATCTATGATGAGTATGAATAGGAACCTAAAAATCAACCCACAACAAAGGATGACCTCCTCTTGTCCACGCCTCCTTCACTTTTTCCTAACATCTTTGGTGATTCTATTATCTCTGATTTTCCTTGTGTAAATCCTTCCACGGATGCACCTACTATTGATCATTCGCAAAACACACCCGATGTCACTCCATCATTCGACGACAGAGAGGACAAATTCTTCATTGGAAATCCACTTGATTTTTCACCTTCCTTTTCCAGAAATGCAGAGGGTGAACATTCTTACTTCTCATCTACCCCTCTATTTGATTTATCTAATCATGAGGATGTCAATGAACTTATTTATATTTATGATCGTAGCTGTTGTAATCTATTTACTCCCGTATTTGATCATGATGTTGATTATATAAATGTTGATCTTTCAAAGCCACCCTTTTATGATCATCTATCTATCGATGAAGTCGAAACCCCGCAGGCTATTGAGGCACTTCAACCTGAGTTGATGGTTATGTCAATCCCTCACTATCCTGAGGTTAGTTTCACTTCCGATCAAGAAATTGTTAAAACACCTAAGGCTCCTCATCACTCATATGTAAGCATTGAAGATCAATCCAGCACATAGATTTTGCTTCCTCCATTTGAACCACATGATCCCATCACTCATGCCTTGGAGGAATCTTACACACCAATCACACTCGAGTGATGCAAGTTGTCTATGTTTCTCATGTTTTCTTGCATGTCATAGTCAAGAGAGTGCATACTTAACATCTTCACGTAGTGTATCATTGCACCATGGAAAGTCCACAAAATGCATGTCATGTGCTTTCACCTTTTTCTTTTTTGTGGACACATGTAAACTCGGAGTGTGTTTGTCTTCATTGTCATATCTTTCACATTTGATGGTTCACATGATTGTTATATTCATGACCCTTGCCTTCACTGACATGGGTCAATGTTATAGACATATTTGGGCACTGCAACCCCAAACTCATATGTCTATAAACTAAGGGCTCTTTAGTCCCTAAAAGTGTTTTTTCACACCCTAAAGGATCATGGTCAACTGATTACATCATTTCCCAGAAGTTCCACCTAAAAAAATACTCATAACTAGCCAAAATTGGACCATACTGACTGCTCCATGGTCAGGGTGCAATGCATCTCACCTTCTACACATGGGGGGTGTGATGCATACTAAAAAGGCCTTCTGTAGGGTGCAATGAGAGAGGATGGACAAATGTCCTAGACAGTTTGCTAAGTGGATGATCATGGAATCTTCCATAAACTTCTCCCATGACACTTGCCTCTCTGAATTCGCCCAAGGATGAGTAAGAGATTAATGAAATCTCCAAATGGAACCAAGAACTATCAGCGGAATGACACTAATCAAAAACCCAGAGCTGACTCACACCCTTGCAAGACATCTATAAATGTATCCCTCATCTGAGAGATCTAGAGGCTGGAATTTTGTATTTTGTAAGGAAGTGTTGTTGGTTTGTTGGTGAGAAGAGACCTTGCATTGTTGGGTGATTTTCTTGTTCATGAGGTGAAGAGGGCTTCTACAATTGGGAGGATGATGCTGGATCAGACAACTGGGTTGTAATCCTCTCTTACATTACTATTAATAAAGTTCTTTGAGTTTTCCTCCATATAATCGTGTATTTGTGAATCTCATTGTTTATGAATGCAATTGTATGGTTAATGTGTTTCTGATTCTGCATTGTTTATGATGTTTTAGATAGAGATGCTTTGATAGTTTGTTGTTACTTTGACTCTACAGTACTCTTTGAAGTGAGAAAAGTAGGAGAGGAGTGGCAAATTCTATCAAGGAAAGGAGAAATCAAGCTAGGATCAAAGCAGAAGATCCAAGTTTGTCCTCTTTTATTCTCTTCCATCTATCACACGTAAAGGAACTCTTGAAAAGCTTTCATTGTTTGTTTCTAAGATAGCTACCCATCTTAGTGGGACTAGCAGTTCGAATCGACACTAGTTTTCCATGAAACAAAATGGCGACTCCAATGGGGAATGAATAGTTTGTTTTATTTTTTTATTGTTTGCTTTATAAACTACAGACGAAGCCTGAAGTTAGCCAGCTAGCCTTCGAAATTCCTTTTCTATGCAATTGCGAAGTAGATGAATGCTGCTTCAGTCAATATCTGAGTTGGTTTATGAATTGAGCATATGACTTACAAATCACTCTAAGTGCCCTTGTGGTAGCTCAGAACCTCATCAGATCTTATGCTTATGCTTTGTTTTTATTGTTCATCATTAATCAACCTAAATCACTAAACTTGGTTGTAAATTTTGAGCAAAAACCAAGCTCAGTTTCACTCCCTAGCCCATCGCACTGTCTGTAACTGTGCAACCCGGATGCATCACACCTCCCATGTGTTGCATGTGAAATGCATCCCTTTTTCCCTGTGTTACAGGTGTGATGATTGAGTGTTACTACTTTCTTCTCTGAAAGTTGGTTCTTTCCTCCTTGTTTTCAGCTTTATTTAGTAGTTTTGTTGTACATGATCAGTATCTTCTTGCTGAAACCTTCTTCCTTCACATATTTCAGCCTCCACCAATAAGGAATTGTAAATGTTTTTGTGTATTTTTCAATCCTTTACAGTCCTCCTTTGTCGAAAGTAACCTAATCGAACTATCATTTTTTGATTCAAGTGTCGTAATTGTCATTTTGAATCAAAAGAAGAGTGTCGTAAAGTCTTCCTCTTCTAGATAGTTGATTTTACTTTTGTCATTGTACTTGATTTGAGCTATTATAATTTGAAGTGTCGAAAAACAGTTTTCAATTCGAAATTGTAAAGTGTCGTCTTAGTCTTCCTTTCATTTTGAAAAGAAATTGTTTGAAATGTCGCTTTGAAAGAAAATAGTTCAAATCTATACTTAGCTTTCTTTTTTGGCATTCACACATTAAGAAAGTGGAAAACAAATACATGCATGTGCATCTGCATTTTAACTGCATGCGAAATTTGATTTAGGAAAGTGCATTTAGTGTGTGCTCTATGCTCTCTGCTGAAAGAAAAATCGTTATCTTCTTTCCTTTGTAGCTAGGATTTTCATTGCTAAAAGAACATAACCGATTGTTTATCATTTTAGATTTCATATTTAGGAATTTCACATCTACATCACGTGGTGAACCTTGAAAGACAAACTTCTAAGCAAGATCAACTCTAAAATAAACCTCAATGAACATAAAAACGCTTTGGAACCTAACGCAACACATCTAGAAGTCTAGGCTAGAGACATGTTCCGGCGTCGTAAAACCTGGTAACTATCGTTTCCATCGACGGTTGGGTGATTCCTCCTCTTTGATATGAAAATTGCTAGTACGGACTTGTGCTCCCCGTAATCTTCGAGTATATATTGGGAGACCACAATAGGCTGATATCCTTTATCCTTAGGAAGTTGTGTATGCTGCCCTATCGATTGCAATGCACTGAACACAGCATTCGGGAAGATTGACTGCCGTACATAAGTCCTTGGTAATTTCTCTATCATTTATCACCAAGGTGTATTTTGCAGTTTTACGATTGGTTTGGTAAACCCTCTGTCTAGATTTCCAAAGTAGTCACTTTCATTCCTTTTCAACTCCTTAAAAGAAAAGGTCCATCTGAGCACTTGTCACTTCAGGCTCATTAAAAATCGAAGCCAACTAGAGTCACCTTTGGCTTTTTCTCAACTCTTAAAAATTGAAAAAGCAAGTTGCGTCAAAGTGTCTTAAAATTCATTTAAATCAGAATAACTTTTCCCCTTTAAATTTTGAGTTGATTAAGTAATCCGCAATCGTGGAAGAAAGTCAATCAAAACCCCGTCATTCACGGAGACTAGCGAGTCAACCATCTTTGACCCCAGAAACGAAACCATCCCAGGCAAAATGGTCTCGTTTAACTAAGTCCAATTCACCTGATTTATTTGAAACTTGTGTTTCAACATCCTTAGAGACTACAATTACTCCAATTATCTCTGGTACATCTGCCTTTACATAAAAAGTTCTGCAGTTACAAGAGGACGTTAGAACTGATCCTAGTGTAACAATAGACACCTCTATTCCTGAAGCAGCTCCAACTAGGACTGATCCAGAAACAGAAGTTCACTTGCCTGAACATCTGGAAGTTGAGTTCCAGCATTCAGAAGGTGTCACCCCTCTAGTATCTGTTACTGCAGAGACTACACTTTCTTTGGCTCCAGAAATATTTTACGGACCTGACAGTCTACCTCTTCCACCTAGATTAATTGCCATAGAAGAGATAGTAGAGAATCTTCCACCCAGTACTCCAGTGCATTTTGGAACTGGAATCCACCTACATCCTTCCATTGCAGAAGTTAGTCCTTGTAATCATCCTTCATCACAAGTTCCTGTCGAATCGCTAGGAAATCTTTTGGATAGACTAAATATGTCTGAGCAACCATCAACATCTAGGACTGTGTCAACTGACACAGCTACGGTGGAGCTTCCTGCTGCCGTTCCTACAATGTTTTCTGGTATACCATCTATCCCAACTAGTTATCAACAACAAGCCGGAGTCCACTCAGGGACTGTTTCGACGACATGGTCTGTTCCTATTTCTTCATCCAGAATCTCATCTGGTATTTCTTATGTTGAAACTCAACAAGTTGATCCAATGTGTCTTCAAAGGCCAATCTACCCTTTAAGTACTGGATTGCCACCATATGGGGGGCAGTATTCCTTTTCATTGTTCCCTCCTGGAGAACAACCATATGGGAGTTTATAACAAAACTCAGGTCAAACTGGAGTTACATCCAGCGGTTGGGTACCAATACTACCTCAACAACCAAGGGTTGTATATTCAATGCAACCAGTCCATCCTGTGTCAAGTATTCCCACTACACCTACTATTGTGACTGTATCGCAAGTACAAGCGCTACCTGTTGTATGTAAACCTCAAGTCTCTCAGGTTTCAATACAACAGCCTCTTGTCTCAACGATTCAATCACTACCTCAGGTTAGTGCCTCCTTATCTGGAGCGACTCAGGCTCAAACAGGTACTATCACTTCGCATCTTGGTCAATCATCCAGTATTGGACAACAACAAATGGTCCAACAACCATGGTTGGTACAATATCAACAACCACAATTCCAATAATCATACCAAGGACCTGAGCAACAAGGCTTTGTAAGTAACAGGCAACCACATTTCCAGAGCAGTTACAAAAACCATACTATAATGGTTATGCCCATCAACCTTATGAAAGTTACCAGCATGAAATACATTTATGTTGGTATGCAAAGACCTACTGCTCAGGCGATTCCATCTTATCCTGCGTATGTTTCGCCTAACCTGAATCAAAAGTTTCCTTTTGTAGCAACTCTAGAATTACCAGATCTAAATCGGCTGACGAATGATCCAATTGCTTACACCCCTTGGTGGCCTGCGATTCCTCATAAACTTCCCTTTGATATTCCTAAATTCAATGGAAATATGGGTGAAGATCCATCGAATCATGTAATGACATTCCATTTGTGGTGTTCATCCAACACCCTGAATGATGATTCTATTAGGCTTCGCCTTTTTCAGCGAACGTTAATTGGTCTGGCAGCTAAATGGTATATAGAATTGCCTAGAGCTTCGTTTGATAACTTCAGCACCCTTGCCACTACCTTTTTAACCCATTTTCAGTTTACCCATAAGGTACAAAATAGGGACAGAACTCCTTACAGAGGATGTGGCTAAGGGAGGAGTTGTCACTGAAGAGCAAGTCATTGCTCGTGCACAATATTTAGACTTGATCTATACTCAGTCTGGCATGCTCTACAACAAAATTCCTGACGCTCCTAGACCAGAATTTTCCGTTCCTCCCCCTCCTAAATCAAACAAAGACTCTCATGTCGGTGATGGCGTGATAGGTACGACAAGCACAAAAACTGCAAAGGCTACATCTAAAAAATCACATACAGTTTATAGTCAAAAAGCAGATGAAGAACCTCTCGCCTCAGAGGTTAATGCCATGTCAACTGACAAAGGCAAAAATCCTAAGCAACCAGGGGGCAAGAAGAAAGGGACAAACAAAAAGAAGAAACAAGAGGATTTGACTCCTGAGAAACCTTCTGGAAACCCTACTAGAAAGAAGAAACCTAATCAGCCATGTTTCATATGTGATGAGGACCATTACACAAAAGATTGTCCACATCAAGCTGAAGTCAAGAAGTTTTTCAAAAAGACTTCAAATACCTCAGCGGTATTGACTGATCCATTTCCAAATCCAGAAACTAATCTGGTTGCTAGTGATCATGCTTCCCCATCCCAAGTGCTTATGCTATCCATCTCAAAACAGAAAAATGATGCTTTGATATCTACAAGGAATAAAGATTATGGAAATCCATAATCATCGAATGGCAAGGCTACAGATCAACCCAACAGTTCGACAACAACTTCATTATAAGTTGTTCCACCAATCATTCCTGAATTAACAATAAAACCGCCTAAGGGAGTAGTACATAAATCAACATTTAATCCTCGTGCTCGAGCAGCACATAATTATAATATAGTGGAAGATATGGCCCAATTTCCATCCGCTATGTCGACACTTGAAGTACTAGAAAATTGCCCATCCCAAAAGTAGGATTTGTTATCAGCGATAGGTGGGATTGATCCATCAGAGTCCAATCTAGTGGCCTTTAATCATAAAGCATACAAACCTCGGTTACCAACACAACTCGCTTTCTTCATACAAGTAAAAGCCCTCAACAAAACTATTCATCGAACAATCATTGATAAGGGGGCATCTACCTGTATTATGTCAATGAGTTGCTGGAAAACTTTAGGCTCACCACCCTTGTCACAATCATCAACGACATTAAAAGCGTTTGATGGAAGAACATACATGCCGTATGGGATATTAAGTAACTTGCAGGTTTAACTAGGGGACAAGATAGTAGAAATTGAAGTCAAGGTCATTGATGGAAACCTTGACTACAATATATTACTAGGAAGACCCTGGATTTATGTTATGGCTTCTGCTGTGTCGACATATTTTAGAAAGATTACATTTCCCTTTCAAGGTGGAATTACAATCGTTGACCAAATAACCCTTTTCCCCAATAGTTCACAAGCTACTAGAAGCATTCCATTGAACCATGGAAGTTCTCAATCGCTTCAAAATATCAGAGTAGGTCTCCTGAAAGACCCTTCCTTAATGGGTACTTTTGCCCTCCCGCCTTCGAGTGACCTGGCGAAAGTGCCCATGGTGGAAACCTGTCACATGATATCTTCTACATCAACAAATATGAAGAAGAACTCTGAACATTTTGATATTTTGGATCATCACGAGGTATTGCCTCCAAGCCCTACCATACCTACATCATCTGACGATCAATTCAGTGATGTTGTACATTATGTACTAGGGGCATTGGAACCAAATCTTTCCTTCATGACCCCTTATTATTTGTGATCAAAGGTTGCCAGAGGATAATTCATTGACTGGTGTCAACCTCGTTAAAAAATGAAACCAAGGATCTGAGCAGAATTCCTTGTCTTGTGTCAAGCTCGTTAAAAAATGAAACAAGGCTGAGCAAAGTTCCAAGTCAAGTCTTTCACTTGATCTCGTAAAGGAACCTTCATTCCATCCACCTAATTACCATGAGTATTCTGGTGAATGTAACGAAGCTTAGGGGGCGTGAACCTTTGTCTATTTTGCAGACAAACCCAGCTATAGAGATAAGTTTCCCTATAACTTATGTGATCGGTCCGAGTGCCCTTCCACCTTTGTCTATTTGGCAAACAAAGTGCAGGAGATGTTTTTTCGAAGTATTGATAGAAAATCATCTTGCTTAACCACAGTAAGTTTCCATATGGTTACTGAAGACTTTTATTTATGCTGGGGGCATGCAAACCTTTTTATACAAGAAAAAATGACCAATTTCATTTTTTAGCTTTTTAGCGCTTTTAGCTTTTTAGCTTTATAGTTTGGTCATTCCTAGCTTACATAAAAAGGAAAAAGAGAAATGTTCTCGCAAGGTTCAAGCTCGTTAAAAAATAAACCTTCACTGAGCCGAGTTTTCTCCTTATTCAATATCATTAAAAAATGAAACCACCTGTGGTAAATAACCTTTGTGATCACTTTGCTATCAGCCTTTTTGAACCTTGGTTGTGTTCCTACTGTCACCTCCATTCATTTGGCCGACCATGCACTTCCACTTGATTGTTTACGCTTTTTCGGAACATTTGTGATGAGTGATTCTGATTGCCACCCTCTTCACACTGTCATGTTTTGAGAAGTTCCAAACTTACCTAGGACTGGTTGCTACACGAAAATACCACTTGTTCCTAAAAAACGAGTCCCTTTTAATCTCTTTTTAGACTCGTTAAATATAAAAAGATTGTCAAGCTATTGGCTTTTCCAGCTCGTTAAAGTAAGGGGAATGCCATCCCTCTCATATATTTTAATCCTTTTGGACCTGAGGGATTATTAAACAAAAAGATCGAGCACTTGTCTTTGTCAACTCGTTAAAACTATCGAAAAGTCATCCCTTTCATATTATTTTATACTTTTTCAGACTTAAGGGATTATGCCAGGAAAAAGGACTATTTGAGTCTCCTTTTCATCCCTTTTCAAACTCTCTAAACATGAAAAGGACCGAGTTATCCTTGTCATTAAACGCGTTAAAACAATAGCGACAAATTTGTCCACCCAGACAAGAACAAGTCTCACTAACGCTAGGCTCGCTAAACACAAAGTGACAGGTTTGACCGAAGGGAAAATTATAGACTAAGCATATGTTATCCTCCTCAATCTTGTCAAAAATAAAGAGGTAATGGTCAGCAATGACTGGGGAAAAATGGGAAGAAAACTTGAATAACTTTATTGGTAGCAAGTCGCTCTTGAACATGACACTTTCACTCCATCACCGTGATTGAGTTGGGTTGGGTTTTTCCGTTCACCGTCACCATTGGTCCTCCATACCATCCATGAGGTTAATGCTACCAGTCCATATCAGTGTCTCCAATATGTTCAAGAGAAGTCATTTAGAGAATTCACCATCCAACAAACACCTCATCCACTGCAATACATCCACCCTTCATTTTTCATGGTCGCCATTCCTGAACCTTATATCATCAGATCGTTTTCACCTCCACAAAAATAATTTGCTCCATTTCACGTCATAGATGTGGGATACATCAAGGCCCTCCTACGAAAGGTCAGTTCTTGTCGACATCAGCTCATTATCTAAGAAGTTGACTTAGAAACAACCCTTTCAGTACTTTGAAGCTTGCATGCCTTAATGGCAAGTTTCTCACTTCCGGTGACAGGTTTACATCAATGACCTTTGACCGAAAGATTTTGCATGGTGTTCAACATTGGCTCATATATTCACACCACATGAATTGTACTGTAGTACCTTGAGGGTCATCATCATTATCGGTTATTCCTCTTGCGTCTGTTAACAGCTTACATTATTGGCTAGTAATCAAGCAATGTCTTTCCATGTTCGACTTCAGAACATCTTTTCACATGGATCGACTTGTACATTGGGAAAAGATTGAACGAGTTTTGAAGACCATGGATCTATTTTCATCCATCCGGGCTGCAATATATTCAGGAACATAAAGACATCAAATGTACATAGAAGTTGCACAGATAATCATCTAAGCCAAGGAATATGACTCTTCATGCAAAGAATCACTGGTCTGCAACAATAGACGATTCTCTATCCTATGTACATGAAAATGAATTTATAAATATGAGCATGGGAATGCCCACCTCAGCTAGATCATGAAAATAACATGATGATGATGTATTGTATTGTATCTTATACAGGTCACCTTCCAGTTCGAATACCTCAGATCCTCATGATAAAGCATTTCACTTGACATCAGAAGATTTACGACCTCATGCTTTAGGGGGCAGCTGTTATAGACATATTTGGGCACTACAACCCCAAACTCATATGTCCATAAAATAAGGTATTTTTAGTCCCTAAAACTGTTTTTTCATGCCCTAAAGGATCATGGTCAACTGATTAGATCATTTCCTAGAAGTTCCACCTGAAAAACTACTCAGAACTGGCCAAAACTGGACCATACTGACTGCTCCATGGTTAGGGTGCGATGCATCTCACCTTCTACACACGGGGGGTGTGATGCATACTAAAAAGGTCTTCAGTAGGGTGCAATGAGAGAGGATGGGCAAATGTCCGAGACAGTTTTCTAAGTGGATGATCATGGGATCTTCCATAAACTTATCCCATGACACTTGCCTCTCTGAATTCGCCCAGGGATGAGTAAGAGACCAATGAAATCTCCAAGTGGAACCAAGAACTATTAGTGTAATGACACTAATCAAAAACCCAGAGCTGACTCACACCCTTGCAAGACATCTATAAATGGATCCCTCATCTGAGAGATCTAGAGGCTGGAATTTTGTCTTTTGTAAGGAAGTGTTGTTGGTTTGTTGGTGAGAAGAGACATTGCGTTGTTGGGTGATTTGCTTGTTCATGAGGTGAAGAGGGCTTCTACAACTGGGAGGATGATGCTGGATCGGGCAGTTGGGTTGTAATCCTCTCTTACATTACTATTAATAAAGTTCTTTGAGTTTTCCTCCATATAATCATGTATGTGTGAATCTTATTGTTTATGAATGCAATTGTATGGTCAATGTGTTTTTGATTCCGCACTGTTTATGATGTTTTAGATATAGATGCTTTGATAGTTTGTTGTTAGTTTGACTCTACAAGTACTCTTTGAAGCGGGACAAGTAGGAGATGAGTGGCAAATTCTATCAAGGAAAGGAGAAATCAAGCTAGGATCAAAGCGAAAGATCTAGGTTGGTGCTCTTTTCTTCTCTTCCATCTATCACACTTAAAGGAACTCTTGAAAAGCTTTCATTATTTGTTTTAAGATAGCTATCGTCTTAGTGGGACTAGCAGTTTGAATCGACACTAGTTTTCCCTAACCAGTCAACCAATGTGCTGGTGGATTCATTGGAAATATCACTTTATGTGAGCATACCCATGCACCGTTAGCTTAGGAGTAGGAGTAGTGTTTGTTTTATTTTGGTTTTCTTGCATGCATGTTTTCTTTCCTACTTTGTTTGTTTGTTTGCTTGCTTACCTTTCACATTTACTTCTTCTCTTTGCTTTGCTATTATTTCTTTTGCTTGTTTTACACCAATAGGTTAGTTTTGCATGAAACTGTGTACGACTCTTGAAACAAGCAGGGTAAAGTACAAGAGGACTTGTACAGCTATCAATACTTGGTTATATGTCGTCTTCTCTCTTTATGTAGAACTTTTTGTCTTCAGTCAATGATACACCAATGGAAAATACATTATATTCGAAGCGAACCTTGATAAAAATACCACACTTGCATGCTAACTAGTACCACCTACTCTAGTCGGTTGTTTTAGGTTAACCCTTGTCAGCTCAATCAAGTAGAGTAAGGTGGGGGGGGGGAAATTAAAAAGTATCTCAGAGGTATATACAAAATACCTCTCTAAAGGAACAACCTCTTATGTTGTCAATTATTCAGGATCCCTCTTTCACCTATGAAATAAATAAGTGTTATGCACAATTCTTGAAAAAAAATGAAAATGTGAAAATTTTTGAAAATGATTAAGGCAAAAGAAGACAAAGGATTCTTGTGTAGAGAGGTGATGTAAGTAACTTCGTCGAGGTACTAACCAGGCTTGCTGGTAGTAGAGCGATGCTTGTGTTCCTGCGTGACTCCATCAGGGTACTGTCCAGGCCTGCTCACAGTGGAGCAACAACAGAGATGAAACTTAAACTCTAACTAACATATTGCTTGTGCACCAATACACCCCTCATCCCCAATCGAAACAACTGTGTTGAATTGGCTTGGAATGACTACTAGTTGATCAAGAGCATGGAAAGTGTTACATATTCCAATCAAGCTAGGGTGGAAGCCAAGATGATCAAAGAATCCAACAATACTTCCAGAGGAATTAGACTTGCTTGTCATGAAACAAGGTCCATTCAGAGAGCTAGAGTTATACCAGTGTGTCACCATGTGTTGTAGTAGCTAAAACCACCCTCCAAAATTTTGCCTTAGCTTCATTTTGGAGCCTCCCTACCAGCCATCCTTAGTAGCATGTCTTTCACTGTCCAAGTACATTTGCTTCAGCTAATTTTCAGTGGCTTACTAGTCTATGCTTGTCAACTTGTTTGTCTACCACCTGTAGGCTGACATTCCAGAACTTGTTCAGTTTCTAGTTGTGATGTTCACTTGGAAAATTGTGCAATTTTAGAGCGGAACTAGCCTTCCCTATGGAAATTGTGCAATCCATCTGGGCTTCCTATTGCTCTCCATAAATGCATAGAACATCCAGGCAACCTTCCATCTGGAAGCTGTGCAATGTTGCCCAACACTAGGATTCCTCTAAAAAATTGTGCAATTCTGACTGACAGCCAGGGCTTCAATCTAGAAATTGTGCAATGCATGAGGGACAACCAGATTTGCTCAACCCAAAACTATACAAAAGTCATTCCTAGGCTTGCAAACAGTTGCATGTGCTCCCAAGTTGACCAGTTCCCTCCAGGACTACGCAATCTTGATTTGCATGCATGGGATTCTTTTTCCTAAATACGAAAAAGAAAAAATAAAAAAACATCCCTTGATTTTAGGGATCCATTTTTAGCAGCTATAGGTTACATGAAAAAGTCGTCTTAGAAACCTCCTGCCAAGTGTCACTTTTTCCTAGATTTGTGGCATGCACTTCATAAGCCTCAATCTTATCAAACTTATTTATTCTATGTTGTAGAGCTTATTCCTCACATTGATCTTGGATCTCTCGCATCCCACATTGCATCTAGGAACATTCGGCACACTCAGCTCAATTTTTTCTGGGTAAGTTCGCTTTTCATGTCTTTTGTTGCTTTTCTGTCACTTTTTGTATTTCGGTTTTTGTAAGTGTTTCTTGCTTGGTTTTGTTGAAGGCTTGCTATCGTGTTAATGAATTTTAGCTTGTAGAAGCATTGTTTCAAGTTTTTCATTACATCTTAATGTTGTCACATGCATGACATTGTTTCTGCATTGACAATTGTCATTGCGGCGACTCGCTTCACACACATGCTTGTTTTCCCGTTTTTTGAATCTTGCACTCACTATTTTTATGCAGGATCATTCACTCTTTTTTTCACTCAGCTTTTTCCATGCATTTATACTTTTCATGTTTTCAGTTGCTCATTGGCGGGTCTGGGCTGCCTTGGCCCGGACCCTGCCTTGCCTGGCTTGCAATGCACATTTCAGAGAGTGAATGCTTTTCCTTCTTACCATAAATTGTACAAAGTTGGCCCACCACTGGGCTTCAGGCTTGTCCTACACAATTTTGAGAGGCAGTACCTTACTAGCCAAAAATTTGTGCAAATGCAATTTGTTGGTTGTTGTCATTGCTAACTGAAACTACGCATTATGTAGTTTCAGTCCTCAGTAGACCAGGATGGACTATGCATTGTGCAATTTCAACATTCAGTCATCCCGCTAATAGTCTAAACTGTGCTTTTCACAGTTTTGGCAGTAGCCTCCTAGCCTCCCAGTGAAAATTGCACAATCTCTCTAGTCAGCCTCCCAACCTCCTGGTGAAAATTGCACAATCTCTCTAGTTAGTCACCTAGGTATGTTGCATTTCAATCCTCAAGTTGTTTTGGTTTTCAACTGACAGATTTATTTCCATTAATGTTTCTATGTCTCCAGCTATCACAGGTGTTTGTCTATCTCTCAATGGTACAAGTACAATGGCCTTCAAGAGAGCAGGGACAAAGGACACTGTCGAGAGTGCAACTAGAGATGCAGTTGATCAAGTGTCTATGAGCTTGCCTATCTATCAAGACACTAAGTTGTTCATAGACAAGGATATCAAGATGAAATGTTAGGACATCAACGACACCTTTTTAGGCACATTTGAGGAAAATCTGGAAGACTGCAGGGTCTATGTGAACATTCACAAGTCTGGCTGGTATCGGATTACATGCAGGTATCCCGCATTTCCATGTGTGGACATGATCCACTAGATTGTCTCACATACTGATCTAGAGACAATGGTGTGGAGCTATGTCAGTGGAATGCAACTTGCTACCTTTAGGTCAAAGGATTTTAAAGAGATGTATCACTTGCCACAATCGGTGATCATGATGGATACACCCTTCACCAGACACAACAGTAGTGAAAACTAAAGAGATACCTTGAAGAGTTGGGTGAAAGAGCCATGCAAGTTCAAGAAAACACCCAGCCAGGTTTACAGGATGAAGATACTACAGAAGGCATATCAGCTCTTGGTAATCTTTGCATTCTACTTATACGACCAAGAGAGCATGGAGACCTTCCCACAGAGTTGGGTGATTGTGTTGGATCAACTAGAGAGCGAAGGAAGACCTTGAAATTGGCTTGACATGTTGTCTCTTAGGTTGAAGGAACAGGTAGTAGAATCCTGACATCCGCCCAAGGGTTAGCAAGAAAAGATATACATGTTCACTTATATATTGGATGCAGTCTATGCCCGTGTGCAGTTCCCAGGCTTGGTTTGGGCATGGACACCTTTGGAAACCTCTATGCACACTTATTGCAAGTTGTTCTTTGAATGAAACTTCCATGGAGTTATCATACAGTTATCATACCACTTCATCACCCTAGTGTACAGGATGATATTTGAGCAAGATCCACCTTGCATGTCACATGTAGTGATGGAGGAACTGATTGACATAGCAGATTGGTATGCCTCACCCCTTGACACCTTTATATGGATGTATAGCTTGGAGAAGGCTCCGCATATTTTACCAAAGTTTACCATGGACAAACTCGTCATGCAAGAAGTCTCATATCACATCTCGGCAGGGTGGTCAGCTAGATTACACAGGAAGAAGAAGGCACCTTGGTTGGCTCTTCCTTTGTGGATTGGGTTGTATGAGATCTGGAATCTCAAGCATGTTGAGGCAAGACTGAGGAATTCAAAAGGTTCACCTTCAGAACCTGAAGTTTCAATCCGTATGACTCGCATTTCTTAGTGAAGGACCACTATGCGAGAGTGAAACATCCTTGGATCCATGGGGTGTGTCATTGGCCTGAGGAAGACCCATGGAGATACTGTTATCACTTCTCAAGGCTCAATGAACTGGTCAGCATAGCTATAGAGTGGTTAGAAAAGCAGAAGGAAGCATCATCTCAGAGAGTATCATCATTAGCAGCAGCAAAGGGTAGCAAACCTGAGGGTGAAAAAGGAAAGACAAAGGTTGTTGACAGTGTAGAGGAAAAGAAAAGCTGCAATTTCAAAGAAAATCCACTTGTGTTGAAAGAAGCGGACGAGATTGAGGCTAAGAGGTGACGGTGCGACAGGAGGATCATGCAAATATAAAGAGAGAAACAGAATATGGAGGAAACAGAAAAATAGTTGTAGTAGTTGAAGTAGAAACTCAGGGAAGAACAAGAGTTGTGGAGAAGAGAGAAGGAATCACAATAAGAATAGGTACAACAGGAGGCACAAAATGCACAGATTGATGAAACTACATACATACAGGTTATAGATTCATCCGAGTAGCTGGCATAGAGCGGAAAGGGTGAGCAGTCATAGGAGGAGGACTTGGCTCAAGATATTGAAAAGATGCAAGAGTAGATGAACATAGATATGGTTCAACCAGAGTCAGATTAGGCTATTGAACTCATGCCTCAGAACCAAGAGGTCACCCAACCGACTTCACTAGATCTTGAAGCAGAGAAAGTCCCAAGCTATCAAGGAGACACAGAAATCTTTGAAGACAACCCGGAAGCATAGATGCACAACATATCTTTTGACAAGTCACAACACGAAGTTATGCAGTTGTGCAGAGTGCCTACTCTAGATGTCCAAATATCTCTTGCTCAGTTTGAATAATGAGTGATCGTATCCGATGTGCACAGACATCTAGCTGCATTGGTTGATGCTACCAAAGCATATGTCAAAGCCACTAGTTCAAGTGTCAGATTATTGATAGGTGAGAAGGAGCGCATGGCTAAGGAGTTACAAGAGGCAAAGAAGGGAGGAGAGCAGGTTATAGCATTCGTTAGAGAAGATTTGAAGAGAGTGATACTTTATGAATTATCATCTCCCGAGAAAGTCATGTAGAAGTTGTATTCAAGGTTCATCACCGTGCATGTCAGTTTTCCACCTCAACAGTTGGCAACAACGCTATGCTAGGAGAGCACACATTTTGATAAATATGCACACTATTGTCAATCACATGAAAACATGGAAAATGAGGTACAAAGGAGCCCCATTGCACTTGCCAAAGGTTATGAAGCCAAAGTAGATAGAGTTAAAGGCACACATCTGGAGTTAGTTCTAGAACTATGAGGAACTCCCATAGCTCATCACCAATTTGCAGGCTTCGCATGCACAAGTGTTCAAGAGCATCAATGTCATTATGTGCATGCATGTGATCCCATAGATTGGCACACTCACTGAGGTGAAGTCAAAGAACCAAGTCCAACTAGAGTTGGACATGTACTTTGATCAGTTGTTGCGTGTAGCCACCAACACAGACTTGGAGATCAACGTAGACATAATGCATCAGTATGTTGATGGTCTGGCTACACTCAAGACTATGATGCACATGCTATCAGATAAGTTGGACAGAGGTGCCAAATCAGTGTACCCAGATGGAGTAGATGCAATATTTCACTTTCAGAAGGATGTCACCATAGAGCATGCAGACACCATAATAGACTACCAAGCTTGGCATCAGTTCACCACTGTTGATCATTGTGATTATGTCAAAGATTTAGTCTTGCCATAGTTTTCTAAGTCTTAGTGCGACGTCTTGCATGGCTTGCTCAAGCCTATTTTTGTCTCACATGGGTACATGTGCATATTATAATGTAAACATGTTGTAAAAGTGAAAGACCAAGTGTCGATGGTAGAATGTAACATTCATGTAGTAGTTGAGGAGTCATGATGATAGGTGAAGCATCACAAAGGGGAATTGTTGTGGGGAAAAATGCCTATGCAGGACGATCCTATCCACCTAAGGTGTGACAGTGCCTTACCAACAAACAGAGACAGCTATTCTAGTATTCTTCCTTTATGAATTGAGAATGAAGAGAGATGGATGGACTAACTGGTGTCTTCCGTTTGTCCCTCGATCCGGTTTCTATTCTCTTGGAGAGTTCCCAGCTACTTGCCTTCTCGCTCGCCCAGCTTCAAGAGGTTTCAGCAAGATCACAAGAAGAGAACACTACACAAGACATGGATTCATATTCATAACTAGTTCAGGATTAGAAATAAACTAAACATACTAATGCAATCATACATCAAAAATACATCAGTATATAGGAGAAACCAAGATAGCTTTATAGATGAATAACAAGGTTCAGGAAGAGATACAACCCAGAGGGCTCCAATCCAGCATCCCCTTCCCAGCAAATGGAATTCCTATCTTCACCCCCTTCAAAGCATTAAGCACCCAATGATTCCAATCTCAAACCAACAACAATTCTTTGCAATAACAAAATTCCAGCCTCTAGATCTCATGGAGGAGAAATCCATATATAGATGTTTGGAGAGAGGGTGAGTCAGCTTGAGATCTGACTAGTGTCCTCTCCCTCTGTCAGTTCTTGATTCCACTTGGAGGTTCTTGCTTCCACTTGGAGATTTGGAACCTCTTACTCATCATAGTCAAATTCCCTGAGGCAAGTGTCATTGAGGAAGATTTTGGAAGCTTCCTGGGTTTTGACACCTCGTGGAATGAACTTGCCACATGTCAACTCTCGCTCAGCGCAGGTAGCCAGTGTTGACTTTGAAATTCAGCGCAGACAGCTAGTGGAGCCACTGAATTGATCCTGAATTGACTTGTTTTTGAGCAGTTTCTGGTGGAGAACTTCTGTGAATTGCTGTGGTTTGTTAGCCTTGTTCCTCTAGGGGTAGGAACAACATGTTTAGGGACTTTGGATCCCTTAGATTATGGACATTTCATGCTCAATGTTGTAAGGCACAAAAATGTCTATAACAGTTGCCCCCTAAAGTATGAGGCTGTTTATCGGGTGAAATGCTTTATCAGGAGGATCCGAAGTTCATCCAATGCTGGGAGGAGACCTGTAATAAGATACAATACAATACATTATTTTTCATACTACTTTCATGATCTAGCTGAGGCGGGCATTCCCATGCTCAGCTTTATAAATTCATTTTTCTGTACATAGAACAGACAATTGACTGGTGGTAGACTGATAATTTTGATGAAATTATCATCCTTTGGGTAGGATGATTATCTGCTGCAATGATGTACATGTCAATGTCTTTATCTTTCCTGAATATATATCGCAGCCTGGATGGATGAAACTAGATCCGGGGTCTTCAAACTCGTTCGATCTTCACTCTAAGTACAAGTCGATCCATATGAGAAATGTTCTGAAGTCGAACATGGAAAGACATCGCTTGATTACCGTTCAATGAGGTAAACCGTTAACAAGCGCGAGAGGAATCAACGATAATGATAATGACCCTCAAGGTATTGCAGTACAATTCACGTGGTGTGAATAAAGGACTTGGCGTCGAACACCACGCAAAATCTTTCGGTCGAAGGTCATTGATGTATACCTGTCGCCGGAAGTGAGAAACTTGCCATTGAGGCATGCAAGCTTCAAAGTACTGAAGGGGTTGTTCCTAGATCAACTTCTTGGATAATGAGCTGATGTCGACAAGAAGCGATCCGTCAAAGGAGGACCTTAATGAATCCCACATCAATGACACGGAACAGAGCTAATGATTTTGATGGAGGTGAAAACGATCTGTGACATATGATTCAGGGTGGCGGTCATGAAAGGATGAAGGATAATGTACGGCAGTGGATGGGACACGGTTGACTTTTCTGAACGACTTCTCTTGAACATATGGCGACACTAATGCGATGGATCGGTAGCATTACCCCAAATATGGATGGTATGGTGAGACCATGGTGATGACTGGTGAATGAAACAACCCAACCCGATTGTGGTACGGAGGAAAAGTGTCATGTTCAAGAGCGACTTGCTACCATCAAAGTTTTCTTTAGTTTCTCCCAATTTTTCCATAGTCATTGCTGACCAGTACCTCTTTATTTTTGTCAAGCTTGAGGAGGATAACATATGCTTGTTCTATAACCTGCCCTTCGGGCAAGCCCATCGCTATGTTTTAACGAGCCTAGCGATAGTGAAACTCGTTCTCGTCTAAAGACAAGTTTGTCGCTATTTAATGATTTTAACGAGTCTAACGACAAGGATAACTCGATCCTTTTCATTTTTAGAGAGTCTGAAAAGGTACATAAAGTTAACTCCAAAAGTCCTTTTTCGTCATCTAATCCCTTAAGTCCGAAAAAGTATAAAACAATACAGAAGGGATGAGTTTTCGATAGTTTTAACGAGCCGAATAAAACAAGCGCTCGATCTTTTTGTGCAATAATCCCTCAGGTCCAAAAAGATTAAAATCTAGAGGAGGGATAGCACTTCCTGTCCCTTTAATGAGCTGGAAGGCCAAGGACTCGACAATCTTTTCATATTTTACGAGTCAGATGAAAAGAGCTTAAAGAAGACTCGTCTTTTGAGGAACGAGTGATGAAACGGGTTAGCAGCTGATTCCAGGTACAGGTTGGAATTTTCCAATCACAGCAGTGTCACAAGGATGGCTAGGTGAAATCACTCTTCACAGCTGTTCCTCAAAATGGGTAAACAAACATATGGAGGTGAACGATCGGCCAATGGAAAAGTGGAGGTGACGGTGCAAACACGACCAAGGCTTTAATGGCTGATAAGGTTACATTCACAGTGGTTATTTACTGGGAATTTGGTTCATTTTTTATTTTAAAATGAGCTTAAACGCTGGTGGAAACACTTGCTCATTTCTTATGTTTATTTTTTAACGAGCATGAAGTCCACGTTAAAACTGCTCGGATCTTGCGTTTATTTTTTAACGAGCATGAACTGTGTGCTAAAACTGCTCGATATTATATGGTCAAATTTTTTATTTTTTACCATAGCTAGCTTTGCCCTTTTCAAAGATAGTATTGTATCCTCAATTGCTGCATCAAACTAGTTAGAAATGAATAACATTTGCTTGAAAATGAGATTAGAACCCTAATATTTTGCTTTGAACTACGTAAAAAGCAATTAAAAAGTGTTTTTACCTCTCATTTTACCATTTCATTCAAACTTGGTTTGTTGGAGCTTTGGAGGTGCCTCTTCCCCCTTGATTTTCATCAGCTGATTCCAGGAGATTCTGCGGACGATTTTCGGCACTGTCTGGACCAGGTAGGAGCTAAACCCTAGCTCTTTCTTTTCATGGTTTCCTTTTTCCATTCTGTGCCTATTTTCCTGTTCCCCTGAGCCCCAGCGGTTTTGTTAGGGCGCTCTGCCTTCAGCGCAGCTGGTTCACTCGAAACCTGCGTTGAATGTCAAGCTGTATGAAGGCAGCTTGACCTTCAACGTAGGTGGAACACTGGCTAGTTGCGTTGAGCACAGAAAAATAGTTTTGTTGCACAGTTTTTGATGAAAATTTTGCCAGTTTCTCATCAAATCCAGGATCTAACTCCTCTCATGTTTTGTTTTCAGAGATTATTGGAGCAAAATGACCCTTACATGGTGAGAACGAGAACATGAAGAGGAGGACATGATTTCCCTCCATGATCCTGTCACAGTGAACGCGCTGCGGAACTGTGGTCTGCTGAAGTTCTTCCGTGTCTCTAGTATGAGAGCACAGATTTCCCTACTGCAGTATATGCTTGATGCTTGGGATCCTATCAACCAAGTATTTCAGATTAGGGGTAAATCTATCCCCTTGACCGTGGTAGACATTTACTTCTTGACTGGCTTGTCGAGGCGGGGTGCCCCCATTTCTTTGTCAAGTTCGGTCCGAGGGAATGACTCTGTGAGAGATTATGTCCGTCAGTATTACAGGGAAGGATCTCAGCCGAGTAGAGACGGCAAGGTCATTATCCGTGAGATTGTTGACAGGTCTCTCAGGTCCATTCTGTATACTATTGGTAGGATGGCCGGTAGTGCATCTCTTCATGTTGCCAACAGATCCTATGTGCAGCACGCCTTGGAGTGCCTCCAACTGAAAATATTCAACTGGTGTGATGCAGTACTTCTTCAGATGAAAAGTCAGTTGACCAAGGTAAAGGACGGGAAGCTGAAGAACTTTGGATTTGGTTCTATTTTGATTGCCTTTGCCTTAGAGAAGATACCACTGATGCAGCCTCAGTATATCGCACTCGACTTGCCTTCTCCTACCGAGCCACGCATGCAGAGATGGGTTGATCACATGTCTAGGTATGCTGGTCAATCTCAGATTTCTTTCACTGATACCTTCTTCAGGTGGTTCGAGCGTCAGGAGATGGTCTATTCCGAGTATCCATATGTTGGTATGGATTTCCGAGGTGATCCGGACTTGGTACTGCCGGATGGCGAACAGTGGGGCACTATTGGTAAAATCTTCGACCATATCATTGTTTACTGTTTTTATTTATAATGTCCTTGTGCTTTATTCAATCAAGACTGTAATCAAACTCATGTGTGCATGCAGATGTTGGTCCTGTTCGTCCAGCAGTTCGCCCGAGAGCGTCAGTCGCTGCCCCAGTAGGGGAGACTGCTGGGAGGGTTATTCTTCGCGACCTTGATGTGGCCGAGACCCTTACAGCTGTGCAGGAGCAGGTTGAGAGCCTTACTCTCGGCATTCCTGATGTGAGGATCGACGAGTTACCTTTACAGTTGCAGCGGCATAGTACTGGTGTGCCTAGACGATGGACTCGTCTCTTACGCATGATTGCACAGGCCGTGACGTGCTATCATGAGCATCACTAGGCTAGGGTGCCCCCTAGCATTTTGAGTTTTTGGGTCATGCGACCGATTTTTGTCTTGGTTACAGAACATTATGTATAAACGATAAACAACTTATATATATATATATATATATATATATATATATATATATATATATATATATATATATATTTTGATTTTCGGGGTTTATTTTGGTTGAGTTATATGATCCATATGTACAACATTGATGATGTGTCTCTTTTTATAAATGTCGCAAATGTCTATCTAACACATAGTTTGCTAATGAGTCGGTTAATGTGTTTAAGTTTCTGGAAATATGTTGGTATTGAATTAAATCAAATTGTCTTTCCAAAATCTTAACCCTTAGGAACATGCGATAAATAGCTGGGTTGCAGACGGAATATATACCATTGAGTTGTAGTATTACGAGTTGTGAGTCTAGCCTGACGATTAGTCGGCATATACCATGGGTGATGGCATCAGAGAGTAGTTCTATCAACGCGCTATACTCAGCGATGTTATTCGTTGATTGCCCGATACATACACCTCTGAAACTTACTAACTCGCCACTTGGATCAAAAATGGCCCAGGCTACGGAGGACAGGTTCCGCGAACTACGACTCGCTCCGTCGGCATATCCAACACATGTCTCCAGAAGGTTTGGCATCTGCAATAAATGTAAAAAGGTGGATTACTCGACCAAAACAAACACTTTAGCGAAAACAAAATACAACAAAAGCATACAGGTTACTATTTAAGCATAGTAACGTTTGAGGTACAACCCATTACGGGGGTGCGCCAGTGGAATTCCGTCATAATCCATTAACTCGTAGGCTCCTTTTGCTAACACTCGTTTAACAATATAGGGGCCCATCCATAAAGAATTAAATTTACCTGCTCCCAATTTATCGGATTCTTGGTCATAAAGCAAGACCAAGTCACCTTCTGAGAAGACACGGGGTTTGACATTTTTGTCGAACTACGCCTTGACTCGTTTCTTATGGGCTTCGTTAGCCAAAGCGGCGTCACGATGGGTTTCATCCAATTGGATTAATTCCAAGAAATGGGCCTCTTCTTCTAAAGTTTCGGGGAGGAGATCAATTGCGAGTTTAAGAGACGAGATTTCACACTGGATTGGCAAGACTGCTTCCAGGCCATACACCAGTTGAAAAGGTGTGAACCTGGTCGCATTCCTTACCGATGTTCGGTAAGCCCACAAGGTTGAGTACAGGATTAGATGCCACCTTCTTTTGTGAACTCCGATCATCCTTTGCAACATACGCTTCAGGACCTTGTTGATTGTTTCAACTTGTCTGTTGGCTTGTGGATAATACGGGGTAGAGCTGTCGTGAGATAGCCCTAGCTTGGTAGCTAATTCAACCATCATGTGATTGCGAAAATGCGATCCATGATCTGTAACTATAGCCTGTGGTATGCCGAACCTGGCGACTACATGATTGAAAAAGAAAAGGGCAGTTGTTTCACCAGTGTTATCTAATGTAGGCATCACCTCGGCCCATTTGGTAAAATAGTCAACGGTGACTATAATATACCCATGCCCCCCGGTCGAGGTGGGGTTACATGTCATGAAATCGATGCCCCATTTGGCGAAAGGCCCAACAACAACTATTGGCTGTAAAGGTGCGGGTGGTCTTCTAGTTTTGCTATCAAAAATTTGACAAGCATGGCAACTTCTGACTGCGGTTATGCAATCTTTGAACATGGTTGGCCAGAAGTATCTTGCTCGTAAGATTTTTTGTGTTGTAGCATATCCAGATTGATGCCCCCCACACGCGCCTGAATGACACTCATTCAGGGATTTTTCGGCCTCCTCATGGGTAAGGCACGTTCTCAGAACTGTATCGATACCACGACGGTAAAGCGTATCACTGACGATCATGTAGTCTTTCGCTAGGTATCGTATACGTTTCTGTTCTGAGTGAGAGGTGTTAGGCCTAAATTTTTGGGTTTGGAGATAAATTATTATATCTCCATACCACTCATTGCTTGCAGATATCAGAAACAAATGCTCGTCCACGATTGATTCTTTGGATGTTTCATCGTTGGACGACGATGGGAGATCGCACAATAATTCTGCGAAAACTAAAGCTTTCTTTGATTTGGATTTTACAAATTCCAGATCAAACTCTTGAAGGATCACTATCCATTTTGAATATTTGCCCCCTAGCAACTGTCGCGACAATATATAAGTCATGGGGTTGCAATCTGATAGAATGGTAGTTTTCTGAAAGAGGACATAATGTCGAAATCTTTGTATCGCTTGAACAGCAGTGAGTGCTAGCTTTTCAACATAAGAATATTTGCTTTCTGTATCATTCAAGTTTTTTCTTAAATAATATATAGGATGTTCAATTCCATCGACTTCTTGAACTAAAACCATCGCAATGGTCGTATCCGCTGCAGCCAGATACAGGTTAAAATCTCTTTGATAGTCCGGGGCATACATTAATGATGCTTTTACTAGAGAATCTTTCGGAGCATCAAAGGAATCTTGCGCCACCTGATCCCAAACAAAAGGTACATCCTTTTTCAAAAGACGAGTATAACCTTTAGCAAGTTCTGCGTAATTTGGAATGAACCTCCTCAGAAAGTTTGCTTTCCCTTGGAGTTTCTGAATCTGAAGCAAATTTGAAGGTGGAGGAAAATTAATGATTGCCTGAACCTTGCAAGGGTCGAGACGAATCCCATCCTTAGAGACTAAAAATCCAATTAAACGACCAGAACCGACGCAAAATACACATTTGTGCGGATTAAGTCTTATCTTGTAGTGTCGGCAACGTAGAAATATCGCTCTTAAATGCTGCGGATGATCAGTCCGCTTTCGCGAATGAGCCGGAACGTCATCGAGATAAGGTTGAACGATGTTCTTGATGTCATGGAAGGCATAATTCATTGCCCTCTGAAACGTCGCCCCTGCGTTCTTTAAACCAAAGGGTAATTTTCGATAAGCGAATGTGCCCCACGGACAAATGAATGTAGTCTTTGACTGGTCCTGTGGGCGGATATTTATTTGATTATACCCAAAAAATCCATCCATGAATGAAAAGATTTCACATCCGGCGCATTCATCAATTATCTGGTCGATGAAGGGTGTAGGGTAGTTGTCCTTCGGACAAGCTTGGTTTACATCCCTATAATCGACACACACTCTAATTGTCCCTTGTTTCTTCATAACAGGGACAATATTCGATACCCAATCGGTTAGAGGAACCGGGTAGATGAAACCAGCATGGAGGAGCTTTTCAACTTTTGCTTTAATGGCAGCGGCTTTCTTGGGGTGCACCTGCCGAAGCCGTTGTCTTACTGGTTTGACATCAGGATACATCTTAATTTCGTGTTCAACGATACTCGAGTCAATGCCTGGCATTTCATCATATGACCAAGCAAAGACATCTCTGAACTCGCGAAAAAGAGCGTTATATATTTCCAGTTCTGAAGGAGAACATCCTTTGCCGACAGAAATATTCTCTACAACATTTGTTTTAGTCAAGATATTTATGGCTATAGTCTCTTCAATATTGGATAAGTTTCGCTCGGAATCCACCATATTTACAGTGTTTGATAGGAATTCAAAAACTGAAGGGTGGTAAAGGTCCTGTTGAGTATCTTCTTCATAATCTGGAAGAGGGGAACGATGGTGGCAATCATTCCATGGTGCCCCCTCAATCAACATTGATTGTAGGATTCCTTCGTCAGTCCCATGCACTTTCGACCAAGGATCTAATGGGGTACCATATTCTCTAGACCTATCTACCCAAACGCTTGATGAGCGTTGACTTGGGTTCGCCTCCCATGCCCGAAACATTGATTGCTACAATATTTCTATAGGGCTTGGGGGAAAAACCATTGCATGATCCATGTCAATATCGTCTTCTGAGATCTTCGTGGAAGATATCATGTTGCAGGCTCCTACCAACGCTACTTCTCCTATATAGATTGGAGGTGGAAGTGTGAAAGTTCCCATTAATGTGGGGTCTTTCAGTAGGCCTACTCCGATGTCTTGAAGCGAATGGTTGCTTCCATGGATCATGGGAATGCTTCCTGTAACTTGTGAACCATTAGGGAGGAAGTCTTGTTGGTCGACGATCGTAATCCCTCCTTGAAAAGGGAATGCGATCTTCCTAAAATAAGTCGACACTACAGCTGCCATGGCATATATCCACGGTCTTCCCAGCAGGATGTTGTAGTCAAGATTCCCATCGATGACTTCAACATCTATTTCTACTGTTTTTCCTCCTAGTTCAACTTTCAAGTTATTAAGGATACCGCACGGGGTATAGGTCCTTCCGTCGAATGCTTTTAATGTCGTCGAAGATCGCGACAAGGTCGGAGACCCTAAATTTTTCCAGCAACTCATCGACATAATACATGTAGATGCCCCCTCATCAATAATTGTTCTGTGAACAGTTTTGTTGAGGGCTTTCACTTGAATAAGGAAAGCTAGTTGAGCTGGTAACTAAGGATCGTATCCTTTGTGGTCAAAGGATACAAGATTGGAATCCTTAGGATCAACCCCACCAATAGCCGATAACAAAGCCTGCCTTTGGGATGGACAATTTTGTAGTACTTCAAGAGTCGACATAGCAGATGGCGATTGGGCCAAATCTTCCACTATGTTATAATGTTGCGCTGCTCTGGCGCAAGGATTAAATGTCGACTTGTGTACTACTCCCTTTGGCGGTTTTATTGTTAATTCAGGAATGATGGGTGGTATAACTTCTGTCGAAGTTGTTGTCGAACTACTTGGTTGATCTTTACCTTTGTCGTTCGACAGCTGCGGATTCTTGTAATCTTTGTTCCTTGTCGAAATCAAAGCATCATTCTGCTGTTTTGAAACCGACAACATAAGCACTTGCGATGGGGAAGTATTTCCACTATCAACCAGATTTTGACTTGGATTTGGGAACGGATCAGTTAACACAGCTAAGGTTTGCGAACTTTTGAAGAACCTTTTAAGCTCAGCTTTGTATGGACAATCGGCTGTCCAATGATCCTCGTCACATATCATGCATGGACTTTTTGGTTTCCCTTTCCTAGGAGGGTTGGAAGAAGTTTTTTCAGGGGATGAATCACCCTGTTTCTTCTTCTTCCCTTTGTTTTGCTTCTTCTTGCTTCCTGGTTGATTGGTTTCTTTGCCTTTATCTGCTGATACGGCATTTACTTCCGAAGCGAGAATTTCTTCTTTTGCATTTTGATCTGAAGTCTTACGGGCTTTCTTGGAGTTGGCCTTTGTCGACTTCGCGTTTGCCGTGCCAATCACACCATCACCGGCATGAGAGTCACTATTTGATTTAGGAGGAGGAGGAATTGAGAATTCCAGTCTAGGGGCGTCAGGTATTTTGTCGTAGAGCGTGCCAGACTGAGTGTAGACTAAGTCTAGATATTGTGCACGAGCAATAACTTGCTCCTCCGTTACGACTCCCCCCTTGGCCACATCTTCTGTTATGGCAGGAAGTAACGACTTGATAAACCATTCAGCTAATAGCTGATCAGGAATGTATGTTTTCACCATTCTACGACGACGACACCACTCATGTATATGATCGGATATATGAGTGGCCGTTGTCTGTTTGAAGTTGGTTAAGATTTCCATTCCCATTTCATACCTTATCGGTAATTGAAAATGGGTTAAGAAAGTCGTGGCTAGGGAGCTGAAATTGTCGAACGAGGCTCTAGGTAATTCAATATACCATTTTGCCGCTGGACCCGTTAACGTCCTCTGGAAAAGGCGAAGCCTTATCGAATCATCGTTTAGGGTGTTTGATGAACACCACAGATGAAAATTCATCACGTGATTCGATGGGTCTTCACCTGGATTTCCATTAAATTTAGGAATGTCCGATGGAAGTTTGTGAGGAATCGCTGGCCACCATGGGGCATAAGCAATTGGATCGTTTGTTAACCGGTGTAAATCGGGTAACTCTAAAGTCGCCACGAATGGTAACTGTTGATTCAGGTTAGGTGAAGCATACCCAGGGTACGATGGAATTGCCTGAGCAGTGGGCCTTTGCATACCAGCATAATGTAATTGATGTTGGTATGACTGATACGGTTGGTGGACTTGACCACTGTAAAGCGGTTGGTTTTGACCGTTTTGAATATACGGTTGTCCACTGTTTGCAAAGATCTGCTACTCAGAACCTTGGTACACTTGCTGGAATTGTGGTTGTTGGTATTGCACCAGCCACGGTTGTGAAGCCATGTTCTGTTGCGCTATACTAACTGTTGGACCAAGGTGTGGGGTAATTGTACCCGTTTGGACCTGTGTCGCCCCACCAGTTGGCGATTGTGGTTGTGTCACAGGGTCAAGGGGCTGTTGCATTACAACCTGAGAAATCTGAGGTTGACATACAACAGGCAACGTTTGAACCTGTGACACCGTCACAATAGCTGGTGTGGTTGGGATGTTCGACATAGGTACACATTGTTGCATAGAATACACAACCCTTGGTTGTTGAGGCAGCATAGGTACCCAACCACTTGATGTAACTCCAGTATAACCTGAATACTGTTGTGAACTCCCGTATGGATACCCTCCCGGAGGGGGTAATGAAAGGGCATACTGCCCCCCATACGGTAGCAATCCGGAACTCAAGGGGATTGTTTGTCCTTGGGGACTAGATTTCCCAAATTGACCTCCAAATGGATCAATCTGGCGAGTTTCAACATAAGAGTTGCCGGATATTATTCCGGAGGAACAAATTGGAACAGACCACACTGTCGAAATAGTCCCTGGGTGGACTCCTTCTAGCGGTTGTGAGCTAGTTGGGACAGATGGTATGCCGACAAACATTGTCGGAGTGACGGCAGGGAGTTCTGCTGTCGCCGTGTCATTCGACACAGTCCTAGATGTTGACGGTTGTTCAGACATTTTGAGTCTATCCAAGAGATTACCTAGCGATTCTACAGGAACTTCCACTGGTGGTAGACTAACTTCTGATGTCGAAGGAAATAGAGTGACACCGACTCCAAAATGGGTTGGAGTACTTGCTTGTGGATCCTCTACAATTTCCTCTATCGCAATCAAACCAGGTCGAAGAGGTAGACCGTCAGGTCCGTAAAATATTTCTGGTGCCGAAGAAGGGGTTGAATCGACAGCGACAGTTGTTTGAGGAGCAAGACTCTCTGAACCGGTCACAGATGGAACTGGTTCAGTAACGCAAGTATTTGCTCCCAGACTAGGATCAGTGTTACTGTCCCTCTGTGGCTGTTGAACTTCTTCTATAGAGGCAGGGTTTCCAGAAATGTGTGGAGTAACCGGAATCTCAGATGTCGTTGGAACACTAGTTCTAACTTTGATAGGAGATTTCGAATCGGTTAAACGAGTTCGCTTTGTCCGTACTGTTTTCGATTCCGGAGACAAAGACAGTTGACTCGTAAGCCTCCGCGAACGACGGGATTTCAATTGACTTTCTTCCACGATTTCGGATTACTCGATCAACCAAAATACAAAAGGGGAAAGTGTGTTTCCTAATTAAATGAATTTTTAGACGCTTTAGACACAACTTGCTTTTTCACTTTTAAAGAGTCGAGAAAAAGCTAAAGATGACTCTAGTCTCCTTCGATGTTTTAACGAGCCCGAAGTGAGAAATGCTCGGATGGACTTTTTCTGTTATAGAGTCTGAAAAAGGCCAAAAGGAACTGCTCTGGAGTTCTAGGCAGAGGGTGTGCCAAACGTTTCGCAAAACTGCAGAATACTTTTTAAGGTACGGGCGGTCAATCTTCCTGAATGCTATGTTCAGTGCATTGCGATCAGTAGGGCAGCCGACACGGTTTCCTAAGGATAAAGATTTTATGCCTATAGGGGTCTCCCAATATATACGCGATGATACGTGGGAGCACAATCTGTACTGGCACTATCATCCCTCAGGAGGAATCACCCACCATCAACGAGATCGACAGTCACCAGGCTTTACGACGCCGGAACACGTCTCTAGCCTAGACCTCTATGTTGTGCGTTATGTTGCAAAGCGTTGTTAAGTTCATTCAATTTATTTTAGGTTGATCTTTTTAGAAGTTTGCCTTTTGAGGTTCACCACAAGATGTATGATACAATTCCTAAATGCAGTCTAAAGATGATAAGAAAGCTTTATATCTTTTCAACTTTGAAAATCCTAGCTACTAAGGGAAAAGAAAGACACCATCTTTTCTCAAAGAGCAATCAGCACACTCTAATGCACTTTTCCTAAATCAGACATGCAAACTATCAAGATGCAAATGCACAATGCAGGTGTTTGTTTTCCGCTTTCTTAGTATTGATGCCTACACAGAAAGCTTTTTGTACAACTTTGAATTTGCTTTTAAATGACAAATACAAACAAGTTTACTTTTTCGAAATCAGAGAGGGTAGAAGAGATTACAACACTTAACGATTTTCGAAATGAATACTTGTTTCGACACTTAAAAGAGACAAACTCAAACCAATAAGCAAGAGTAAATGTATAATCAACTATAAACAACCAATGAACTCTCTTCTAAGATCACAATCAACAGATCTGAATCAAGGGCTACAGGATGACTATTTCACTCATGCAAAGGAAAACTGTAAATGACGCCACAAACACATAAAAACACTCACAGTCTTTTTGTACAAAAGGAGTTGGAATTTAAGCAGAGAAAAGGAGTTATCAGACTGGTACCTATGCTAGTTACAGGCTGCAAAAATCAGAGATCAAAACAAGGCAAAACAGAGCAGAGAACCCCAGTTGCACAAGGCCAAACTGGTTCAGCGCAACCTCAACACAGGGGTTTTGACATTCAGCACAGGTAGCCTTCACGGGACCTGCGTTGAAATGCAGAACCTCTTCACAGGGGTCGCGCTGAAGGAGAAACGAGAGTTTCTCACTAGGTTCTGGGTCACAAATTGCTATTTAATCTACAGTTTCAGGCCAAATCAAAGCAACAAGCAAGGTGCAATCAAAGGGATGCTTTGAGGGGTACTAAGATCTATCACAAAGGATCATCAAATCATTTGTGAGTCCATTTTTCAGATCATAGACAAGTCCAGTGATTGGATCAAAGCAGCAACTGTCTACTTTGCATCTGGGAATAGCAGATGCAGTTCGATTGTTGCTTTCGAGTCTATGAAACAAACAATGATAGAAACACAAATAAAATGACTATACAGATCTCCCCAATGGAGTCGCCAATTTGTTGTGGGGAAAAATTCCTATGCAGGACGATCCTATCCACCTAAGGTGTGACAGTGCCTTAGCAACAAACAGAGACAGCTATTCTAGTATTCTTCCTTTATGAATTGAGAATGAAGAGAGATGGATGGACTAATCGGTGTCTTCCGTTTGTCCCTCGATCCGGTTTCTCTTCTCTTGGAGAGTTCCCAGCTACTTGCCTTCTCGCTCGCCCAGCTTCAAGAGGTTTCAGCAAGATCACAAGAAGAGAACACTACACAAGACATGGATTCATATTCATAACTAGTTCAGGATTAGAAATAAACTAAACATACTAATGCAATCATACATCAAAAATACATCAGTATATAGGAGAAACCAAGATAGCTTTATTGATGAATAACAAGGTTCAGGAAGAGATACAACCCAGAGGGCTCCAATCCAGCATCCCCTTCCTAGCAAATGGAATTCCTATCTTCACCCCCTTCAAAGCATTAAGCACCCAATGATTCCAATCTCAAACCAACAGCAATTCTTTGCAATAACAAAATTCCAGCCTCTAGATCTCATGGAGGAGAGATCCATATATAGATGTTTGGAGAGAGGGTGAGTCAGCTTGAGATCTGACTAGTGTCCTCTCCCTCTGTCAGTTCTTGATTCCACTTGGAGGTTCTTGCTTCCACTTGGAGATTTGGAACCTCTTACTCATCATAGTCGAATTCCCTGAGGCAAGTGTCATTGAGGAAGATTTTGGAAGCTTCCTGGATTTTGACACCTCGTGGAATGAACTTGCCACATGTCAACTCTCGCTCAGCGCAGGTAGCCAGTGTTGACTTTGACATTCAGCGCAGACAACTAGTGGAGCCACTGAATTGATCCTGAATTGACTTGTTTTTTAGCAGTTTCTGGTGGAGAACTTCTGTGAATTGCTGTGGTTTGTTAGCCTTGTTCCTCTAGGGGTAGGAACAACATGTTTAGGGACTTTGGATCCCTTAGATTATGGACATTTCATGCTCAATGCTGTAAGGCACAAAAATGTCTATAACAGGAATGTCAAGGGTCACCCCACCCTTTTTTATTTATAGAACGTTATAACTCATTGTACAGGCTTTTGGGAGCCCACCTTCCTATATGTGTAACTTAGAGAAAGCTTGGAGTCTATTGTAACAAGCCTTGGCTTCTCCATAGTGTAGAGCTGGTACATGTCTTTGGAGGAGCAGGTAGCAGTGACTGTAATGTTCCACTATTAGGGCTAGTGGAATCCTCAGTTGTATGTATGATTGGATCTTTCACTTTCTTAATATAATAGATCCAACACATTTCATGCATATGTTGTTATTGTAGTTCGCCTATCCTAGTTACTTTAATGATATATGTAGTTGTTATTTATGCATGTATGTATGGACTCTTCCTTATGTGCTTGTATGAATCTTATTGAATTTTTTTTATATATAACCTATCACATTGGATCGTCAGCTATCATGCTATCCATATCATGATGTCTCACTATTTGTGTGTTCCCTTTCAAGCTACGTGTTATCACAGGTTTCTAAGGGGCACACTCACTTCCCCTTCCATGTGTTAGAGCCATTCATGCACATTCCTTGACTTGCTACAAGGTCACACCATTTCTACCAACAAGGACGTCTTACTTACCTCTGCGTGCAACTGCAGTCAAGGCGATACCGTAATACCCGCTACTGGGACTCCTACTCCAGACAGTCTGAGGTCTAGTTGAGACTTCTTACTAGGGAGATCCCCTGACATGTTGACAAGTCCAACACCGTCAACACCTCCTTTAATATCCATTGGTTCACATTCTGTTGTTTATAAAAACCTTACCCATTCCAACAATTTTACTAGTTTTATCATCACCCAAATGAACCTGTCAAAAATCTCCTTGAACATAATCATGAAAATGTTTCTTATCGGGTGTGGCCTAGAATGAGGCCCCTAAATCTATCAACCAGGCATTAATAATATTTTCTAATGGAAGAATCAAAGCATATTGCAACACATCACCTACCACATTCACTTCATGATTTTTTTTCTTGTTGTGCATCTCCTTATTTTCCCTTCCTAGACTTATAGTCATTCCTCAATTGTCCTTTCTTCCCACATTTCCAACACACTATCCCCAATCTAGACTTGGATTTTTCTTTCCTTGACTTACTGCCATATCATGAGCTCTTTCCTCTTTTCAATTTTCTTCCCCTAGTCTCTATAGTCAAAGAATTACTTGATGTCTCACCAGAGCTTTTCTATTGCATTTACTCACTAAGGATTGCAGCGACAACATCATCAAACTTTAAAGTACTAGATCTAGAGACAGAGTTACTAATGGCCATAACTAAACCATTCCAACTTTATAGTAATGAGCATAGAAATAACAGAGGCCTAACTTCATCATCAAAATTTACCCCTACAGTTCTTTAAAGTACTAGATCTAGATACAGAGTTACTAATGGCCATAACTAAGCCATTCCAACTTTCTAGTAATGAGAATAGAAATAACAGAGCCCTAAGTTCATCATCAAAATTTACCCCTATAGAACTTAACTCACGGTTAACCATATTAAATTCATTTAAATGATCAACAATAGATCCACCTGATGACATCTCCACATTAAATAAAATATTCATAAGAAATACCTTGTTTAAGGCCGAGGGTTTTTCATATAGTTTGTCCAATGTTGTCATTAAATCCTATGTTGTCATTTCCTTTGAAATATTAAAGACTACTGATACCACTAGGCACAGCCGTATTTTTCCAAGTGCCTTTCTGTCAAGAATCTCCCATTGTGTGTCTTTCATACTCATCAGCTTCTTTGTTTTTCCGCTCAATGGTAGGTACATATATTTTTTCTACAAATAATCTCTCATCTTCATCTTCCACAGCTAGTAGTTTTGGCCGTTAAATTTCTAGACCCTAAACCTACCATCTTCTGCCATTTTTCCCACTCGAATTAGTAACCCTTCTCTCCTATGAGCTTATCATCCAAATAGACCTTCGAATCTTATACCAATTCTTAAAAAATTATATTTTATAGAGAAATGGAACACATAAAATATTGCAGAAAAACAAACACATAAAACAAGAGAGACACGGATATATGTGGTTCACCCAATTTGGTCTACGTCCATGAAGAAACAACCAGTCCTTCCTTTTATATTATCCAGCAAAATGAAGAGATACAACCTACAACGGATCTGCAGTAATTTCCTCTTCACTCTCACACAGTCTCCTCTCTCTTTCTCGCTCAGAATACACACATATACACAACTGCAATACAATTCCCTCATATATAGTGAGGGGTTTCCTTCTAGGGAAAAAATCCCTCAATTAAACATAACTTATATCATTAGATCATTCACCTAATGAATGACTCAAATTGAATATGAAATTAAAATATTTTACAAGGAAATTTTACATATGTTTTTAGTTTCAAGGGCGCTACCCTTGAAACCCCACCAGGGGGGGCTCATAAAATCATCATCGCCCCCTTGATGGTGATCAAACGGGCGGTGTTGCCACCATGTTACAAATTGGGTTCCAATGCATATATACCTCTGAATAAAGAAGATAATCAAGATCCACACCCAACAGGCTTGGTATCAACAACAACTATGATAATTAATCAGCCTTGAACAAATTACAACTAACTTACTTGTTGATTTATCTCCTCCGCTCCTTACAATACATGTACCTTGAACGCATATGTTTTTCCTTTTTCTTCCCAATTCTGCAGCTCAACAACCTGCCTCTATTAGTCAACGCTGCTCCTTTATGTCACCGAATTTAGGATTAACCAACACTACCCTCTAGTTACTCCTTTATCCTTCAAGTTCTACAACACATAAGATCTTATATTTTCTTCCCACTTCTGTATACAACTGCTCGAAATAGGACAAGTCTAGGGAAACAGAGGCTTCCCACTTTCCACTGAATATTTCCTTCTCGGCATAGTGAACTAGGGCCAATTCACTAACACACTTGGATTCCCTTTAGTCCTACAAAGTTCCAACCCCTAGGCTCCAATAAATTTGCATGTCTTATTAGCCTTGTAGTCCTTCAAAAGGATTGAACTTAGGGATTTTCTAGCAGTTACCTAATCACCCTCCACCTATACATGAACTGCTACCAAATCCATCCTTCCTATACACCATCAATCTAGCAATATCATCAAAATTGGAAGACATAAAACATACATCCAAGGTCATGGTTCTTTGGATGATTTATGAGATTTATTAGCCCTAGTTAGGGCACCTGTACTTGGTGCACCAAAACTTCAACTCTACCTATAAACCTCCCTCAAATTTGTGTTGTACACTCTACTAGCTAACCCAACTCCTTTGTTTCCTTATGAGATTAATTAGCCCCTATTATAACTTCCTTTTAGGCCTTGCGTCCATCCCAAAATAGAGCTATAGGAGCTTCGACCTCCTTCCCAAAAGACCAAAAATTTCTGCGACCTGGTTAGCACAAACATTTTCCACAAAAACTTGCATGGAACAGCCCAAAATTTTTCCTCAACCACTCAACCATCCCTATCCTAAACTCGGCCTATACCTCTCATAAGAAGAGACACAAAATACCTTCTTCTCCACTTTGTTCATAATCCTAGAGGTTGCGACTCCCTCAGATCTTCCTTTATGATTCATTTCACATGTGATGGATTATGTTCAAATGAGTTTCATTTCTCTCTATTTATATGTTTCCTTTGGGTGCAATGTTAGCCCTTCAAATCACCTCTACAAGTCTAGTTGACTTGTAATCCTTGTCACAAGCCCACAACACATAAATAAAAATTTATTCCTCTCATTTGCACAATGTTCCATGCTTTCCTTAGGACCCCTCGGTTCCTTTAAGGGTGTTCCACTTTCCACCATGGTCAAACCTCCAAAACTCATTATGGTTTCACACCCACAATATTGGGCGCAAAACCTACCACTTGGGTACTTAGCACATAAAGAGATTTTGTGGTGCCAACTCACAAAAGCCCAATACCTAAGGCTATGGACTACCTCCCAAGCTACAAAATGCAATAGCAATTTGCATAACATTTCTTGAAATGGAAAAATCTAAAACCCTCTAAAATAGATTTGATGGATCATTTCCAACACATGTTGTCACATCAACGCATAAATTCAATGATAGGTTTCATATTTATTTACAGTTACAAGGGTTATAAGAAAAGGGATAACTCAACTTTGGTTTAACATCATGGGTCTAAAGCTAAAAGATGATGGTCAACCCTACTAGCTATGCTAACAATTTTAGGTCAACCCTACTATTTTAGGTCAGCACAAAAGGAAGCTTGGATTTCATTTAAGCTAATATTGAAAACTCATTTTGAAATTTCCTATGTTGAGTGCTCAAATATTGTGCATATTATCCTATGGTAGGTTATTCTGAAAATGAAAGTCAATTTATGGGGTATCAATAGTGCATCAATATACTTTTGAGACTGAAGTGCATAGAAAATTTTAGGTGGCATGTGCTCAAATGATTATTCCCACTACTTCTTCTATGATTGCATTTGATATGGTGTACATGACATGTTTTGAAGATATATTAATTGCATATCCCATAGCCCTCAAACCATATTTTATTATACATTCCAGGACAATAAAGTTTTAGGTCAATTATATGAGAAATGAGGTGTCGTTATGAGTTTTTTGCGAGGGAATTGACCAGCCAAGAGGAAAATTTATCTCATCATATTCATGAGAATTTAGAAATAAGTTTGAATAAGGAATTTAGAGGAAATTACTAACTCTATTTTGAAGTGGAGGTATGGTTTTTCAAAATCGTAGTGATCTATGGCTTTCGCATATGTTATAATTGGGAAAGGAACATGTTAGGCCCCTATACTACTAGTGTAACCCCTTATTGTTATTAGTATAACCCACTTATTATATTGTTGTACCCATGTAGTGCCCATATTGCTACTATTGTGCCCCATAGAAGCCCACTATTGTTATTATTGTGCCTTACATTATTATTGTTATGTCGGCTCTGATTATGTTATGACCCCTTAGACTCCTATATATAGAAAGGAGGTCCTTTCATTTGTATCATCAAATAATTGTTCATTTATGTAATGTAAAGGAGGTTGCCCCCTCGAAGAGGTTGAATTCTAAGGCGTTGATCTATCTTTTCTATCTTTTCTTGAGCTGGTTTCATAACATTTGGTATCAGAGCTTTGGATTCTAGGGTTTCGCTGCTCTAAACAGGTCATCGTGGCATTTTCGCTATAACTTTTTTTTCTGTGACGTTTCAGAAGTCGCAAAAAAAACCCATTTGAGAAGAAGTCTCATTAAAGCTTGAGTCCGAATTTCAGAGCTTGTGGCGCGATATTTGCGGAGATATGATTTGAGGAAGTTGGTCTTTGTGCAGACTCCTGAATTACATTCAAAACAGGTGACCTGGGGAAAATCGTCATAACTTTCTCTCTGGGGATCGGATTGAAATTTCGTAAGAAGGTATAGAAAGAGGACGGACTGTAGTTTCTTGTATGCATGTTCCAAATCCAAAGGTCAAAACAGTGACACGTGGCACTTCATACAAGTTCGATCTTCTGGAAAGGTATATAATTAGGTCATCTTGGGAGATTCTGTATAACTCTTTCTTAGAGAATCCAATTTGGATCAGACTGGTGGCATTGGAAATAGGACACAGAGGGCTACTACAGGTCGCAATTTCAGAACTTAAAGATCTGAAAGTACAGAGTTATAGTCATTTCAAGATCAAGCTCCTAAAATCAAGAAAAAGAAAGATGAGGAAGTTTGATGGTAACGATCCGGTAAATTGGATACTTTAGATGGAGCAATATTTTGATCTACATGGTGTACAACTGTTACAAAAGGTATGTATTGCATCTTCATATTTAGAACCAGATCAATTTTTATGGTACGAAGGGCTTTGTTCTCGTAAAAAACTTGTTACGTGGTCAATTTTCACGGAGGAAATGATAGCACATTATGAGGATACAAAGAGCAACACCTTCTTTAGAGCAACACCAAAACAATTGGAAAGAGTAAAAGGGCTTTGTGACATAGTGGAAAGAAAAATTATGGAAGCCAGGAAGCGTACCCCACACAACTATAAAGATGGAAGTGTTGTTTCTCCTAGCCTTCCACAACCTACAAGGGTTACACCACAACAATTGGAAGAAAAAAGAGAAAAAGGGCTTTGTTACAATTGTGATAGCAAATGCACTAAAGGTCATAAGTGTGCTGAGAAGAAATTATTTTACATAGAATATGAAGAGGAGGAAGAAAAGGATCAAGAAACATCAAAAGAAGAAGATATACGCCAGGACCCCACCCCAGAGAAAGAAGAAATGAATCAGACCATATCTTGTAAAGCATTGGCAAGAATTACCACTCCTCAAACTCTCAAGATAGAAGGAAATATCGAGAAGAAAAATGTGCAAGAAGTGAAAGATCACATCGAGAAAGAAGAAATGAATCCAACCATATCTTGTAATTCATTGTTCAAAATTACCACTCCTAAAACTATCAAGATAGAAGGACATATCAAGAAGAAAAATGTTCAAGAAGTGAAAGATCACATCGAACATCAAGAAATGAATTCGACCATATCTTGTAAAGGATTGGAAGAAATTACCACTCCTCAAACTCTAGAGATAGAAGGACATATCAAGAAAAAAGAGGTTCAAGCAGTGAAAGATCACATCGAGCATCAACAACAAGTTCTCCAACGTTTAAAGGATAACGCCACTTCGGTGCAAAATCAAACGAAACAACAGGTAGATAAGAATTGTAGTGAAAAATGTTTTGATGTAGGTGATTGGGTATTTTTACTGCTACATCTCAAGCAAGCTATTTATGAGAAGGAAATGTTGGAAATACTACATGCACTTAAAAAATGGTGACCTTACCGAAGAAGACTCTTCAAGGATGAGGATGTGGAAGCATTGTTTTGTGCTATTTATATTATCCAACCAGATTGGATAAACGAAGCAAGGGATGAATGGAAGAAGGACAAAGAAGTATGTCCACTTATTCAAAAGTTGCAAAAGATCCCAATTAAAACAATATTGCCAGAAATTGAAGAGGAAGGAAAAATCATATTGGAACCTGGAGCAATCACAAAAACAAGAACCCGATATCTACAAAATCGATCAATTTCAGAGTATCTCATCAAGTGGAAGAACTTACCCGCTGAAGATTCCACATGGGAGGACAAGAATTTTATACAGAAGCATCAAGAACTACTGAAGCGTTGAGGACAACGCTTTTTGAAGGAGAGGGGCATGTTAGGCCCCTATACTACTAGTGTAACCCCTTATTGTTATTAGTATAACCCACTTATTATATTGTTGTACCCATGTAGTGCCCATATTGCTACTATTGTGCCCCATAGAAGCCCACTATTGTTATTATTGTGCCTTACATTTTTATTGTTATGTCGGCTATGATTATGTTATGACCCCTTAGACTCCTATATATAGAAAGGAGGTCCTTTCATTTGTATCATCAAATAATTGTTCATTTATGTAATGTAAAGGAGGTTGCCCCCTCGAAGAGGTTGAATTCTAAGGCGTTGATCTATCTTTTCTATATTTTCTTGAGCTGGTTTCATAACAGAACATGAAATTCAATAACTTTAATATTAGTTCTATTGTACACCACATCATATCCTAAGGTTCAAGTTGTGGGAAGATTTGACACCAACAAAATATTCGAAAAGAGAGAATTATGAACATGGTATGGACTTTAATGTAGATAAAACATATCTTAAGTTAAGAAAACACTATATTGTCACCTAGAAAAATTCCTAAGATATTGTTTCCGATGGAAACCAATGTTAGAAAATAAATATGAAGGAGATCCTGGTGTTTTCCTTTGGACTACATTTGGAAGAAGCTTCAGCTTTAACAATTTTTTTAGTTTCCACTAATCCAATTCAAATGGAAATAATGGGCACCGTCATAAGGGTACCTCAAGTCTCATTACCAAGAAAATTTATAGACGATAAGGAAGTTTGTTTCCCTAACAATTTTCCATTTGGATAAATAGGCATGTGCACAATATTATGTCATGATTCATTAGTATTGCATTGATAGATGACTATGCAAAGTAGATATTGGATATATTGCAAATGTTATGAAATATTATAAAGAAAGGATACCTATATAGATATAGAGTTTTCACTAAAACAATTTGCACACTAAATTGTGATCCTTCATCTAAATTCTAGATAAGACATTAAAGATACTAAAACAAATATTTAAGGCTTCCATTTTCACTATGATTATAATAATATTGAGTAAGTTGGAAGACATTTTAGGACAAATATTTAGAGCAGTCTTGATAAGACATTAAAGATCCTAAAACAAATATTTAAGGCTTCCATGTTACTCATAGGTATATTTATCACTACTTTGGTATCAAAAGCGATCGTGGGTCTTACATGGCAAACACATATAAGAATTATTTGACAAAAGTTAAGTCAAAGTTGAAAGTGTGATGAAAGTGCCTTGCATAATACCTAGAGAATTGCATTTTTGAGACATGGAAACAAAAGGAATGTTATGAGAAGGATTTGATGTTGATCTTGAACCTTGGAGCTTAGTGTGGGTTCAACCCTGAAGTCATTCTAGTGTAGTACATACCAAAAATATGCCGGTAACATAAACTTTGCTAAAATTCAAAATTAGAATGACATTGATTGGAATTGTATTGGATTATTGTAGTGGATTGTGAAGGAACTATGGAATTATTTTATTGTACTGTTATTGAATTAATGAATGATATTTGCACTATACAATTCATGGTGCATTGAAGAAGCAATTTGTTTGCCATTTATATATAATATAGACTCTGCAACTCTAACAGTACAAGAAATTGTTCAAACCCTTGTTTTTTTTAGAAACCCTAAGTGCAATAATTTCCCTATATTTCTAAAAATAAGCTATGCATGAGCACTAATAAGTGTTTAAAACATTATCATATGTACTAAGCTATGACCATAGCAATCAAAGATAGACCGAATATGTGTTGCCTTGAAATGGAATTTGCTAATCTAGAAAAATTGGCAACAATTACATATGGAGAATAAAAAAAATGTTGAGGCATACTTTATGTCAACTAATATGAGAGATTAAGTCAGAATACCCTCTCTTCTCTCATACATTCAATGGATCTCTTCCCATGAAAGTATTTATTTTTCCATCAGATCATCAAAACGAAAGCTTAGAAATAGTACAAGAAGAAAACAGACATATTTCTGAAAACATAATCCATTTGGAGATTCTGGTACTCCAAAACAGCTATTTCATTTGGAAAAAATCACCCTTAATACTATAGATTATAAATTTCTTTCCATTAAATTTCCCTGCATGTAGGAAATTGGAAACCCTATTGTAAAATGTGTCACAACACTAGAAACCAAATGGTTATTAATTTATGTTTCTTACCCTCTTCTCAGGGCAATAAATCTATAAACAAATATAGGTCTTTGAACTTCTGCTAAAAAAAAAATTAATCCTAGGGAAGAGGAAAATTGTATCCCAAAGATACAATATATCTTTGGGATCTTCATGCAGTGCTTGTAAGTATCTCATTTGCACTCATCCCTTGTGGAGCCTAGGAAGACTATAGTATGTAGACATATATAGAGAAAGATACTTCTTTAAGACAATACAAGGTCCATGCTAGCCATTTAAGGAAGTCAAATGCATATTATGATTCCATACTTGAAATATTGAATATAAGTATGTAAAATATATGCCACATAAAATTCTCTATTAGGAATGGTATTACTATGCACCTAAGTACTTGATGTCATTATATTTATTTATCTTTAATTCACTATAGATTTGCACCAATGAGCTACGTAATAGGAAGAATTTATAAGTTCAGTAAAGAAAGTTATGTGGTTGGATTTCCCTCGGACGAAGAAATCAGTTGTGAACGTGAGGCAACTATAACTTGTTGTAGGGAAATTTAATTATATCATGAGATTAAAACCTTGTGTAAGAGTGAATGTATTTATTTTTAAGCTATAATAAATTAGTTGGAAAAGGGATGAAGTAAACTACGTGCCTTTTAAAATCATTTTACACAATGAGAGCTATGGTCACGTTCTAAATTTTGACAAATCAAATTGAAAATAGAGTGGAAGTGATAACCCTCCTAGTAACCTCTAATTACATTTTCTTACGATATATTTGGGAATTGTCAAAATCATATCTTTCATTCTCTACTCATCTTCTTCTTGATATCATGCACTTATTAGATTGGGATAAATGCAAGCAAAGAATATATATTATATAAACCATATATATCAATTATACACAAGATTATGGGAAAAATGAATGAATCACAAAATTAGAATTCATCCATATCTATTATAATCTATACACAATATTATGAGTGAAATTTAATTAATCAAAAAATCGGAATTTATTTGTTTAAAAAAAAACAATAAGATGTTATATTAAAAAGGAGAGAAATCACAACAGAATACAAATAGCCCATATCTTTAAAGGGATGATGAGAAATTAATCATACAACCATAGGAATTCCTACTTAAATTCCCACCCCAACCTAGGGAAATGATATGACTACGGGAAACTTAACATATAAACATGTCTTTCCCGAGTAGTTAACAATTCATTATAGTATAATCCTCTTTATGGCTCCTTGATAAAACATTTGGAAATAATTGACCCCAGATTTGTAGCAAAAAAAACTTTGTTAGCCCTAAGTACATCACAGAAGAAGAAGAAGAATTACGATAACAAAAACCCTCACTAACCTCCTATCTACTAAAACTTGAGAGGTATAATAGAAAAAACTTAAATTGATGATATTACTACAACCATCAATACCTTCCTACTTGCTACAAAAAGGTCTCTTAATTAGCCTCCTCACTATATCAAGGGAACTTAGATAATATCACAGCAACAAGCTTCCTGCACATATCTCTAAATACTGTCCCCTCAAAAGTAAAAATAATAACTAACCAGTGAAACAAAATGTTAGAGAAAATACTTATGGGTAGCGAGAGGAGTGGAAGGGGAGAGGAGAGTCATCTACCTTACTTTCATACTTGCATCCCCTGCCCCAAACCCTAGTGGGGTTTCACTAACATGTAAAGAAAAACATGTTGGAAATCGGAAAAGTAAGTAGGACGTTATCATAGGGTTGAGACATAAGCTCGGGTCAGATAGCATGTGATTATTTTGCAAGTATAGATGCTTGATGGTGGCAAGAAAGTTGATTAAAAATGGTTGTGGTGGTGCCAATCCTTCTCATGAGTTGTACATGGAAGCTCACTACAAGTGTAGTAGGATCCAACCTTGTTCTATGCTACTACACAATTTACTTGCAAGATGTGCTATTGGATATGGTGTCAAGGTTACCATATCTCTATCATCTGGAGTGGAAGCATAGAAGTGCCTACCCTCCTCTCTTCTTTTTAATCTCCTTCCCCAAACCTTAGCAAGGATTTACCAAAATGCAAAGATATTCTTTTTCATAATGAGGTAGAGCATGGAAGAAACTATAGTAGGGATGAGAGATGACTTAAGGCACCTTTGGAAGCTAGCATGAAGGTTATTCCACAAGTATGGATGCTTGGAAGTGGAGGATTACATGAAGAAAAGTGATTATGTTTGTGGTGGGCCTTGTTGCAAGTTTTAAATGGAAAGTCTCTACAAGTATGATAGAAGGAGCCAACCCAAAGGTGTATAATTAACTTCTTCATTTCTAGGAATGTCTTTACTTCTTTGATATCTTTCTAAAGTGTTATTAAGAATGTTTTTAGGGCACCAAGATTACCCGAAGGCTGTTAGCTCGGGTCACTCACATTAAAATGTTATTTCGAAATCTCCTAGTGTTACCTATTGGATATGCTAATGAAAAATCTAGGAACGCCAAGTTTAGCAATTGGATGTTGTTTAGATGTTTGTTGCGAAGGTATGTTGTATTGTATAGGTGCATTTGAACTGTATTAATGGCATATACCTTGACACATCATCATTTCGGAGTTTAAGCGAGTGTTGTTGACATATATTCTATTATTGGGTAGTGATGACTTGGAGATGTATATTTGGTGTTCAAGTCAAAGTTGATATATATATATAACCTCATCACAGACATGGTGAAATTTGATTGATTTAATTCATATAAATATATTGTTCACAGGTGTTCATTATTTAAATCAATGAGTATGATAGCAAGACTTCTATAACCTATTGTAGTTGTGTATGAGCAATATATTATTTAAGGCAATATCTGTATTATGTGAGCTTTGAAATTGGAGATAGTTTCCTATGAGGTAGACTTGTACTTCATTATAACTCTATTATACATTTTGTGGTTTCTTAATGAACAAATATTTAGTCCTTATACATATTTGTGAGTGATTTATTTTCTATAGTTGAATGTACTTGGATATTTGTGCAAATGTCAATTGTCTAGAATTATATAAACAATTGTGTTAACATAAGAAGCCTTAATAACCAAAGTTATAGATCACTTATTTTCATTCTAGGGAAATGTATCTAATACATTGGTGTGCATTGGTACAATTTGTACCTTCTACAAAGGAAGTGTGTTGTGTTATAATTAGCTCTTTTCCTTGTGTACTTATCAGCTCAACAACTAGGTTAGGATAAGTTGCATCTTCCTAGGTAATATATCGGTGGAATGTTTCCCACCATACCTTGTATTAAATAACTAGGGTCCTTGAATTATTTACCCTTCCAACTTTCCATTTTTCTTCATTTGGGATTCCATTTGGGTACTAATGTAGACCATGGCCTTATGCACTCCTTCCAATCAACTGGCTAGGTGTCTAATATCCTTCCTTATCTCATTAATCTTGTCACTATAACACCATTTAGGAGGAGGATCGATAGCCATGGCATGATTATATCTAGGAATTTCCAAAATCCAAGACATAAGTATTGCCATAATTAAGACTACCACCACACAGAAAAAGAAAACAATAAGAGGATTGGAGGGACAAAGTCTTTTTTATAATTTGACGAGACCAATCAACTCAATAATCACTTTAAAATAAAAATAGAAACAAAAAAACTAAAATTACAAACCTATCCATGTTTTCAACAAAAAAAATAGGTTCATTACCATCCATATGTGACCTATAATTTTTCCCCTCTCCCCACATAGTTGTTTAATTTTATGGACCAGATTTGATAACCATATAATTTATTGCATTTTTCAACATTTACTTAAATCATATTCATCATTGAACATTAACTAGTATAGCACTGACAATATTAATTTTCTTAAGGCTATAAGTCTATCTTGTAGATAATTGCATTTAAAAAAAAATCAACATTGTCACATTGCATTCACCCCATATCATCGTAATAAATTATGTAGAGAGAACATTAGAAATAACAATGCAACGGAAGTCAATAAGTCAATCATGATATCTTTGTCATAGGTTTGTCATGATATCTTTGTCATAGGGATCAACATATCTCCTTCATATATTTGTCATAATATTTTCTCATATCACAGATAAGAAGGCCCAAAGAGGTCGTTGTCATACGCAAGATCTGAAGCCCAATAGGGATGTTTTACACCACAAGACTAAGATATAATTTCACGAACCCATAGTATGGAATGATCATTATATCATTGCCAATAAATTACAACTCCTGGTGTGCATTTATTTTAGGCACACAAACCCTACATTTTACCTTATGAAATCCATGCAATTTAGAGCATTCTTTAACAACAAAAATATATATGTGAAAAAATAAAAATATTTAATTGTATTAATGTTACTTATGAGTAGCCCACGGGGCTTTGAATTGACGGTGAATGGGTGCGCTGTTAAGGCACTCCTTGCGATAGGTCACCGGTTCAAATCCTCGTGGGTGCTTAGGTTAGTCTTAACTAAAAAAAAAAAAAATGTTACTTATGAGTAAAAAAATACTCTCCAAGTTGACTCAATCAATTTGGCCTTGAAATGAAGGTTGGGTGTGAATTTTTTGGAAGCAGGCCAAAATTTCCCTACTTCACTAAAACACACGCCCAGGCTTCATTTCTTAGCCAATATGATTGATTCAAATTGTAGACTATTTAATTATTAATTTTACAAACTAATTTGCTTCCAGTAAGTTTTTTTGTTCACAAACTATTGACACTTTTTAGGGGACACCATAAACTATGATTGATGCAACACTTTCATTTACATTAAATTTGACCTTCATATCACTAAATTAGAAAATTTTCATTACATTAATGTTACTTATGAGTAAAAAAATACTCTCCAAGTTGAATCATTCAATTTGGCCTTAAAATGAAGGTTGGGCGTGCATTTTTGTGAAGCAAGCCAAAATTTCCTTGGTTCACTAAAATGCACACCCATGCTTCATTTCTTGGCCAATCTAATTGATTATAGTTGTATACTATTTAATTACTAAATTTACAGACTATTTTTCTTCCAGCAAGTTTCTATTGTTCATAAATTGTTGACACTTTTTGGGGGACACAGTGAACTGCAATTGCTCCAACACTTTCATTTACATTGACTTCGACCTTTAGATCGCTATATTAGAAAACTTTATTGTACTAATGTTACTTATGACTTAAAAAATATTCTTCAAGTTGAATAATTCAATTTGGACTTGAAATAAAGGTTGGGCATGCATTTTTGTGAAGTAGGCCAAAATTTCCTTACTTTACTAAAATGCACACCCAAGCTTCATTTCTTGGAAAATCTCATCGATCCAAATTGTATATCTTTTAATTTCTAACAGTACACACTAATTTTCTTCCAATAAGTTTCTATTGTTTACAAACTATTGACACTTTTGGGGAAACACCTTAAACTACGATTGTTGTAGCACTTTCATTTACATTAACTTTGACGTTCAGATCACTAAATTAGAAAAATTTAGTTGTATTAATGTTATAGTGTGAGTAAAAAAATACTTTGCAAGTTGAATAATTCAATTTGGCCTTGAAGTGAAGGTTGGGCAAGCATTTTTGTGAAGTAGGCCAAACTTGTCTTGCTTCATTTCTTGGCCAATATGATTGATTCAAATTGTATACTATAGAATTACTAATTTTACACACTAATTTGCTTCCAGTAAGCTTTTGTTGTTCACAAACGGTTGACACTTTTGGGGTGACACTGTGAACTATGATTGTGGAAACACTTTCATTTACATTAACTTCGGCCTTCATTTCACTAAATTAGAAAACTTTAGTTGTATTAATGTTACTTATGAGTAAAAAAATACTCTCCAAGTTGAATCATTCAATTTTACCTTGAAATGAAGGTTGGGCGTGCATTTTTGTGAAGCAAGCCAAAATTGCATTTCTTCACTAAAATGAATTCCCTTGCATTATTTCTTGGCAAATCTCATTTATTCAAATTGTATGCTATTTAATTAATAATTTTACATACTAATGTTTTTCGAGCAAGTTTTTGTTATTCACAAACTGTTGACACTTTTGGGGGGACACTATGGGCTGCAATTGCTCTAGCACTTTCATTTACATTAAATTCAACCTTCAAAACACTGAATTAGAAAACTTCAATTGTATTAATGTTACTTAAGAGTATAAAAATACTCTCCAAGTTGAATCATTCAATTTTGCCTTGAAATTAGAGTCGGGTGTGCATTTTTGTGAAGCAGGCCAAAATTGCCTTCACTAAAATGCATGCTCAGGCTTCATTTCTTGTCTAATCTCATTGATTAAAATTGTATACTATTTAATTACTAATTTTACACACTAATTTTCTTCCATTAAGTTTTTTTTGTTCATAAATTGTTGATACTTTTGGAGGGACGCCGCGAACTACGATTACTCTAGAATTTTCAATTACATTAACTTTGACCTTCAAATGTATAATTTAGAAAATTTTCATTCTATTAATGTTACTTATGAGTAAAACAATACTCTCCAAGTTGAATTAGTCAATTTGGACTTGAAATGAAGGTTGGGCATGCATTTTTGTGAAGCGGGCCAAAATTGCCTTGCTTCACTAAAATGCATGCCCATGCTTCATTTATTGGCCAATCTCATTGATTAAAACTGTATATTATATAATTACTAATTTTACACACTAATTTCCTTCCTAGGTTTCTGTTGTTTACAAATTGTTGAAACTTTTGGGGCAACACCTTGAATTATGATTGCGGCAACACTTTCATTTATATTAACTTCAAAATTCATATCACTAAATTAGAAAACTTTAGTTGTATTAATGTTACTTATGAGTAAAAAAATACTCGCCAAGTTGAATAATTCTATTTGACCTTGAAATGAAGGTTGGTCATGCATTTTTGTGAATTAATCTAAAATTTCCTTGCTTCACTAAAATGCATGCCCAAGCTTTATTTCTTCACCAACATCATTGATACAAATTGTATACTATTTAATTAATAATTTTACACACTAATTTGTTTCCAGTAAGTTTTTGTTATTCACAAACTATTAAAACTTTTGGGGGGGCACCGTGGGTTGTGATTGCTCCAATACTCTCATTTACATTAACTTTGACCTTCAGATCATTGAATTAGAAAAAAATAATTGTATTGATGTTACTTATGGAAAAAATTCTCTCCAAGTTGAATCATTCAATTTGGCCTTGAAATGAAGTTTGGGCATGCATTGTTGTGAGGTACGCTAAAACTGCATTGCTTCGCTAAAATGCACGCCCAAACTTCATTTCTTGACCAATCTGATTGATTCAAATTATATACTATTTAATTACTAATTTTACACATTAATTTACTTCTAGCAAGTTTCTATTCTTCACAAATTGTTGACACTTTTGGGGTGACTCCTTGAACTGTGATTGTTGCAACGCTTTCATTTTCATTAACTATGTTATGTAAACTTTTTGACTTGGACCAAGTCAATTTACGGTTGGTTGTTTTTGGGTTCTAGTTTTTACAATCCTGGCTTTTTCAATGGTATATATATATATATATATATATATATATATATATATATATATATATATATATATATATATCTATATCTATATATATATATATATATATATATATAAACTGGCTTGCATCCATTTTAACTCTCGATCTATAAGCACTGAGAGGTATCAAATCTCTCGAGGTGCACTCCAAAAAGAGGTTTGCACCTTGAGAGATTTGATCCCTCTATGTGCTTGATTTATCTAGAAGTAAGATAAATTTAGAATAATTTAACGATTAAAACCATCTACATGAAATTATTTGTAATATAGTCATAGATTCAAATTCAGAGTGTTAGTAAATTATATACACATCTATAAATTTTAACAAAAAATTCACTACACTGAAATGTTCCACTTGTCTCACAAACACGCCTTTTATACCAATTTAATATGTCAACTTTGTTAGTGAGCTTAAAAAAATTCAAAAAAATTGCTTCAAATAATGGATGTTGCAGGGGAGCTCCTCAATGCTCAAGATATGTTTGATGAATGCAAAGGGTCTAAAGTGGTTCAAGATAAGAAAGCTCTACACATTCATGTGGAGAAGGGGATGCATCATATTGAGATAATATTGTTTCAAGGAGAAGCTCATGAAGAGGTAAGTTTATATGTTTCGTTTTCCTAATCTTGATTAGAGTTATTGTATGTTGTCAATATGCCTAATATATACACTATGTGATGTATACATTATCATGTTTTTGTTGTTGTTGCAGCCTAAAATTATAATTGGTGACATTGTTGTTGTACTGCTAATGGAAAAACACCCCATGTTCAAACGAAGAAGTGATGATCTCTTCATTGGATAAACACTTACATTAACAGAGGCTCTGTGTGGATTCCAAATCCCATTAACTACTGGTTAGTAGAAAATTGTTCGTGAAGTATAGATCAAGTGAGACTATTAAGCATAGTGTGTACTTAGGGATTTTCAAAATATTAAGTTAATATAGTGTTAAAATGGTGCTTTAAGCTAGTGTTAATAATTCTAAGTGTTAAGTGTTTTGAGCTTCACACGAGGCTTTCTAAAATATTAGGTAGCATCAATTTTGGACATTCTTTGATGTTTAAAAGGACCATGTTGTAGTTCTCCAACTTCTACAAATTTATTATGAGTATTATTTGTACACATACAACAATAATAGAAGTGCCATTTCCAAAGTTAAATAAGAACTTGGTGGTTTGATACGAGTTAATATCTATCATTAGTGAGGGTTGAAAAATGGGAAAATAAGCTCATTGGTGGTTTGATATTAACTTATATGAACTTACAACAATGCTATATTAATTCTATATGCTATTTAAATGTTGATTGGGTGTAATATTGCAAGAAGAAGAGAAAATGGGACCAACTAGTAGAATCATCGATATTTGTTGGATTAGTTGTCCCAACAATGATACGATTTGTTGGGGCTGGAGCTTTTCCTAAAATTGGACTTCCAAGCATGGCGTCTCCACTTGTTGTTAAGTTCCAACCCTAACCCCCTTATTTATGTAATTGGGTCGAGTCATAGTTATAGTTAGTTAAAGAGTCAATAAATCCCATATTAATAATTGTAAGTGGTTGACCCGCATTTAAAGAAGGGACCACAGTTAGTTGCAAATTGGCCATGGTATTAATAAGAACCGTGGTACTGACCCATGGTATTGCATGTATGAATCCTATATAAAGGATAGAGACTCCCCATTGAGGAGCGTCGTGTCTTATTTTGTAATCGAGCCTTGCTCTATTGGAGGTTGCCCCCTCGAAGAGGCAAGTGAACATTGCTTTCCTTTCTGAATAATAAAAAACATGTTGTTATTTCTCATTGTTCTGTGTTATGGTTTATATTTCTTCACATATTTGGTATTCTAGTATCTTCTCACAAGTCAAGAGCATAACAAGTGGTATCATAGCACTTTCCAGTGCCGGTGGGATCTCCAATTTTAGCAGAATATTTTTTGGCTAGAGACGTGTTCCGGTGTCTTTAAACCATGGGATCTGTCATTGAGTGCATAAACCTGCGGATTTGGGGAGGCATGCACACAGGAAATACAAGAGGTGGTCACACTTGTTGGACTCCCTTGTAACCCCTGTGGGTACCCCTTCAAGTAGTAGTGCATTAGATAGAACTGTGCACGAACTGTCTTCCAAGTACCCTCTGGGTATATCGGAAGCCCCCTAGGCTCACCTCAAACCTCGCTATAGATAAATCATCGGTCGTCTTGCTGCTACAGTACACCGAGAACAAAACTCGGGGAGATTACTCGTGTGTATGATAGGGTAGTTAGGTAGTATGGCTAAGGGTACAGTTAATCCTCCTTAGTTAGTGCCCTAAAATATTGGGTCGAGTACTACTTTTGGACCCTTATGTATATTGCGATCTGTAGCATATGACACTCCTTGAGTCCATAGTTCCCTTGTATCTCTATAGATTGCACACCAACGTTGCTAGATCAGATCTCACGGGTTGGGTTCTGTCGCAGCCGCAACAATCAGATCTAGCAGCAGGGGTTTGATCACTGCCACATTCCTACTCATACTCTGCAGTTGAGGGTTTCGCCGATAGATCTGACAATTTGTGCAGGGAGGCTTGTGGCTCCTATCCCTTAACGTGATTCTCGCAGGACATTCGGCAAAATTAACTTTTCTGGGAAGTAGATACTGCAGTATTCCTAAGAGAGGAGTAAAACTCCTTTCAGAGTTTAAAAAAAAAAGTCTAAGACCCTCCCGGGATGCTTATAGGAGACTTAGCCCATAAGAATCAGGTCGACGGGCTGAGCAAGGTGGTACCATTCACTTGTCAGTGTCAAATTTTGGGTGTTCCCAAATTTCTTTTTTCACAGTAACGACAAGTGCACCGGATCTGTACATGGCACAAACCAGAGCTCAAGTTATGGCCAATGAGAAGATAGACACCCTTGAACAAAAGTTGGAGGACTTAACGAAGTAGCTCCAGTCCTTAAATGACACACTCACAAAGGGCAAGTTGGGGTTACAATCAGAGGCACATGCTTTTAATGAAAACCATGAGGGTGAATCTAGCCATTCTCTTCACTTCTATGGAAACCACCAACAGTCCCATACTCGACCACCGAAGCTAGACATGTATAAATTTGATGGCTCCCATTCGGCCATATGGCTATCACAAATGGAGCAATATTTCACATTGAATCACATCAGAGATGATGAGACTAAGTGTTATGAAACCAGCTCAAAAAAAGATAGAAAAGAGAGATCAACGCCTTAGAATTCAGCCTCTTCGAGGGGGAAACCTCCTTTACATTACACAAATGAACAATTCTTGGATGATTCAAATGAAAAAACCTCCTTTCTATATATAGGAGTCTAAGGAGTCACAATATAACCCAGCCGACCTAATAATAATAATATAAAGCCACAAAAATAACAATAGAGGGATTCTATGGGGCACAGTAATAACAATATGGGGACAATAGGGGAACAACAATATTAATAAGGATTACAACTACAATAGTAATGGGGTAATCACTAGTATTATAGGGACCCAACATGCCCCTCTCCTTTAAAAAAGTGTTGTCCTCAACGTTTGAGTAGTTCTAGATGCTTCTGTATAAAATTCTCATCCTCCCATGTGGAATCTTTAGCGGATAAGTTCTTCGACTTGATAAGATACTCCGAAATTGATCGATTTTGTAACTATAGAGTTCTTGTTTCTGTGACTACTTCTAGTTCCAATATAATTTTCCCTTTCTCGTCAAGTTCTGGAAATATTGTTTGAATTGGGAGCTTATCGCCTATAACCTTATTTAAACATGAAACATGGAAAACTGGGTGCAATCGAGAAGTTGCAGGAAGCTCCAATTTGCATGCCATAGTACCAATCTTTTGCAACACCTTGTATGGACCATAATACTTTGGTATACTTTATTATCCTTCTTAGCTTTCTTGAGGTACATTTTCTTATATGGTTGTATCCATAGGAATACCCAATCACCTACATCAAAACTTCTTTCGCTGCAATGTTGATATGCCTGTTGTTTCATTCTATTCTGTGCCAACACGAGGTTATCCTTTAAGAGTTGGAAGGCTTGTTGTTGATGTTCGATGTGATGCTCCACTGCTTGAACCTTAGAATTTTATCTTAAATATGATGTGATGGATGGTGGTTGATATCTATAGAGTGCCATAAATGGGGTCATTTTTGTTGCTATATGGAAGGAATTGTTATACCACCATTCAGCCAGAGGCAACCATTTGACCCATTGTGTCTGTTTATCAGATACAAAGCAACAAAGATATAATTCCAAACATTTGTTTACTATCTCAGTTTTCTCATCAAATTGAGGATGATAAGATGAGCTATGAGCTAACTAAGTACCAAGACAAGAAAATAATTCTGTCCAAAAATTTATAGTGAAAATGGGATCTCTGTCACTTACAATAATCTTTGGGTTTCCATGTAGCATTTGAATTTTTTTCATAAATGCAGTAGAAACTGTACTGGATTTAAATGGATTTGATAATGCACAAAAGTGTGCATACTTGGTAAGTCTGTCAACTACCACCATGATGACACTCTTTCCCTCAAACTTGGGTAAACCTATGATAAAATCCATTGAAACCTCCTCCCAACGTTGGCTTGGAATGGATAAAGGTTGTAATAGACCTGGTGTCTTAATTGTTTCAACTTTATTTTGTTGGCAAACCAAACATTCCGCCACAAACTTTTGAATATCTTATTTAAGGCCCTCCCAAAAAAATTCCTTCTTAACCTTGTGGTAAGTTTTTAAAAATCCTGAGTGCCCTCCTAAGGGAGAAGTGTGCAATTCCATAAGAATCTTTTGTTTTAGCTGGGAATTCTTACAAAGTTATAAGCGATCTTTGTACCATAACGAATCATTTTGCCAGTCAAAAGTATCAGACATACTTGATTCTTGTTGTAACTTTCGAATAAGTGCCCACACTTCTTCGTCATTCTTCCATTCCTCCCTTGCTTTGTTTATCCAATCAGGTTGGATAATAGAAATGGTGAACAATAATGCTTCCACATCCCCATCCTTTCTTGAGAGTGCATCTGCCACCACATTTTGCTTCCCTTTTTTGTAGATGATTTCAAAGTCATAACCCAACATCTTTATGACCCACTTTTTTCCCTTCAGAGGATAATCTTTGTTCTAAAAAGTATTTAAGGCTATCATGATCGGTTTTTACCTTGAAGTGTCTTCCCATTAGGTAGGTTCACCATTTCTTAAGTGCATGGAGTATTTCCAACATTTCCTTCTCATAAATAGCTTTGTGTAAAATCTTTCCCTTGATTGGACGACTTTCAAAAGCAATGGGTCTTTCATCTTGCATTAAAACAACACCAATTCCATTTCCTGAAGCATCGTATTCCACAATAAAGGTTTTTGTGAAGTCTGGTGTAGCTAAGATTGTGCTTGGTACATTGACTCTTTAAGATGCTCAAAGGCCTTTGTTGCTTCTGGAGTCCATGAAAATGCATATTTCTTCAATAATGTTGTTAGAGGTGCTGCTATTCTCCCATAATTCTTAACAAACTTGCGATAATACCCTGTCAACCCGAGAAATCCTCGCAGATGCTTTATGGATGTGGGGATTTTCCATTCCTTCATGGCTTTAATTTTGCTAGGGTCTACCTTAACTCCTTCATGAGATACAATATGACCCAGATATTCCACCTCTTGTACTCCAAAGAAACATTTGGATCTTTTTGCATATAATTATTTCTCCTCCAATAGTTGTAGCACCCTATCAACATGTTCAACATGATCCTTCCAATACTTGTTGTAGATTAGTATATCATCAAAAAATACTAACACAAATTTTCTAAGGAATGGTTTGAAAATGGAATTCATCAAACCTTGAAATGTTGAAGGTGCATTGGTAAGTCCAAAAGGCATGACCAAAAATTCATAATGACCCTCATGAGTTCTAAATGTTGTTTTTGGAATGCCTTTAGTCTTCATTCTGCTTTGATGATATCCTGAACGAAGATCCAACTTGGTGAAGTAAATTGATCCATGCAATTCATCCAATAATTCATCAATGACAAGAATGGGAAACTTATCTTTAATAGTGAGCTTGTCGAGCTCCCTATAATCCGGACACATGCGCCATGATCCATCCTTCTTGTGTACCAATACTACTAGAGTAGAGAAAGAACTTTGACTTGGTTGAATTATACCAGCCTCTAGCATTTCTGCAACCATACGTTCAATTTCACTCTTTTGGGCATAGGGATATCTGTACAGCCTGATGTTTGGAGGAACACTTCCTGGAATCAGATGAATAGCATGATCATGATCAAAAATAGGTGGGAGACCTTTGGGAGTCTCAAATACCTTGGAATGATTGTCCAAGATTTTTTGGAGATTTGGAGAAATAGATGATTCCGACGTGGAAACATCTAGCGAACATAATTATGCAATTACACCTCTTTGTTTCTTTTTTAGAAGCTTTGTCATACTGTTAGAGCTGATTATCTTTCCCGATTTCCAAACAATACCACTTAATTCAACTTCCTTTCCTTCCACAGAAAATTTCATGAAAAGTTCTTGAAAATTAAAAGCTATTGTACCCAAGGGTTGTAGCCATTGGACTCCTAGTACAACATCAGCACCTCACATTGGAATGGAAAGCATTGGGCTAGTCAATACATATTCTCCCATGGATAGCTTCGTATTATGGCACTTTCCAGAGCAATTTATTGTTCCTCCAGTTGCAACCATCACTTGACACTTTGGTGCTGGATATAAGGAGCAATTCAATTCTTTTGCTACCTTACAATGAATAAAATTGTGGGTACTTCCTGAATCAATCAACACTATTACCTTTTTCTTCTTGATTTGTCCTTCTATCTTGATGGTTTGAGGAGTGGTAATTCCTACCAATGCATTACAAGATATGGTCGGATTCATTTCTTCCTTATCTAGGGTTTGTTCCTAGAGTATATCCTCTTCTTTTGACCTTTCTTGCTCCTTTTCTTCTTCCTCTTCACAATCTATGTAGAATAATTTCTTCTCAGCACACTTATGACCTTTAGTGTATTTTCTATCACAATTGTAACAAAACCCTTTTGCTCTTTTTTCTTCCAATTTTTGTGGTGTCAACCTTATAGGTTGTGGAAGACTAGGAGCAACAACACTTCCATCTTTATAGTTGTGAGTGGTATGCTTCCTGGTTGCCATAATTTTGCTTTCCATTTTTCTTGCTAACCTAAATGCCTTCTCTAATGAATCAGGTTCCCAAAGGCGAATATCATGTTGGATATTATCCTTTAAAGTCCCTATGAACACATCAATCCTATGCTTCGCTGGAATATTTTTTACCCTTATGTTCAATTTTTGGAACTCCTCAATGTGATCCATTATTGAACCCTTCTGTTTGAGACTTATCAATTGGCTAAAAAAAGTGTTGCTTTTTGTATCCTCATAATATGTTGTCAATTCTTCCGTAAAAATTGCCCAAGTGATAATTTGTTTACGAGAGCAAAGCCATTGATACCATACAAACTGATTTGGTTCCAAATATAAAGTTGCAATACGTACCTTTTATGTGTTTTGCACATTATTGAGATCGAAAAATATCTCCATCTGTAATATCCATGTTGCGGGATCCTTGCCATCAAACTTCCTCATATCGATTTTTGGAATATGGTGGGTCTTCGATCCAACATTAGAGTCTATGGAATCATTATTAACATTTCTTTTGTTCTCATCATGAGTTTCCTTTACTACCCTTTCACCATTAGTGACCATTTCTTGTAGCAACTTATTCATATTTATCTTCAATTCTTCCATCGTATTGTCCATGCCATCAATTTTAGCATCCATGCCATTCATCTTAGCTTCCATGCCATCCATCTTAGCTTCTACACCTTTCTTTAAACAATCCATCTTAGCTTCTACACCTTTCTTTAAACCGTCCATCTTAGCTTCTACATCTTTCCTTAAACCATCCATCTTAGATTCTGTTACTTTTTGTGCAAATGACACTTGTTGCACTTGGTCTCGTAATTTTGATATATCATGTTGCATTTCTTCCTCTTCCTCATGAGTCATGCTAGAGCTTTCAGGTTGCTTACTAGGTGTTTGAATTTTCTTTCCTCGGGGCATCAATTATAGATTCAAACTAATTTTTCAAACCAAGCTTATGCAAAAATTTAAAAAAACTACAAAACTTTTTTTCACTTTGTAGAAGCTTGATATTGAATCTGATGTATCTCTATAATTTCAGATCATCCAGTTCTAAAATTGCGATCTGTAGTAGCCCTCTGTGTCCTCTTTCCAATGCCACCATTCTTATCCAAATTGGATTCTCCAAGGAAGAGTTATGCACAATCTCCCAAGATGACCTAATTATAGACTAGTTCAGTAGAGCGAACTTGTACGACGTGCCACAAGTCACTGGTTTGACCTTTGGCTCTGAAAAATATATACATGAAACTACAGTCCGTCCTCTTTTTGTAACTTCTTATGAAATTTCAATCCAATGCTCACAAAGAAAGTTATGATGATTTTCCCTAGGTCACCTGTTTGGAATGTAATTCAGGAGTCTGCAAAAATACCAACTTCCTCAGATCATATCTCCGCAAATATAGCGCAAAAAGCTTTGAAATTTGGACCCGAGATTTGGCGTGATTTCTTCTCAAATGGGTTTTTTTTTTAAGCTTCTGAAACGTCGCAGAAAAAAGGTTATAGTGAAAATGCCATGATGACCTGTTTGGAGCAGCGAAACCCTAGAATCCAAAGCTCTGATACCAAATGTTATGAAACCAGCTCACAAAAAGTTAGAAAAGAGAGATCAACGCCTTATAATTCAGCCTCTTTGAGGGAGAAACCTCCTTTACATTACACAAATGAACAATTCTTGGATGATTCAAATGACAAAACCTCCTTTCTATATATAGGAGTCTAAGGAGTCACAATATAACCCAGCCGACCTAACAATAATAATATAAAGCCACAAAAATAACAATAGAGGGATTCTATGGGGCACAGTAATAACAATATGGGGACAATAGGGGAACAACAATATTAATAAGGGATACAACTACAATAGTAATGGGGTAATCACTAGTATTATAGGGACCCAACACTAAGCTAAGTGTGGGAAGCCTTTACTTGGACCAAGAAAGATGGCAATGGTGGAAGTGGCATCAACGACGCTATGCAAGGTCAATGACTTGGAAGATATTCTCAGAAGCCCTTTCTGATTGCTTTGAACATGAATTTAAATTTTTGGGTTGTCTTACTAAGCTCAGATAGACAAGCACAGTGGAATAATATATTAAAGCCTTTGAAGCATTAGCCTTCCACACAGGAGGTCTAGTATATGAATTCTACTTGGAATTTTTTATTAGTGGTCTCAAAGATGCCATACAAGCCCATGTCGGGATGCACCACCCAGTCACATGGCTAGCAGCTTGCATGACAGCTGGTGAAGTAGAACGCACTTTAGCGGCCCAGTCAACTCGTCCAAATTTCATAGCCAAGGGACGCCCCACCCAGGCTCCAAGCACTACCAAAACACTTAAGGTTCAAAAGGTGTCACCAGCGGAAATGGCAGAAAGAAGAAAGCAAGGATTGTGTTACTACTGTGATGAGAAATACTCCTTGGGGCATAAATGTAAGGAACTCAAATTATTTCAAATTGATGCTACTGATCACAGTTCATCTGAGGAAGCCCCACCATTTGAGGGACCAGAGGAGGAATATGAGGACAACCATCTGGATAATGAGCTCCCAGCTACACTAGAAGAACCAGTTATCTTGCTCCATGTTTTGGCAAGCATTTCTTCTCCCCAAACTCTCAAAATTAGAGGTTTTATTAAACATCACCTTGTAGTAGTCTTGATTGATAGTGGCAGTACGCATAACTTTATCCATCAAAGAGTCGCTGAAGCAATGCACTGTTTTGTTAGAGCAGTCTCTAATTTCCAGGTCTAGATTGCTAATGGGGGGACAAAGAAATGTGACGGACGTTGTGAAATGGTCAAACTTCAGACGAGGGATTATCACTTAAAGACCCACATGTTTTCCATCAAAATGGGTGGGTGTGACATTTTCTTCGGTGTTGAACGGCTCCGCACACTTGGCCCAATCATAATGGATTTCCAGGAGTTATATATGAGCTTTAAGTAGAATGACCACACGCATACCCTCCGCGGACTCCAAGCAGGTGCTCCTTCTATCATCAGGTCACATAGGATGGAAAAATTTGTTAAAAAAGGGCCACCATGGAGTTGTAGCCCAATTTAATGCCATCCAGGCCTTCAATCCCACTTCTTTTCATATTCATCTTGAGATACAACAGATATTAAACAACCATTTGTAGGTCTTTGATAGGCCTCATGAGCTTCCACCCTCGAGAGGGGAACATGATCATAGCATTAGTCCTTATTCATCGCCTATGGTCACGGTGCTCAAGAAAGATGGGGAATGGCGTATGTGTCTAGACTTCAGGGCCCTCAACAAGCTGATGGTCAAAGATAAATTTCCCATCCCGGTTGTTGATGATTTGCTAGATGAACTAAATGGGGCTCAATTCTTTACTAAGCTCGACCTTCGCTTGGGCTATCACCAAATTCACATGAAAGAAGTAGACATTCCAAAGACTGCTTTCTAAACTCATGAAGGCCATTATGAATTCCTGGTCATACCATTTAGTCTCTGTAATGCCCCATCCACTTTTCAGAGACTCATGAATCACCTGCTCAAACCATATCTTAGAAAATGTGTCCTTGTTTTCTTTTATGACATCCTCATCTACAGCCTCACCTAGGAAAAACATCTTCAACATGTAGACCTACTCTTGCAACTGCTCCGGAAGCATAGATTATTTGTCAAATTGTCCAAGTGCTCTTTTGGCATGCAAGAAGTTGAGTATTTGGGCCACATTGTGGGGCGTGAAGGTGTCAAGGTGGTTCCCAAAAAGGTCCAGGCAATGTAGGATTGGCCTCAACCAAAGACTTTGAAGAGTTTGAGAGGATTTTTGGGTCTCACCGACTACTATTGCAAATTTGTCCACAATTATGGTCGCATTGCTAGACCCCTCACTCATCTTCTAAAGAAAAACTCATTCCTTTGGAATGATGAAGCGCAACAGGCATTTATATCTCTCAAACATGCCATGTGTTCCACTCCTGTATTGGCACTACCCAACTTCACCAAATATTTTTTGATTGAATGTGATGCTTCAAGTATGGGTATTGGGGCTGTCTTAATGTAGGAAGGTCGACCCTTGGCCTTCACTAGCCAACAACTAAGTGGGAAAAATTTGGGATAATCTACCTATGAGAAGGAGATGATGGTCATCTTACATGCAGTGGATACCCGGTGACCATACTTATTGGGGCGGCGTTTCCAAATTCGCATAGACCATCAAAGCCTTAAATTTTTTTTGGAGCAATGCCTATCCTCGCCACAACAAAATAAATGGCTAGCCAAAATGTTGGGATATGATTATGAGATAATTTACAAGAAAGGGCACGAAAATGTCATAGCAGATGCTATATCACACCAATTTGAGGAGGAAAGCACCCTATTAGCAATCTCTCTTCCCATTCCAAAGTAGATTGAAGAGGCTCGCAAGGAATGGTTTTCACATCCTTCGTTCTCCCAACTCATTAATAAATTACAGGCATATCCAAATTCCATAGCGGGCTACTCTTGGCAGGATGAGATTCTTCGCTATAAGGACAAAGTAGTGTTATCACCAACATCGACCCTCAAAAGTCGCATTTTGGCAGAGTTGCACTAATCTCCCACTGTAGGCCATTCAGGATTTCAGAAGACTTATACTCGCACTCGACATTCATTCTTTTGGACAGGCATGAAAAAGGACATTCTTACTTTTGTAGCTGAGTGTGATGTGTGTCAGTGCCACAAAGGAGAAACAGTCAAATCCACAGGCACTTTATAGCCATTGCCCATCCCTACCTCAATCTGGACGGAGGTTTCTATGGATTTCATTACTGGTCTTTTGAAGTCAAGCAACAAATCAGTCATCATGGTGGTTGTGGACAAACTTTCTAAGTATGCTCATTTTTGCGCCCTACCCCACCATTTTACACCCGCTTTGGTGGCTCAATATTTCATGGACCAGATCTTAAAATTGCATGTCATGCCCACTTCCATTGTGTCTGATCATGACCCGATCTTCACCAGTAACTTTTGGCAGGAACTCTTCAGGCTACAAGGTACCCAACTACAACTCAGTACTTCCTATCATCCCTCAACTGATGGTCAAACTGAAGCATTCAACAAATGTCTGGATACCTACCTCAGGTGTTTCACTTCAAAAAAAGTAACATCTATGGGTACAGTGGTTACCTCTAGCCGAATGGTGGTATAATACTAACTATCATGCCACCACCAAGATGACTCCATATGAAGCAGTTTATGTCAACTCCCCCCTTCACCTACTTCTTATATCTCGGGATGCTCTAAGGTACAAGCAGTGGATCAACTCCTACAGAACCGTGCAACCATGCTTGCCCTCCTCAAAGATATTCTCCATCAAGCTCAAAATCGCATGAAGCAATAGGCAGACCAACATTGTTCAGAGCACACATTTCATGAACGGGATCAGGTATTCTTGAGGCTGCAACCATATAAGCAAACATCACTCAAAGACAAGGATTGTCAGAAATTATCTCCAAAATTCTACAGACCGTATCAAATACTTCAGTGCATTGGAGAAGTAGCCTACAATATAGCCTTGCCACCCACTACAAAAATCCATCCCGTCTTCCATGTCTCATGCCTCAAGAAAGTGGTTGGAAACAATAGCAGAATTCAAACCAGTCTACCAGAATTGGATGAAGAAGGTTCAATCTGGCTCCAACCCGAACAGGTTCTTGACACATGAAAATGACACTTGCGCGACCACACGATCAAGGAAGTCCTCATCAAGTGGAAAAACACCTCTCTAGTAGATGCAACTTGGGAACCAGCCACTATTCTTCAGCAGTTTCCGTAGCTTCAGCCTTGAGGACAAGGCTATTTTTATGGGGGAGGGCATGTTAGGGTCCAACCCTAACCCCCTTATTTATGTAATAGGGTCGGGTCATAGTTATAGTTAGTTAAAGAGTCAATAAATCTTGTATTAATGATTGTAAGTGGTTGGCTCGCAATTAAAGAAGGGACCACAGTTAGTTGCAAATGGGCCATGGTATTAGATAGATGGTATTAATAAGAACCATGGTACTAACCCATGGTATTGCATGTATGAATCCTATATAAAGGATAGAGACTCCCCATTGAGGAGCGTCGTGTCTTATTTTGTAATTGAGCCCTGCTCTATTGGAGGTTGCCCCCTCGAAGAGGCAAGTGAACATTGCTTTCCTTTCTGAATAATAAAATACATGCTGTTATTTCTCATTGTTCTGTGTTTTGGGTTATATTTCTTCGCATATTTTGTATTATAGTATCTTCTCGCAGGTCAAGAGCATAACACTTGTTGGGGGGTTCCATCAAATACCATGTAGTTTTCTTTCATGTCAACATCCCAGGTTTCACTATTAATGATGGGTAAAATGGGTGCAAAGTTTTGGCATGATAATTTATTATTTCATGTCCTAACATTAGTTGTAGTTGTAGGACTAAGGATCATACAATAGTATTTTAATGCCGTAATTCTATGCTCTAGTGTTAAATTTTGGGTAGGTTGAGATTATAGTGTAACATTGATGCATTTCATTCATTTTAATTATTGTGGTTAATTAATTAGGCCTAGTGGAAATGGAAACCCCGGTCAGATTGTGCTATCAAAAAAGAGAAGAGAAGATAGAGGGGAGAAATTCAAGGTAGAAATTACATTTGCTGCAAATATCTCAATGAAAGATTTGTAGGTTTTTATTCAAGAGGAGGTTTATGATAAACCCTAAGATGCATTGAGGGTTTTAGATATAGTTATGAGGCATCATGCCTCTAGGAAGTATGTACTTGTTCATATTCATTTGATAAAATAGATTGAAGGGTTTACTTTATGTGTGCTTTCTTTTGAATTGATGTTGGTATGCCAACTTTTTTCATTTCATTTTCATGGGATTCTTTATCATGCATTTCAATTACTTGTACTCTCACAAAGGCTATTTGTTGGTGAGGTAAAGTTTCTTCCATTGGATTTTTTATCCTTTGGTTGATCCAGGAGGAGGTGTTACCAAGTGCAAGGGATATCCTATTAGCTTCAAGCATACACATAGAGGGATTTCTCTTAATATGGATAAGGGTTCAATTTATCTTTTTTTCTTTGGGTGTTAATTTGAGGTGCATATTATCATCCATTTTTAACAAATATATAAATAATGTTTAATTAAGTATATTTGTTTCCTTTTATAATTATCCTTTTGAGATGATAATGGTCCACTATAAGATTTATTTTTAATTGGTTATAGAGACATAATTTACTAATGCAGATACTGATACACATACTAACACTTATGAAGGTTGTAGGTTATATATATAGACACGCATATTAACACTTGTGTAGGTTATACACACACACACACACATACATAGACACAATATTGAATTTTATATCAATTGACTTAGGAGGAATTATCCTTTGCACCTAATTTCATTCATTCAATATATGTATACAAACACACAATTGGGCTTATCTCAATTGGGTTGGGAAGAATGATTATTATCCTCCCCGGGGTTCATTCATTCAATTCTTGTAAGTGACATGTTGAGCTTGTATTGAGTGTATTGTTGTAATAGTTGTGAGCCTACAATACAAACCAAAAATCCTGCACTCAAATCTCATAGTTTAAAAATCAGTGAAACTTTGCGTTCTACATCACTACTTTGTATCCTTTCCTTTGTAGTTAGAAACCCACAAAAGTATGACCCAAATTTAAAGAGATCCATATAATCCACCTAGATTTCTTTTTAAATCATGAGTCAATCTCGCAACATCACTAAAATAATTTCTTGTCTTAAAATTTAAGTTGTAATAACATACTTAAGCATTGAATTTTGTTGACTTTCATCTCTAGTGGACTTTTAAAATATAACCTTTGGTGTTATAGTTTGAGACAAGAAGTCCTATTACCTTGTTTTCATTTCCTGCCATGTTGATTTGAGATTGTGTATAAGATGATTGAGTGTGTCCAATCCCAAAAAGATACTTGCAGTTAAAATGGTAGTGGTATTTAAATAAGATATTCAAGAAATGTCCCTATATTACTTGAGATGCATAACCTAGTCAACCTTAAAAAAATGATGCATAACCTAGTTGACCTTCAAGAATATCAATAGCCCCTAAAATTTTTAACTCTTTGGATAAGGAATGGTAGATTTTTTTTTTCATTTATTCGGTCAGTATATCATTTTTATTTTTCAATATGTGGTGCATTCAATTATGTTAATATGAGTTATTATGTTGTACACCATTTCCAGTCACAAGTTTTGTATTTAAATTTTGTATCAAGAATAATATTTAAGATTTTACATCCTTACTTCCATTTTGTGCAGATGTGTCAACAATGATGCTCATCAAAGAAAGTGTTTTCATTAATTTTTTGTTAGCAAACCAATATGCTTACAATCCATTGAAGCTAAAATGCAACACAAAATATGTATACCTTGGATTTTTGTCTTGTGATATTTCTTTCAAGAGTTGGTTTGTCACATTAAGTGACTTTCTTGTAGGAAAATCAAGTGCTAAAGGAGTACGCATTGCAAAAATGCACACTAAAATGGAGTTTAAGATCATTGGTTTAAGTTAAAAACCCTAAAAGGAACAAATGTATAAATCGCTACATGCTCTTTATGATATGTTCCTATTTTTGTTTCTCTCTATTTTGGGTTACATTTTAAAATGCTAATGTTTTGTATCAATGTTATTGGTTACTTGGGATTCTGCATTGAATTATGTGGGTTCCTTTTGTTTGAATATTTTCATTGAAATTAAGAAGCCAAGGAAACCAAGAAGATCATATTCAAATACTGGATGTGATAGTGTATGACTGCTTTGTAAATATGAAACAAACTCCTTTGTAGTTTTCAGGAAACCTTCCATGCTTGGATGTAGGGAGAAAAAACTAACCCAATTATCTTCCAATAGAGGTTAGTAATATAATCTTTCTGGGCGTTTATCCGTGAAGTGAACATTTTTGGAGAAAAGTACTTTTATCTAATGGGTATGTTTTCTCCAATTGTTATCTTTGTCATATCATCCTAGGACAGAGATATACTAAAGCTCTTTCAACTAAAAAATGCACCACTTGTGAAGAAATCTAGTCAAAAGATAGATGAATGAATGCAAGTCTTACTGAAGGCAAGTATAATTTTTTTTACTCTAGAGATGATTTGATTTCTGGAACATGACAAATGGATTGTGACAGAATGCGTGATGATGCAGGCAATGAAAGTAAATAATTACAATGGTGACCCATTATTGAAGGCTTGCAATATCAATGTTGATAATTAGGTTGCACATTTAGATGGTCAAATTCTTCATCCACCCACTGTAAGTCATTGTTTCTCTTTTGTCTTAAATGTTATCATAATGTAATTATATTATAATTTATGTTGAATATTCTATTACAAACCGACATATTGATTAACTAGGTGATCATTACGGACAAAATCTATGTATTATCTATTATGTAATTATTTTGTTTGATTTTTTTACCTGACCTTGTATGCGTTCTATAATTGGTTTGTTTGAATACCTTTATTTCCCAAGCTTGTGGGGAAACCTGGGGAATGCTTCCCCACATTTGTGGATGGAATTCTTGGTAAACCTAGGGTAGAATAGTGTTGTGTCTCATCCAATGGGATTTGAATGAGACTCATGTTGGTGCAAAAAAATCTAAGTGCTTACAAACATTAGCCATCATAAGTTGAGTAAATCCCTTAGGTCTGGTTTGTTCAAATCATAATTTGTACCACAATAATATACTAGGAAATTTCATCTATGAATTGAGTTTGTTCTAAGAGTATATTGCTTGTCTTCCGTAAATCGTGTACTTTTTTATTTGATAATTGAAAATGTGGTTTGTTATATTTAAATCATTGAGATTTTGTCAGGTTTCTTGAGATTTTTCATGGATTGCTTAGAATTTCCACATGGATTGCCTTGGTATGCACAACCATCATGGTTGGAATGTTTATTCTTGTTCTCATTGAACTGAGACACTTATAAAAGAGTTCTATATACTATACATTTCATGTTTTGAATGTTGTCTTATAGTTAAAACATCACTTGTTGCATTTTGGTTTCACAAAGCAAAGTCCTGGCAAGCACGGTGGCTTCACTAGGGGAGAAATACCATATCATGTTCCTTCATATTGGGGGATATATATTGAGGAAAAAATGACATAATATGTTTGTGGATATATAGGGGGTAAAGGGTTTTTATATTGGTAGGTATAAAAAATGGAGCTCAAAATTAATGAAAAAATATAAAGGGGTATAAAAAAATGTTAATGAAAAAATGGATACCTACAATATCTAGTGAAAGTAGGGGTTTTTTAAATTGGTAATGTGTATTGGGTTCATATTGGTAGGGGGTTAAATAATGTGATTTTTAGTGGTATTTTCCAATATGTAGTAAAATTAGGGGTATTATTTAGTATGCCATGAATGCACGTGATATGTTAGAGGTTCATTAAGTGAATCCCTTATGTGTCAAGGAAACAAGGACATGAGGAGTGCGTAGATATTTATATTTCCTTTCCTCTATTCAGTAGAGGGGTGATTTTTTTTTGTGTATTGAGTAAGATTTTGTCCGTTAGGCCTTGAACTCATAGAGCATTTTATGGAATCAAACTTAATACCAATTCAATGTGAAGGAAAAAGAGGATTTACTATTTATGTTTTTGTTTGGTGCTTATTATTACATGAGAAACTTGTGTTTCATCCCTTTTATGTATTTTTATGCATATCATATCTCTTATAATTGGAGACTAATTTCCTTTCTAATGATTATTTCTTGCTTGGTTTCCTAACAGCTAAATCTTGGGAGGATGGAATATTTTCCAAGTAATGGTCATTGGAACTTTTAGGGCATTGGAAGAAGAAGTTATTGTCTGATTTTGGGGTGATTAATCAATGTATTGCACCCCTAAATATGAAGAAGTTAAATGATCAATATTTAAGAAATGTGTCCTTGAAAATAAATTCAAAGGTATTTAATAAATATTCAGTGGTCAATATTTAATTTATATTCCTTTTCCTTTTTGGATGATCCCCTTGCTTTTGTATGTTGATATTTCTAGAATTGTTGTTCTATTCTTTAGTTTGGTGGTGTTAACTTTGTTTTAGTTGTGAAATTTTCACATAAGATACCTAATATTTCAATGTAACAAACAATTATTATTGGGATGGATGTTTCATGTGATTCTCTAGGACATGTATATTGACCTTCAATTTCAACGGTATGCATATTTAACATGTTATCAAGGCTTCTATCTTGAATTGACAAACATGGTGAATTTTGACATACATTGTTTTCTGCTAATGTTTCAATTAATATATATTATAGCTTATTTTTAAAGCTCTTATAATTTTTTCAGTGGCATACTTGTATGTTAATCTTTGTTGCAGTTAAGAGCCATGTATAAGTGTGCAATGTATGATTTTTTTTGTTCTTGAGCCTAAATTGTGCTACAGAACAGTAATTAAATATTTTTTACGCATTTCAAAATTATGTGATTCAATATTAACTAAATATTTGTGTCTTATAGGCACTTACCAATTTGTCATACTTTGTTAGTTGGGAGTTGTTATGCTTTCCATAAACTATTATGGACCCTTGATGTTTCTTTTCGATATTTGCATTGTACTACCTAATTTTTTCCTCTTTGGATCCCTGCAATATTTTGAATCTTTGTAGTTAATTTATCATGCCCAGATTCTTCCTTTATATATCATTAGAGTTTATATTAATTTTGGGGGATTCGAAAGAGTTACATTCCATAGGTATGTATATTCATGGAGCCCATGTGATAACTATACACTAGATTTCATGTTGGCTCCATCATGTTCAGTCTCTTTGTTGAATTGCCCACTCTAAATGATTTTGATCTTTAATCATTATAGCAGTTATAATGCCTATTTTGATCAATTTTTTGCTATAGATGTAAAAAAAAATCAAGTTCTTTAGTGACTTGTTTCATCTACAAACTTGTATTAGAGGAGCCATAGAACATGGGGACTTTGGGTTTGTAATTTGGTTAGTTTAAAGTTTAAACAATCAACTTTGATGTTATTTTTTAGTTGGTTGAGCGTATTAACCATGTGAAAGTTGTTTCCTTGTTCTAAAACAATTATTTTCTATTTCTATTAGACAATTGTTTGTGCCAGCTAAGCCAATTAAACCTACAAGACTTTACAAAGTTTTATAATTTAGAGTTTATAAAGTTTCAAGGTCTAATTCTTTGAAGGGTGCTAGCTCAGTGGAAAAGCACTTGCTTTACAAGCAGGTAGTTGGTGGTTCAATTCCATCATACCCTAATATTCATAAGTAATTATCCATCCTTATATATGTATATAGTGAGGGTTAAAATGGAAGTTATAAAGGAAGCAACATGAGTTGTTAAAATGGAAGAAGAATGTGTTTCTAAAATGGAAGTAAAATTAGACATTAAATTGGAAGCCATACTTGGAGCTATTAATGGATCTAAATAGGAAGCTAAATTGCTTGCTTAACAGGAAGCAAAATTGGAGGCTAATTAAGAATAAAATCCCAACATTAAAAGGAATCAAGCCCTAGACCTAAAAAAGAAGCAAAACCAGACACTAAACAAGAAGAAAACCTTGCAACTAAAAAGAAGAAAGCCATGAAGCTAAAAAGGAAGCAAAAAATCAGGCAAAAATAGAAGCACACTAGAAGCAATTTTGGAAGAAACACTTGACATTACCTAGGAAGGAAAAAAAGAAGAAATTTAGGTGGCAAATAAAGAAGCAATAATGGAAGCAATACTAACAACCAAACTTGTCGTTACTTGAAAAGAAAAAATATAAACAATTTAGGTGGCTAACAAAGAAATAATAATGGTTTTGGGATTTCATGTATGTATCAATGATGCATTACTAAAACTTGAATATATATGTATAGATATATATATATATATATATATATATATATATATATATATATAGGATGGGAACCCTGGCACGACCTAATCCTGACATGGGGTAGGGTCTCTACAGTACACCTGGTGCTACCACATCTGCGCTAGGATAGGCCTGTTCCCATCCGGCGCTTGGTTACCACTCCATTCACTCCTTCCGTCTGTTGTGTGCCTACCATACTCCCCGCAACCGTGACTTAACCCTACCATTTATCGTTTGTTTGTAGTTGTTGGTCCCCTACTGTGATGGTTACTTCAGAATACGATGGCAGCTGGCATAACCCCTGAAGCAACAATGGAGACTGAACTTATATATTATTCTAAGGACCACCTCGAGGGTACATCCATTTTTGGCAGGCGTACATGCACATATGGTTTCTTCCTTTACAGCAGGGAATTAACTACAGCCATTGCTCCACTCCCGTCGCTCACGGGTCCATTAAGTGTGGTCATCTATCTGCCTGAAGTGTTGTCCTCCTTGCTGCACTTCGACATTCCTCCTCTGTCGTTGAACTCCCTTCAATTTGCAGCCAGAAACATCGACCCTGATCCTGTGGTTGGCTCATCCAGACCCTCGTCCCTCCAACCTTCTGCAACCTCATATTTCCCCTCGCATTCTCACCTTGAAGTGTCACTGCCCCATCTAACGCCTCCCATCACGACCACAACTCATGCTCCCCCTTCTGGCTACTTCATGAATTTTCCCCCTCTCCCAAGTGCCTTCCCATCTGGCCCTAATCTAACTCCCCCAAACCCTAACCCTAATCCTGCTAACCCTACCTTCGACGAAGCTCAAGGGAGCGTTGAGGCTATGGCGCCGAGACCTGGAAAGCGGCTAAGGTGTGTTAAACCAAAGGCACAAGAGGTGACCATCGAATGGGAAGAAGACTTCTAGTGGGAAGATACCATGGGCATAGTTGCGAGAGTCCTGGTGGGAAGAGTCAAGGGAAGGAAATACTCTACGACAAGATTAAAACAAAGGGTCGCGGAAATATTGGGCCAGCATCTAACAGATTTTTCCTTTGTATAGACCTTTGCCTGTGGCTGGTTTGCTCTGTGTTTTGCATGAGCAGAACATACAAACTGGGTATTGTCCTCCTTTTGGCATATTGAGTAGGTCCCTCTAATGCTAAGGAGGTGGAGTCCGCTTTTCGACCCATACAAAGAACAACTAGGGGTTGGGCCATTATGGGTTCGCCTCCCCGGCCTGTCGCTTCAATTCTGAACCAAGGACATCTTCAGGAGAATTGGAAACACCCTCAGCACCTACTTAGACCATGATAGAACATACCTCTCCACTGGGGTTATGGCCTATGCACGGATCCTAGTACATTTAGACATACGAGGAGGGCTACAGGAGTAAGTCAACATACACTAGAGGACTTACACTCGAACCCAGATCCTTGATTATGAGGGGGTCCCCTTCCGATGTAGACGATGCCATAGAGTCAGCCACCTCTTCAAAGACTGCCCTCTTCTAGGGAAATCGAGGACTGGAAATGAAGGGATGACAATTCCCTCAATGGACAATTGGACACATGTGGATCACTCGGAGGATGCAGAGCATGCAGACACTGAAGCAGCTGGATCCAGGACGACCTTGGAAACAGCGAAGAAGAGTGGTAAAATATCTCTCCGGCCTCCTTCACCACCACTGACCAGATCAAGGGCAGTCGTTGGAGCCATGCTATCTTTGGGTATGTCTAATTTTGAACCTTGCTCTGCAACATTTACAATTTCTTCATATTATATTGATATACCTAAGGGACTTCATCATAGCTCTGTCACCTTGCCTTCTCTCCCCAACCACCTTGAATGTCCCCTGATTCCCCCTCCTCCTATGATCTCATGCACTCCCCCTTATTTTTCGGAGGAGGTTCCATCTGATACAATTCTTGGAATTGATCCCCTCCCCTATCGTTACCATCTCTGCTCACACTCCCTATCTCGGGCCCCTGATTCTATTGGCATTGGTCTGGTACCTTCCCCCACCCCTTCGAAGATTCCTCGAAGACGACCATCCTCCCTACTAATAGCTAAATAGTAGGTAGGGATGGATATCACCACGGGAAGACAACTTACTCTTGACAGGGTCCTTAGAGCACAAAAGTCCCTGGACTCGTCTCCCCCATGAAGGTTCTCTCTTTCAACTGTAGAGGGATTGCTAGTCCCGAGAAAAAACTAGCACTGGGAAGGCTCCTCAAGACTGAACCGACTGATATGGTCTTCCTACAAGAAACTCTAGGATCTGCCGATGCCATATCCCACCTCCTAGAAACCATGCTCCCCGGATGGTACTTCCAAGCCGTAGATGTAAACGATCACTCTAGAGGCATCGCCCTAGGATATAATCCTCGCACGATAAAGCTGATCAAAACTTGGGGAGGCATTAGATTCATAGGGGATGAAACCTTCTCTACATAACTGGGTACTGACATTAGACTGATAAATGTTTATGGGCCCTGCCACCATCGGGAGGACTTCTGGGAGCATCTTCTGGAATCTAATATCCTGCAACTAGATTACATCACTCTGGGTGGGGACCTAAATTTTTCTCTAGAATATTCAGAGTCATGGGGGCACCATGCCCAAGTCAACCCTCTATCAGCCTTCTTTGAACACCTCCTGGAGACCCACAGTTATATTGACATCCCCTCTGCTAAGCTTGTCTCGACTTGGAGGAACAGAAGATGTGGGGAGAATAGTCTTGCCAAAAGGCTTGATCGATTCCTCATCAAGGAATGATTCCTGGAGAGAGGCTTTACAGACTGCCAGTGGGTTGGCTCAGGAGGATTATTTGACCATTTGCTAATATACCTTGATATTCGGGGAGTAATAAGAAAACCCCGAGCCCCTTCAAATTCAACTCCACCTGGTTGAAGGATATTACCTATACTCGTTTAGTCTCTAACTTTTGGAAGGCCCACCCACCTGTTGATGGAAGGAACATCATTGAAGGCTTCGTCAACAACCTAAAAGAACTAAAGAAGCTATCAAAGATCTGGGCTCATAACAAGACAGTACAAGAAGAACAAAATCTAAGAGACGTCGAATCAGAAATTACTGATATGGAGGATGAATGCGGGGGACTTTTCATAACAAATGAACATAAGGAAAAGTTCACTACCTTAATAACCAAGGGGGGAAACATCCTTAAAGAAATGGAGGAATCATGGAGATTGAGAAGCAAAGAAATATGGCTGAAGGAGGGAGATGATAACACAAAATTCTTCCATAAATTTGCAAATGGAAGAAAGGAAATCAACACTATCTGGAAATTGACTAGTGAGAAAGGTATTGAGGTGGATACCTTCCCTCATTTGGCCTATCTCGCCACCTCTCATTTTAAATAGGTCTATCAGGCTCCTCCCAATGCCACCCTAGCAGAGGTCATAAGAGTAGCACAACTCTTTCCTCGGTTCATCGATCATGAGAATGCTATGGACCTGAATAGAGAAGTCACTCTTGGGTAATTGGAGACTATCCTAAAATAGTTTAAGAGGGACAAGAGTCCTAGCCCAGATGGCTAGTCAGTGGAGTTTTATTTGGATTTTTTTGAAATTATTGGAGAAGAGATACTCAAGGTAATCGACGAATGCAGGATATCAAGGAAAATGCATGGGGCCATCAATTCCACCTTCATAGCCCTCATCCCCAAATTAGACAACCCATCAACCTTCAATGACTTTCGGCCCATATCCTTGTGCAGCTGCATATACAAAATCATCTCAAAAATCATTGCAAATCACCTCTGTGCCATTCTCTCCACCCACATCTCCTCAGAACAATTCGCCTTCCTGAAAGACCAACAGATACATGAAGCTATCGGAACAGCCCATGAAGTACTAAACTCAATACAGACAAAGAATATCAAAGGTATGATCCTCAAAGTTGATCTATCTAAGGCATTTGATTGGGTAAGTTGGTTATATATCAAAATGCTACTAACACATTTAGGATTTCTTGTGGGAGTCATAAAATGGATTATGTGTTGCATCACAAATATATCCTTTAGTGTTTTGATAAATGGAGCTGCTTGTCCCTTCTCTCACTGTGAAAGAGGACTCGAGCAAGGATGTCCCTTATCTCCCCTACTCTTTTTACTGGTAATGGAAGGGCTCAATAGACTTATTAAGGATATGCATCTCAGAGGTAGGCTAATGGGAATTAGGATCACGGATGGATGCATGATAACACACCTCCTCTTTGTGGATGATGTGTTGATCTTCCTCAATGGGGGAATAGGAGTTATAACTACTATACAACACTCTATCAACCTATTCCAAACTGCAACTGGCATGGCTATAAATAACTCAAAATCTACTCTCACCATATCTGATTGCTCCCCTCATGAGATTCAGTTTTCTCTACAAAGGTTTCCTTTCACCCTATTACAGCTGGAAGAAGGTATCTAGTATCTGGGCTATAGGTTGAAGCCACTTGGCTACAAAAGAACTGATTGGACATGGTTGATTTCAAAACTAGAAAGGATACTTAATATATGGTATCACAAGTATCTTTCCAGGGTGTTAGTGTCAGTCTTTCCAGCCTTCCTCCAGTGATCAAATATGCTCTTACAAAGTTATCTCAGAGTGTCAAGGTCAAATTTTGTCATTTCAAAGAGTTTTCAAGCAAAATTTGGTCACTAGGCATTAGGTCTAGGGTTTGCTTTCACTCCTTCTAAAAGTTGCCCAAATGCCAATCTATGTCACTATTCAGCTGAGTCTATCATCATTCATAGGGTTTTCACTATCATGTCAGTGTCTAATGAGTCATTGTACACCTAGTTCATGCTTCAGTTGCTCCCAGGCAAGGTCATTTCTCTCTCCTAGTGTTTTGAAGCCAATTTCTCTTGGACGGTCAAATCATTAGCAAAACTTGTATCCAGATGTTCATACACCTTCCCCTATCCTTCATGTACCTTATTAAACACTTCCCATCACTGAGATCCCCCAAATTCCTCATTTTTGCACAAACCCTAGTTTCTAGCTACAACCTGGCAATTTTCTAGGTTTGGCCTGTGTTTTGCCCTTTTGGACCCCTTCCCCTCACTCAATCTCTGAGATTCCACTTTCTCCTGCTTCCTAACATCCCTCCCCACTCCCAAAAATTTCCCCAATAATTTAGAAGCCCCTTATCCCCTTCATTTCACTCCATTTCGACAAAATTCCTTGTTTCACACATCGGGACAAGTCGCACTCAAATGATGTTCCAGAGCAATAAAAGATGAATTTTGGAAAATTGAGAGATATTTTTGTCCATAACATGCCAAAGAAGAAAAACCTCCTTCACTTTTTTCACAGGTGTCATGGTTTTAGAGAAATGTCAAAATTACAATCGCCAGATCCAAGGAGGTTGGCCAAGGCACTAAAACGACGGAAAAGGCCCGATCCACTCCAAATTTTGGCCAAAGCCTCTTTGACTGAGCATGGCACTAAATAGCCTAGCCACAGCACAAATCCCAAGAAATTTTGAGCATTTTTGGTAAATTTTGGTTTTTTCAGGCAATTTACAGGTTTTCTCCATTAACGGGTCTCACCCCCTGCGCGACCCTTCATCCTAGCAGCTCCATTTTGCAAAAACTCAGCATTTCCAGATTTTTCATGAGAAGTTACATATGCTCATCCATGGCCAAGAGATTTTATGAAGTTTTGGGCCTCCAGAAAGTCAAAAAACAAGCAAAAAATGACTTTCTGCCACATTTTTGAGACACAGAAAGCAGTCTTGGGAGATTGCAATTTTGGAGGGGCAAATGACCACCAAATTCAGAAATTCCAGTTGGGTTGGAAAGTAGACTCACAGACCTTTCCAACAAGCCTACTCTTGCTCAATTTGGACACTTGCAAGTGCCCCAAAAGTGGTCCCACAAGCGCGCGACCCGTCAGGCAGAGGCGCGCGACCCGTAAGGCAAATTTCTCCAAATTTCAGTGTACAGCCCAGAAAAACGCAGTTTGACCCTGTTTGACTTTTTGGGGTGGATTATTATCCTATTTGATGTAATTAATGTACTTTTATGACACTTTTACACTTATGTACCTCTTCTAGAAGATTCATTCATGAAATAGGTGAAAATTTAATGAATGAATTGGTTTCCTAGCTTATAGAGGCAAGTTGTTTTGACTGCCTAGATTTTAGTGCTCAGTTTAGAATTGGTTGAAACAGCTCCTAGAAGGATGAGCTCGACCCCTAGAGGCAAGGAAAGATGTTAGATTGCCTATATTATGTACTTTCTTGGTCATTTTCATGGTTGGACTCTTGAGGGAGAAGCTCTTATTGTATTATTCACTGTATCTCTGCAATTTCGGCAAAGGAAGACCAGGGTTTTGCAGTCCTTTTTGGGATTCTTGTGGTCACATGTATTGATGGTGTGTTTCTCTTTGTACTTGTAAGTGTGTTATGTGAATCATTTCCTTACTTTTCCTTCTGCAAATTAGGCAAATGAAGTGTTAAAGTAGAATTCATGACTGTCATGCTCTGCTTTTAAGTTTGCTTAATATCAATGTTTTCAACTGTTTAAGGGGAATTCAAGGTTATTGCTTGCTCTCCTTAACTCCTCATCGGTCATTCTCATCCATCCATCTCTATCAAAGGCATCAACACTGTTTCCTACCTCTCCCCAAAGAACCCCCTGCGAAAACTGTGTCCAATCCCCGCACCCGAAATTGCCATTCCCCAATTTTCCACCAAAACTTTAAAAATCCCAAATTAAACCTCTTGATCAGTTTACTAGCCTAAAATCAGTGTTTCCCTATTGGTCATCTCGCCCTCGAGCCCCCTTTGCGCCGCCTTCCTCATTCGTGAAGGAGCCGCCGGGTTGACCCCGAAACGAATAAAGGAAGGTGGAGAACGCCCCTTCTATAATAAGAAGAATAATGGGGTAGCGTTCTCCATGAAAAACCCTATTAGGTGTTGTAGAAGAAGGGGCCTGCTGATAGAGCTGGGCGGGGAGCTAGTTATCATGAAGATCTTTACTGAGATAGACCGGAGAGAGCCCTCTCCTGCCCCGTAGGGCTAGCTACGAGGCTAAGTGGTTTGATGTTGCCTTGGAGTTTACCTTTCTCAGCCTGAGGTGAAATTTCAAGCGCTAACACAGGGCAGGAAGACTAGTTCTCATCAAAGATGTTCTTGAGGCCACTCCAGTGTATTGGATGTCTCTAGGTTGGATACCAATAGGAATCCTAACAAGATTACAAAATCTATGCAGTAGATTCCTATGGAAAGGCAAACAAACCGGGAGGATTTTTGCATGGGCAAAATGGGATCTATTGTCCATCCCAAAGAAATGGGGAGGATGGGGTATTAAAAAAATTGGAAGATTTCTCCTCAGCACTGGTGGCAAAACTGGGATGGCAATTAATCATAGCTAATAGTCTCTGGACCAAAGTAGCCTCCTCTAAAATACATAGATCCACCAAGGCCGATGGATTGGCTGAGAAAAACAAGCTGGAACAAAATAGGGATCTCGAATATCTGGAAAGAAGTACTAAAATCATTGTCACTGATCCGAGATGGGCTCACCTGGGGAATCCATGCTGGCACATCTGTTCGCATTGGACTTGACCCTTGGATTGGATGTGGGAATGCACATTTTTTACCAAATGGGCTAAAACATCACCTCATAGAGTCTGGCATCACCCACATCAGCCACATTGCTGACATGGAGAGATCTACCTTCCTACATCAAGCTTGGAAATATTCCCATAGCCTTCACATACCTCATCAATGGCATCACCATTGGATAGATTACACATCGGCTCTAACTGAGTCTCATATCAGAATCTTGGAAGGGGAGGATGAGATTATATGGGCACTTGCTACAAACAGTCAGTACTCTCCCAAGGAGGGATATCTACACCTCTCCAATAGACATAGACCGCAACATATTGATATATGGTGGAAAGGTATGTGGAAGCTCAAAATCCCCCCTATAACTCAACTTCTCATGTGGTCAATTCTCAAAAACAAAATCCAAACCGGAGACAACCTAATCAAGAGAGGACAAAATGGGCCCTTCTAGTGCTACCTATGCAAGACAATTCAGAAACTATGCACCACCTATTTCTTACCTATCCCATCACTATTGACCTATGGAATACTACTCTCTCACACACCCCCACTCTGAACTCATGGAGGGGTCAATCTATTAGGGAGGTTTGGTCCAATTGGTGGACAACAACATCCCCACCGAAGGCAAGGAACCTCCCCCTTCTCATTAGCTAGGAAATCAGGATTGCCCGAAACCGCCTCATCTTTTTGGATTCCGCCCCTCACTGGCCCTCCATCTTAGCCCGAATCTTGGCCGATTATAGTAATATTCCTGAAGATGAAGATAATACACCCCCCAGACATATCATTCCTGAAACCATAGATCACACCCAACCTTGGGCGTTTTTTGATGGATTAGCACAAGAAGCAAGATGTGAGGGAGGTGTCGTACCTTACTTAACTGACTCCCATCACTATCATATACAAATGGGACTTGGAGGAGGCACAAAAAAATATGCAAAGCTCATCACAGCTAAACATCTCATTCATTTTGTTATTGAAAAAAATTACAGGATTCTACAAGTGTTTAGGGACTCAAAAATTGTATGCAATTGGAAAAACAAAACATCTATATGTCATGCTTACACTCTGCGACACATTTTGGATGAGGTCCATAGATATATAACATCATTTGATAGTTTTGTATGTCGTCATATCTACAGGGAACGAAACTCAATTGCTAACCAACTTTCCAAAGAAGCAACAATCCGGCCACGTGACACTTGGATGATATAGGAACAAAGAGATGGGGAGCACTAAAAATATTATCATAGCCCTTATATGGACCATGTTGCACAGGCACATTAAGAACCTAATACCATATGATATGTGACTTTATTTACTGTTAGTATTTATTTGCTTATATATTTACAACTGCATATTCAGAAAATTACTCTCTGTGTAGAGTAATCTAAATTTTGAGAACAAAATAGAACATATCTGAGGAAAAGTCTCCCTACGTGGAGAAATTATACATATCTGCATCTATATTTTTAACAAGCTTACAGCCTCTTAAACTGCATATGAGCACAACATTTACAACATGTAATTTTCCTTAAATCTTAATGAAAATTACACTTCTTCCAAGGGGAAAAAAGAAGTAATAATGAAAGAAATATTAGAAGCCAAACTGGGCATTCCCTAATAAGCAAAAAAGAATCCCTTTAGGTAGAAAACCAAGAAGTAATAATGGAAGAAATATTAAAAGCAACAAAAGACATTATAATGGAAGCCATATTAGAAGCTAAAGAATTTTTCATAATGGAAGCAAAGCTAGATGAAACAAGTGATGCCATATTGGAAGAAAAACTATTAGCAACAAACAATGTTAGAATGGAAGCATAACTTGGTGTAAATTAGGAAGCCAAAAAAGAAGTTACTTTCGATATCATACCAGAAGTGAAATAGGAAGCACAATTGGGAGAAAAACAAGAAGCACAAATGGATGTAACAATGGAAGCAAGAACAAAAGAAACAATTCTCACTGCTAAACCTAGTGGTATTTCTGACGCTATTTAGGACGCCCATGTGAAAATACATTGTAGCACCAGGTTTTGGCTTCCAATTTAACCCAATTTACTGGCTCAAATACACTTATTTTCGGTGTTATTTCCAGCACTAATGGCTTGTTTTGTTGTAGTTATTCAAACCAAAAATCATACCAACAACATCCATTTGGAATCAAAATTTCACCAAAACCTCGAATTGATAAGAGCTATTTATTTTTGTCGAGTCAAAACAAGAGCTTGGTTACATATGGCATGAGTTAAGCCAACAAGTAAGGTCCTAATGGTATACATGGATGATGATTATCCATCTTGTTTGAAATAACAGTTAGCATGGTTGGTTTGTTTTGTAGGGATACTAATTAGCATTTTTCAAAGAGGCATATATCTTCGCAAGCTTAATAGAATTGTGTTGGAGCTACATGGGATTTGATATTGAAATAATGTCACAACTCTTTAAAATCCCATAAAATTAATAACCTTCCTATCTTGAATTAAAAACTCCAGTCCCTAAAAACGACATCTCCAAGGCATTGGTTGACTAAAAGGAAAAAATGTAGTTGTTAAGATTTGCCACGAAGACACAATATTAAGGGCACAAATCATATTGTCTTGTGGGACACATTAATTCGTATGGGTTCGAACAATTCCATATAGCATCTTTTCACCATGTAAAACACATCCATGAATGCAGTCCATGTATTGGCATCCATAACACCCATGTCTAATTATTTAAAATTGAATTGTGTCATTAACGTTCAATTTGAAACCAAAAATTTTGGCCTGAATATATTGCCATATCTCTTGCCCTATGATCTTTCATGTTGCATTATTTGCAAACTTCCTCTCCAGGTTTTCAGGTTTCTAACCATATGCATCATCATGAAGATTCAATTTGTTTGTCAAACATCAATATAGATACATGCATATTTTCATTAGTTTCATATAGAGCCTTGATAGCACGATAAACATAGCAAGGGAGAGTTAAAATTACATAATTGAAGCATTGTTCATTATTGGAAATTTTGATTCATTAGTTTCTCTTTATTGCTTATCTTGGTATATGTTCTACAAGTATGAAAAATTGAGAAGGAATGCAGATAGGAAGATTCAACAATGAAATCCTAATTACAAATCTTGTTACATTCGAACTAAGTGGGGACGGGGATTTTTTCATTTTTGACAAATGGAAATATTTTTGGTTAGGAGCGATTGGGTAAAGATATAAATCAGATATTTTTAACATTTTTCGTTTAAATGATCCTGGAGGGAATATGTAATTGGAAAATAATATAAAGTTGAGGAAGCATTGTTGTCAGACAGGGGGATGTACTCAAATCCTGCAGGAGGAGGGATAGATAGATAGATGAAGTTTTACTTTTAATGACAATCATACTTTGCAATTATATACTATAAGTTTATATTGAATAAATTTAATATAATTTATAGTTCTATTTCAATAAGTTCATTATTGCTTTTAAGATTTCATAGATTTTCTTGACTGCGATTCAAGAGTTCTTGAAATTTATACAACATCACTCATTTGAGTGTGTTTTTTACTGTGTTTTAGTGGGTTGATATTAATTATGTCTATTCGTCTCTCGATCACTAATTATTTTTGTTTGCCTATATTTCAAATTAAGTTATTTTTCTTGCAATTATCATCTGCAAAAATATAACTTAATTTACATACAATGTGCTCTTTTAGTGCATGAACTGTCTTTGTAAATTGAGACTATTACATGTACGTACATGACTACAAATAGGATAAACTAGATTGTTTTGTTTTTTGTAATTGATTACTATCTTTCATTTATTATAAAGGCATATCTCTACTCTGTGGTAAATGAATTATTAATCTAAATTAACCTGAAAACGAAGTCAATCTTATAATTAATTATATTTTCCTTATATACATCTATAGATAAATAGTTTTTCATTTCATTTATGGTTTTTAATGTAAAATTTGTTAAACTAAGTTGAGACTTATTTCATTTCCTTTAAAAGTAATAACGAGTGTATTTATGTCCTCTCTTGTTTCCTTTTAATTATATTACATTAAAATTTAATAGCATTTTCAATCATTATTTTCTATACAAATACAGTCCAATCTTGTAAATTTTATACAAGTTATCTTACACCAATTAGGGTTATTTTTCTAGTGATCCCCACTCAATGTATATTAGTATATAGTTTATTAAATCCCCCTAACTAGTTGTATAAGTATATGATAGGATATCCAATTGAACTCTAATTCTTTCTCGAAAGAGGAAGAAATATCTAGCTAACAGAGTCATAAAACCTGTGAGGAGCAGTTATCCCAAATGGCTTTGGTTATTAAATAACCTCAATCCGAGTTGTTTCCTCTTGTTGACTAAGTGGTCATTTCTACCCATCAACGCCACCTTGAATGTCAATGTGATAGATGTGTGCGACACTAGGATGTATGGGGCATTATATAAAATTCATGCACAGATATACATATATCAACACATTGTTGGAAAGGTTGTTAAAGTAGGACGTTAAGTTTGAATGGATTGATTGCCAATAGGTGTTGTGTATTGCACTAAAATAAAAATTAGTATGTGTTTCAATCCTAGTGTTCTCAAATTGGAGAAAGTAACTTCGCATTCATGTCTATGCTTCAATAATAACAATAGATGTGATACTAGCACAACTAAGGCAAGTGGAAATAGAATATTTGATTACATTTTGTAGCAGAAATTTGTCTGCAACAAAGTAGAGCTATACCACCATAGAGCATGAAGGTGTGGCCATGGTGTACGTGCTACAAAATTTTAGGCACTATTTGTTGGGTTCACACTTCAAGCTATATAGAAACCACTATGCACTAAGATGCTTCATCAACAAGCCAATGTTGGTGGGGAGGATATGTAGATGGATGTTGTTATTTCAAGAATGTGGTTTTGAATTAACTGTGAAATTGGTAAGTTAGATGTAGGACTTAGTTACTTGTCGTGGATAAGTTTTGGCGAGGAGGCGAGGAATGTTAATGATGGCTTCCCAAGCATGTAGTTATTTCATGTGGAAATGGTGGATGGTCACTACATTGAAATTGTATAGTTCCTCACTGCAGAGAAGGAATCCTAGGAGTAGACAATGGGGCAAAAAAATAAACTAGTAGTCAAGGCTACAAATTATCAACTCATTGTGGGATATATATAAAAAATAGGTGCAAATGGAATACTCTGATGATGTATATTGCAGTGCAAGAGGCCCACCATACTAATGGAGGAACATGAAGGTGTCGATAGAGGGAATTATGAAGGGAAAGAAACAATGTAGAAGGTTTTTCACACAGGCCTATGGTGGCCAACTATTCACTGGGATGCAAAGAAATTTTGTCACAACTGTGATGTGTGTCAAAGAGTGGGCAAATCTTTGTGATGAGACGAGATGTCACTCTACCCATAGTTGACGTTAGAACCATTCTATAAATGGGTAGTTGATTTCATAGGGAAAATCAATCCACCTGGGAAGAGGAATGAACCACGAGGCATCATCACCATGATAAATTATTTAACAAAATGGGTCGAAGCAGCACCTATCAAATATTGCAGTGTGGAGATTGATCCAAAGTTTTTATTTGAAAATTTCATTACTCACTTTGGATTTCCAAATATTTTGATGAGTGATCAAGGAAATCATTTACCAAACTGGACTATCGAAGCTATGAAATAGGAGTTCCAGATATACCATCAAAAGAGCACACCCTATAAGCCACAAAAAAACTACACCATGGAGGTATTTAACAAAATTTTGGAAATTGCACTAACAAAGGTCTATAAAATGAATAAATATGATTGGGACTTAACAATTCTTGTAGGTTTATTGTTGTACTAGACCACATTGAAGAAGCTCACTGATGAGACACCTTTATAGCTAGTTTAATGAAAGGAAGTGGTAATGCTAATGGAATTTATAGTCCCTAGTCTCTGTATTGTTGCGGTGAAAGGAATAACATATTCTAGTGTAGTTGAGCAAATACTAGCAAAGCTACTACAAAAGTAAGTGGACTTCTTTATGGTAGGATTTCAACAAAATGTGCAAAAAGACATGGAAAAAGCATGGCACAATTGCCATATCAAGCAAAAATAGCTTCAGGCTGGTGAAATTGTGTTGATGTATGATAGAAGGTTTGTGAAGCACCCTGGGAAATTCCAAATGAATTTTTTGGGTCCTTATGTTGTCCATGATGTCAAATATGTTGAGGCATTTTAGTTGGGAAAGTTAAATGGAAAGACCCTTAATGGACTTGTGAATAGGAGAAGCCTGAAGGTGTACAAAGATAGTTGCTCATTGACTCAAGTATGACTGGTATATAAAATAAAAATACATATATATTTTATAAATTTATTTGTGTAAGAGACACACAATATAGGTCGTTAGGAATAGTGTGACAACCCTAGAAAAGTAAATAATTTTCTATCACAGTAAATTTTTTGGCATAACGCAGGCCTAAACACCCCGCAATTAGGAGAATCAAGGAGCACAAGGTACCAATGCAAAGTGGAATAATGGGTTATAGCTACTATTTGATGATGGTCATAGAGAATGGAAACATGTAGAGAAAATGTGTTGAACCAATCAGAAAGGTTACTTACGTGACTTCCAACCTGGCCATAACCACAATCAACATTCTTGCACCAAGGTCCCCACCCTGTGAAGTTTGAAAACGCTATGGCAGGGTATGGCCATGATCAACCAATAGTTAATGAAACTAGAGATGCACCCTAGGTATATAATTCATCGGTGTTTATTTTATTTTCAATTTAATTTTCATATATTTTTCAAATGTAGAGTTGTCATGAGCTAGAATAAAGGGTTGAGTGCATTCCAGCAACCATATTTTGAATTGCAAAGAAAAGTTCTTATTTCCAATGCCTTTTTACTATGAAGTCCTCACTAATTCCAAATAAGTATATAAATAGGGCCACTTGTAGCGCACTAGTTCCTTAGACTATGGCCAAGCCAAAAGTTCACATGCCCAAGGAGCTGAAATACAACTCCAATTCCAATGGGATTCATAAGAGAAGGGGATATGTTGGGCATGGTGGATAAACTTAAGTATAATGACAATGAGGTGCGAGATCTCAATAAGTTCCTAGAACTTTTCCAGTAGCTATATACATAGAGAATCAAACATCTAGGTGAAGTAGTGTTGGTAGAAGTGTGGCAATGGGAAGATGGACTGGAGAAATTGAGCATATTGAACCTTCTTGACATCCCTCATTTCGGATAGAGTCCAAAGGTGAACATTTTTGTAAAATCACTATTAAGTTGTGTGTATAGGGGTTGTTTTTGGCTTGGTGATTCTATATATATATATATATATATATATATATATATATATATATATATATATATACACACACCAAGTTGATTTCTAGAATTACAGGGCTCCCTACAGATGGCGAGGACCTAGATACATTGTTTGATAAAACGCACAAGAAGATGGTGGCTAGAGAAGTTGAAGAAAAATTTAATATAGGGCACAAGAAGCACATATTTGATATTTCCAACATTGACAAAGATTATGTGTGGTTTCCACCAAGTTGATGGCATGAAAGTTATTGCGAAAGTGCAGAAAATATATGTTTGTAGCAAGTGTAGTCATAACTATTGTGAGGTGTGTGGAAGGACTGAAAATGAAATGGTTTACCTTCCTCCTGAACCAGTTCATGTAGGACTTCCTTGATGCACATGAAAAGAACAAAGACGTCCGCTACTCATGGCTATTGATATTGATTTCTGTTACCATATGGAAAATCCTTAAGTATGTCACCTTCTCTATAGTGGACAAGTCTGACTTCGTCACACCCATGTTTAGTGCTTTGTGGTTTAATACATATAAGAAGAAGAAGTAGGCTAATAATGGTATATTTTATAGCCTTGGGACACATCTCGCCAGCGATAAGAGAAAACACCCTCACTATCTTATCTTTGTAGCTGGAAGAGCTTCAGTTTCATCTCATGCCCTCTCATTTATCAATGCGAAGATGAGGGTTGGTTGGACGAGGGTGGTGGTTGATTAGTAGGTTTGGTAGCTTCAACCGCTTCCCACATATGATGCATCTCAGGTAAAAGAGGAAACTCATTGGTATAATGACGATAGACACCACAATTGGCACATGGTTTATAGGTACGAAGGTTATTCCATGTGGAAGGAAGCCATTACTCATGTAATTAGGAAATAACCACACATTTTTGTACAAACTTTGATAGCTTATGGCCCAATGGTGTACTTCCACACCACCCCACAATTCATGTACATCTAGGCCAAAGATGACCCAAATGAAATATGTTTATAGTGTAGGCATAAGCTTGAGGAGGATACTATGTCACAACTTGTCAATGAGTCACCAAAATAATGCAGTGTACTAGCAACTAATTTATTAAGACCTGAGGTATATGTGCTTGACATATAGAAAGATCTTGAGGAAGTTGACTTAGGGACAGAGATAAATCCATGGATCGAGAAAAAAATGGGTAGCCAGGAGAGTAGATTGTGCGCAAGCAAAGACTCGTCCAGATCCTCCATCGAAGGAACCATAGCAAGAGCATCCTACCACACCACCATAGGATTTAGAGCAAGAAGAGATAGTACCAAAAAAATATAAGACACCATTCCTAGGCCAATATAGGAGCATGAGGAAAAATATGAATGAAAGTATGTCGACGAGTGTTGACCCTAGTTTATCAGATGAATATTTGGAGATGCTAGCCATCAAAATAAAGGAAGTGACCAAATAGGGGATTGTGCTCCTTGTCACAACCATAGAAAATTCATCACAAGAGAAATGCAATTTACATAATCACATGTAGCGGTAGTTGGAACTATTGTGTTTGTTGATAAAAGCTTCAAGGGTAACAAACCCTTCACCAAGAACACTAGAACTAGAAATAATAAAAGAGGAAAATAGCACACAACCTGCATTGGAGACCTAGCTGGAACTATCACATCCCTTTGTGACCTCATCAAAGCCACTCACATTAGTCATGCCACTGGCCAGAGTACATTTTGTGAATACTAAAGTCCAACAATGCACCCAAGTATTACCACTGGTAGACATGATAATTTCATAGTTACCTATGTCCATATTTCATTCTATGTAACATTATATTACACAATAGGTCCAGTTTAGAGTGCAAGAAATGACAATTGAAATAGTTTAGCTAAATTTGGAGCACCAAGTGTTACAAGAAGTGTAGACCCAACTAGAAGAGGCAAGGCATTAGGCAAAGGAAAGAGAAGGATCTCTTTGATGAGTTCTTGAAGCAGTGTATAGTAAGATTCCAGGGTTCCCATGGAGGTTGATGTTCCACCAAAGGAAAAACTATCAAAGATAGAACAAGTCATCCATGGCTTGGAGGTGAAGGTGGAAGTGTTACAACTACAAATAAAGCATGCCACTCCAATAGAATAAATTGAAAGAAGGGAGAAAGCATACATTACTACCAAATCCTTTAAAAGTGCACGGACCAGGGAAGAGTGTGCCAACCTTTATGACACTAGTTTAGAGCTCCAAAATAGGGTGTCTCATAGTTCCAAACTCTAAGAAATTAGCACAAAGATCTATAGACTATTAATCAACAGAGTGAAGAAACATTAAGTAGTTTGTTATATTTTCTCGCCCCACAATGTCAATTTATGATGCTCAATAGTGCGGCCTTAGGTAGGAAAGTTAACCAATGGACAGAGGAGCATCAACAAATAGTGTAGAAAGTTCAGTAGCTAGAAAACAAGGCCGTGAAGCTCATTAATGATCTTACTGCAGCATAGAGTACAATGCATGATCTTATTTCTAAGACAGAGTTGTTGCTTCAAGTTACTAAGATGTCTACAGAAGATGTTTCCAACCTCACCATGACCACAAAAAGGATCGAAGTCACCACGCACAAAGCCAAGGAAATATTTGATAAATTTGTGGCAAAGGATATCAAAGTCCTCCCCTCTTTCCATTCACAACACGAAGTGCCTTGGGGATGAGCCATAAATAGTGTTGGGGGATTGTTGAGATAAAGTAGGAAGAAAATAATTTTTTTGAAATTTTCCATAAGTATTGGAGTATTGTGCAAGAAGGGATTGATATCGTGCATAGAGCACCATGAAAAATCATGAAAAATCACATAGATGTGTGACAAAGGAAAAATATGATATTCCCAAACTGACAAGGTATCTACCAGCTAACCGGTTTAGTTATACGTGGACCAAGGTGGAGATTTGGTGAGGTATGGTGTGGTGGACAATTTAAGTTGGCGCGTATTAGGAAACCTCTTCTAGGGTGAGTTGGCAGGATATTCCCCAAGATGGGTATGGATATTTTCCTATATGAAAAATATTTTTTCCAATGATTAGGGGTTCTGCGATGCAACTAGTTAGATGTTATTCAGTTGGTTTCTCAGGGATCAAGTGCTATATTCTAGTACGTTATATTCTAATTTTCATTGTCCTTGTTGCATGATACTATTGTCCTAGATTTGTTAATGGATTATATGGATATAAACAAGTTGTGTCTCAAACATGGTGCATTTTTGTAGATATTGGGTTAATCTGTATTGTATGGAATTTTCTAGTAGCATAATGTCAAGGATTTCTTCTTGATTCTTTATTGTTCAACACGTGAACTTGATGTATATTTATTTTTTAGTGGTTAATATAAATATGAGCTCTCTGGGATTTTTTTCTCTGATCTAACCTTTTGATGTTTAAATAATTTGTGACGATAGGGAACGTCATAAATAGACTCTAAGTCTGTATGAACTTTTTAGTTTATGTCTATGAAAATACTTTATCTGTTGTAAATAGCTATGTCATTATAGGACCTTTTTTTATTTCATGTCAAAATTAACATTGTGCATGTACTATGGAGGTATGTTAGACAATGAGTTTTTTGTTCAAACCGTGTGTTATGTGTGATCAATGTTGGACATAATATTTGAAACATTCTAATGTGCATAGTAAGGGTTGGAAATGTATGTTTACATAATGGGATTTTCTGCGATATATAGTGTCTGTGATAGCCTCGGTTGCGTCATTGTGAGCTAGGATTGTCTCCTATGCCCCTGACTCCGTGCCTAACCTTAAAAGGTTCTATAAACGCATTGCACAACTGAAGTGAGACCTCATCTACTTGGATACATTGACAATGTTAGTATCTAATCCGAATTGGATCCTTAAACACTCTTAAAGTTCCCTAAACTCTATAAAACTCATACCGAAGTTTCAAAGTATTATGGATGTCGAATTTTATCAGAAATAACCTCTAAACAATGGCAATTTGTGGTTAGCATGGAACAATGAGGACCCTCGATCAAAGCGTGCAGACCGTTGGCCCATGGTGACTGCACACTGGCACAAATTGACAAACGGGAGGTCAAATCCAAAAACGGAGGTAGTTTCTAATACACAATTAGCGCTTTAGAAGGGCGTCCCCCTCAGTGAAGGAAAGCCCCCAAGTGCTCGGCCATGAGGAAAAGCATAAAATAATACGGAAATCGCCGATTCCATCGAAAGCCGGGTCTTGTGCTAAAATTGGCAGCATATCGGAAGGGTTTCAAGTGGTAAACGGATTCGACCGAGTCCCGTGCAATGCCATACACTAGGCGACATGCATCTAGTGGATGAGAGAGAAAACCGCTCACATCGCGCGGGTAAAGGTCAGGCTACTTACCCGCGCGATAGGGACGGAGACCATAGGATCTGGAGGCTCCAGATCAACAGTGAAGAAATGATCTGATGGATGACCAGATTTGATGGGGAAATAGGCTGAGTCATATAAGATTTGAGGTCCGGCATGACCACTGAGCTGGCAGGGGAATCAGTTTCGCGGGCAATCTTGGAGCAACAGAAATAAAGACCGTTCAAAGAGAACTGACACTCAATTCATGCGGAAACAAGTGGCCACCTCTCTATGAAGTGTTACACAGTGATGATGACATAGAGTAGGGGAATTCAAGTGGATAGAGGCAGGAGATCTAGAGAGCCGGGAAGCGGAAATGAACAATTAGGGAGTGGATTGGCTTTAAGCCATGAGCAGACAGAGAGCAGAAAGGGGAGGCAGAGAAAGAGAAGCAGAAATCCGAGAGGCAAGAAAGAAGTAAATTGCAGAGAACAGAGAAGCCGAGCTGACTTTCCGACAAAGGCAGCATTGAGCAGACAGAGACAGAGAGAGTCTGACAATATGTGAACTCCAAAGAAGGCTTGAGAGGTTCAAGCAACTCTTTTGTGTATACCTATCAAGTATTGAGTACCAAATTGGACTCATACCACTAGGAACAGTTGAGGTCAAGATTTAGTAAGGGGAGTCTGTGTACTCTAGAGACTTGGCGAATCCAAGTACAATCATGTTGATCATCATCTGTTCTATGAAACTCAATTTGAGCTCACTATTGTAAAAAGAACTCTGCTTTAAGACACAATAGAAAGGCCGCCAATGAAGGCTGGACCAGGAGACGTAGTCCAGGAGGATTGGGTGAACTCCTTATTAAATTTGTTAAATTTATGTGCTTGCTTATTGTGCTTCTCTTACTGTTTCAATGTCTATGTATTTCACAATCTTATCAATCTGTTACATAAAATCACATAGGCACACCCCATCACTTGAGTCTGTAATACCTTCATTATTTCTCTAAGGTCATCTACGAGTGATTTCAAATCAAGTGGTATCAGAGCTCGTAGTTGTTAAGGTTAGATAAGCTTGTGCTAGATTTTTTTTGTTGAATACTAACTAGATCAAAGCTTAAATTGGGAGAAGGAGAGTTGGTTGAAACTAACTCGGAAATTGGAAGAGTCTATCCCAAGAAGAAAATGTCATAAGAAAGTCCCTTGGGACCAGACCCCCAATTTATAGATAGTTTCCTGGCCATGAGGTCCATGGTAGAGCAAATGTATAGGGACTTTAGGAAACATAAAGATGAAGATTCATCAGGCTCCAAACAAGATAAAGGAGAAGAAGAGTCTCTCCTCCATCACCACTCAAAAGGAAAATGGAAAGAAGAAAACTTTCCCACACCTCCTAATAGCCCTGAACATAAAAAAAAGAAATCTTTGATTAAATTAGATGTTAAATTTGATTCACCAATATATGATGGAGAGTTGAATGCAGAGAAGCTGGATAATTGGATCAGACAAATTGATGTTTATTGCAGAGTGCAGAGTATCAACTCAGACAAGATTAAGATTCAACTGGCAAGCCTATGCCTTGGAGGCACTGCCTTGGTATGGTGGGAAGGTAGGACACAAGCTGACATGAAGAAACATGGTAATACTCTTTCTGTCTGGAGTGAATTTGTTTCTGCAATCAAAAAGCAGTTCTATCCACTAGCTTACATGCAGCAAGCCATGATGAGCTGGCAAACTCTTCACCAATTGAAAGGGAAAAGTGTACAAGGTTACACCCAAGAATTTAGGAAAAGAGATTTGATTCTAGGAATCTCATTAGACTCACCTGAGACTTTGTTGAAGTACATAGGTGGTCTACACAGCTACATGAGGCACACTATCCTCATGTTTAATCCCACTAGTATAGATGATGTATCTGTTCAAGCTACGCATCTAGAATCTAGAGGAAAGAATGGGAACCCAGAAGTTGGGGGATCATCCAAGCCCATTGCAAGTAAGAATAAGAAGAAAAGAGAACAAAAATGGAAAGAGAGGAAAGCCAACACTGCACAGAAAAGCAAGTCTTCATGCACTCACTATAAGAAGGATGGGCATGATGATGAGCACTATTGGATCCTTCGTCTGGAGCTGAGACCTAAGAAGTTCGAGGTCAAGAAGAAGAAGACTGTTGTAGCTATTCAGAAAGATTTGGGGTCAAACTCAGGAGATGAAACAACAATTGCAGCCATAGGTACAAAAGGTAAAAATTCTTAAGCATCTACTAGTAATTCTGCACAATCTACTAATAATGAAGAACATGAGAGAAAAGGACATGAGCTTTTCCATATTCGAGTTATTTCCAAGCATCAAAAGATTGATACTTTGTTTGATAGTGGCTCACAAGTAAATTTAATTTCTAAAGCAATTGTAAAGAAGTTGGCATTACTGACTACACCTCACAAGAAACCATACCCATTAGGTTGGTTAAGTGATAAAGCACAACTACAAATGACTAGACAATGTAAACTTAAGTTTTCTTTTGGGTCAGCATTTGTAGATGAGGTTGAGTTAGATATAGTTCCTTTGGGGATATGTGGAATTGTCTTAGGAAGTCCTTACTTGCATGATAGAAAAGTTATTTTCTATAGAGATGAGAACAAGTATCTACTTCTTAAAGATGGAATCGAATACATTGTAAGAGCTCATAAGCTCAAGAATAATTTTGCTCTCATAAACTCAAGGCAGATGAAACGAACTGTAAATTCATGCAAACAATTTTTACTGATGGTTGTAAAGGAAAAGAAACCTGATAAAGCCAATGTATTTGAGGGCTGTGATGCTAAACAACAAGCTAATTTAGAAAAAGTTGTTTTAGAATACGATATCTTGTTTCAAGAACCTAAAGGTCTGCCACCCAAAAAGGAAATAGTGCATGATATTAATTTGCAACAAGATGCTCCATTGTTTAACATCAGAATGTACAAGTTGTCTATTTTAGAGAATGTAGAAATCAAGAAGCAGGTGCAGGAGTTGCTCGGGAAGGGGTTCATCAGACCTAGCACATCACCATGTTGGTCTCCAATCGTTTTGGTGAAAAGAAAGATGGCTCGTGGAGAATGTGCATTGATTACCGAGCACTGAATAAGATAACAATCAAAAATCTTTATCCCCTTCCTTGCATAGATGATCTATTAGATCAGTTAAAGGAAGCTGTTTATTTTTCCAAGTTAGACTTGCATAGTGGATATCATCAGGTTAGAGTTGCAGAACAAGATGCATGGAAGACTGCTTTCAAAACAAAGCAGGGATTGTATGAGTGGTTGTTTATGCCTTTTGGCTTGACTAATGCTCCTGCTACTTTCATGAGAATAATGAATGATGTATTCAAACCTTTTCTTGATGATTTTGTTATTGTATATCTGGATGACATTCTTATATTCAGCAAAACGTGGGAAGAAAATTTAAAGCATGTTAAGCAGACACTAGATGTTTTGAAAAGAGAAAAACTTTATTTTAAACTATCAAAATGTGAATTTGGCAAAAATGTCTTTGAATTATTTGTGACATATAGTAGGGGGTGGTGAATTGAAGATAGATCCCTCTAAGGTGGTAGTCATTGTAAACTGGCCTGAACCAAAATCTGCTACAGAAGTTAGAAGCTTCTTAGGAGCAACACAATACTGGAGAAAGTTCATTTCTAACTTTTCCTTAATTGCAACTCCCTTACATGATTTAACATGATTGAACAAGGTGTTTCAGTGGGGAGGAAAATAGCAGAAAGCCTTCGACACCTTGAAAAAAAAAAAATTAGTACGGAACCAATACTAACACTGCCCGATCTTCAAAGACCATTTGAGATCCAAATGGATTCCAGTGACTATGCCATGGGAGCAGTGTTGATACAACACGATAAACCCATATGTTATCATTCTGAGACATTTAATTTTGCAGTAGTTAACTATCCCACATATGATAAAGAATTGTATGCATTAGTGCAGAGTGTGAAAAAGTGGAAACATTACTTAATGGGAAAAGAGACAGTTATACATACTGATCATCAACCACTTCAATATCTACACTCGAAAACTAAGTTGCAGCAATCAAGTCATTATAGATGGATGGGTTTTCTACAACAGTTTCATTTAGTCATCAAATATAAAAATGGCATACACAATAAAGTTGCAAATATGTTATCTAGACCAATTATAAATGCATCTACTATACTTAAGCATAACCCAGTATTGCATGAGAGCTACATTGAACAATATGCTCAAGATATAGATTTTAAAGATGTATATGCAACTTTAAGTCAAGGAAAGCTATTTGAAGAATTGGATTATCATATTAAGGACCAACTCTTGTATCATTGTGGGAAGCTATGCATTCCACAAACTAAAAGAGTAAAGATAATTTGAGAAGCACACATTTCTCTAATATTAGGTCACTTTGGTGTAATTAAAACGGTTGCACAGCTGCAAAGATTTTGTTATTGGCCAAAAATGAATGAGACAGTTTCTAGATATGTAACAGAGTGTACCATGTGTGCTAAAAGCAAGCCCAACAATAGAAAACTAGGCTTGTACACTCCACTACCAGTTCCTTATCATCCTTGGGAAAGTGTTTCCATGGACTTTGTTGGAGGACTACCTAAATCTAGGAAAGGTCATGACTATTTATATGTTGTTGTGGATAGGTTCAGCAAAATGTGTATTTTGATACCTTGTAATAAACAGCTTATAGCTGAACAAGCTGCAAAGTTGTTCTTTTAGCATGTATGGGTTCATTTTGGATTACCCACTTCCATTGTATCTGATCGAGACACCCGATTTGTTGGGAAGTTTTGGTTGAGTCTGTGGGAACTAATGGACACCAAACTGAAGAAAAGCACAACCTTTCATCCACAGACAGATGGCCAGACAGAAGTGGTCAACAGGACAGCGATCTAGTTGCTTAAAGGCTATTGCAACAAGAATCCCAAAGTTTGGGATGAACATTTGTGTTATGTGCAGCATGTTTACAACCGAGCAAAACATTCTTCTACACAGAGATCTCCTTTTGAGACCTGTTTTGGTTTTACATCAAGGTCTCCCTTAGATTTTGTCTTTGGTAAAGACATAATAGTTGATGGACACAATGATGTGGACAAGGCAACCAAGTTCATTGAACAAATCTAAGAGATTCACCAGGCAGTATAGGAACAGCTGGAAAATAGCCAAGCCAATTACAAGGCAAGGCATGACAAGCATCAAATGGAGCATAGTTTCCAAGTTGGTGATCAAGTCTAGTAGTATATCAACAAAGACAGAATGCAAGGTGAAGGTAAAAAGCTAAAACCAATAAGGCATGGACCTTTCAAGATACTTGAGAAAATTGGTGAGAATGCTTTTCACCTTGATTTACCAGCTTACATGCACATCTACTTAGTTGTTAATGTATATAGCTTGAGACTATTTGAAACTTCATTAATTGAAGATCCCGAAGATCAGAGTCAATTTCCTTCTATTGATGATCTGTTACCTGAATATCTTAATGAATTGCAGGAAGACACAGTTCTGGGCAGGAAGGTGAGGACGACGCATAGGGGAGATGTTGAGTACCTCAGGATTGGAATCAAGGGTTCAAATCCAAGTAGTGCAAAGTGGATAGAGATTGGACAAGTGAGACAGCTATACCCTCACTTAATCGATGCTTGAAAACCAACTTTTGGTGGTCCAAAAGATTTTTTTCAGTGGGAAGGCAATGATCTGAATTGGATCCTTAAACACTCTTTAAAACTCATATCGAAGTTTCAAAGTATTATGGATGTCGAAGCTTATCAAAAATAACCTTTGAACAATGGCAATTTGTGGTCAGCACAGAACAACGAGGACCCTCAATCAAAGCGCGCAGATCGTTAGCCCATGGTGACCGCACACTAGCACAAATTGACAAATGGGAGGTCAAATTCAAAAATCGAGGCAGCTTCTAATATACGATTAGCGCTAATCGTGTCACTAACCGCATATCATAGGGTGTCCCCCTCAGTGAAGGAAAGACCCCAAGCACTCGGTCATGAGGAAAAGCATAAAATCATATAGAAATCTCTGATTTCATCAGAAGGCAGGTCCCATGCTAAAACCGGTAAGATATCAGAAGGGCTTCAAGTGGTAAGCGGGTTCAACCAAGTCTTGCGTGATGCCATACACTAGGTGACACGTGTCCAGCAGATGAGAGAGAAAACTGCTCACATCGCGCAGGTAAAGGTCATGCTACTTACCCGCAAGATATGGACAGAGACCGTAGGATTTGGAGGCTCTAGATCAACAACAGAGAAATGATCTGATGGATGACCAGATTCGATGGGGAAATAGGTTGTCATATAAGATTTGAGGTCCGGCATAACTGCTGAGCTGGCAGAGGAATCAGTTTTACGGGCAATCTTGGAGCAATAGAAATAACAACCATTCAAAGAGAACTGAAAATCATTTCACGCGGAAACAAGTGGCCACCTCTCTGTGAAGCATTACACAGTGATGATGACGCAGAGTAGGGGAATTCAAGCAGACAGAGGCAGGAGATCTAGAGATCTGGGAAGCGGAAACGAATAGTCATGGAGCAGATTGGCTTTAAGCCATGACCAGACAGAGAGCAGAAAGGGGAGGTAGAGAAAGAGAAGCAAAAATCCGAGAGGCAATAAAGAAGTAAATTGCAGAGAACACAGAAACCGAGTTGACTTGTTGATAAAGGCAGCATCAAGCGAATAGAGATAGAGAGATTCTGAGAGTTTGTGAACTCCAGAGAAGGCTTGAGAGGTTCAAGCAACTCTTCTGTGTATACCTGTTAGGTATTGAGTACCAAATTGGACTCATACCACTAAGACCAGTTGAGGTCGAGATTCAGTAAGGGGAGTCTGTGTACTCTAGAGACTTGGGGAATCCAAGTACAATCCTATTTATCACATCTGTTCCGTGAGACTCAATTTGAGCTCACTATTGTAAAAAAACTTTGCTTTAAGACACAATAAAAAGGCCACCACTGAATGCTAGACCAGGAGACATAGCCCAAGAGGATTGGGTGAACTCCTTATTAAATTTTTTGTGTTTATGTGCTTTCTTACTATGCTTCTTTTACTATTTCAGTGTCTGTGTATTTTGCAATCTTATCGATTCGTTGCATAAAATCACACAAGTACACCCCAGCACTTGAGTCTGTAATACATTCATTATTTCTCTGAGGTCATCTACGGGTGATTTCAGATCAGTATCCATGGGGGTTTTATTGGTAGACTTTTGAACCCTAGGCCATTTTCCCTACGAATTCCAATAGTTGGCATGTGTGTGCACCTCTAGAATTAATCAAAAAATAGGTTATTTTTCTGACACCTTTAATAAGATCACTCTCTTATTGACAGGAGGTTATTGAAGAAGTTACAAAAGAAATTTTGACTCAGCAGTCAACCTTGGAGAAGGTTTAAGAGGGAAAGGAATTCTTGGGATAAAGAAGGGAGAGGAGAAAATTTTCAAAAATTTTCCTAAGTATGGGAGTATTATGTAGGAAGGGATTGATATTGCACATAGAAGAACACAAAGATAATATATTGCGTTAGGTCCCTATAATACTAGTGTATTCCCTTATTATTAGTGTCATTGTAGCCCCTTATTGTTATTGTTGTGCCCATGTTGTCCTCATATTGTTATTATTCTGCCCCATAGAAGCCCACTATTGTTATTGTTGTGCCGTTACATTATTATTTTTATGTCAGCTCTGATTATATTGTGACCCCTTAGACTCCTGTATATAGAAAGGAGGTCTTGTCATTTGTATCATCCAAGAATTTTTCATTTGTGTAATGTAAAGGAGGTTTCCCCCTCGAAGAGGTTGATTTTGAAGTCATTGATCTATCTTTTGTTCTATTTTGTGAGTTAGTTGCATAACATTTGTCAAGATGTATGATAGAGGTTGAATGTTATTGCATGCTAACTATAATATTCCCTAGTTGATAGAGTAGTTTCCAGCCATGTAGGTTAGTTAAACATGGGCCAACGTGGCAATTCGGCAAGTTATGGGGCAACAAATATTTGAAGTTGGCATTTATGAGGAAATATCATCTAGGGGGAGTTGGTTAAAGATTCCCTAAGCTAGATATGGAAGACTTCCTCTATAAAAATTATTGTTGCCGATGATCAAGGGTTCCATGATGAGATAGGTTAGATGTTGTTCAGTTGGTTGCTTAGGGATCAAGTGTTATGTTCTTCTACATTCTATTCTAATTTCTATTTTACTTGTTACATGATGCCAATGTCTTGGTTTTATTGATGGATTCTATGGAGATAAAAAGTTTTAGGCTACAACAAGGTGTATTTTGTAGATATTGTGTTAATTTGTATTGTATGGCATTGTCTAATAGAATAATATGAAGGACTACTTGAGTCTTTGTTGTCAGACACATAAACCCGATGTATATTTCTTTGTTGATGGTTAATACAAATGTGAGCTCTCTAGGAGTTGTGTCTCAACTTTAATCTTTTGATGTTTAAATACTTTGTGTCAATGGGGAATTTTGTGAATGGACTTTGAGCCTACACAAAAGTTGTGGTTTATGTCTATGCAATGACTTTATCTATTATAAATAACTATTTCATTGTATAATGAATGGATCCTTTGTCCTATTATTTTGCGTCGAAGTTAATATTTTGCATATACTATGGAGGTATGTCAAAAAAATGAGTTTTATGTTCAAATTGTGTGTCATGTGTGACTAGTGTTGGACATAATCTATGAAACATTGTAATTTGAACATTAATCATTTGAAATGTATGTTTTCACAATGGGATTGTCTATGATATATAGTGACTATGAGATCCTGGGTTGGTTCATTGTGAGCTGGAATTGTCTCTTATCCACCTAAATTTATGCATAACTTTCAAATGTTTTATAAACCCATTTCATACCTTGCTTGAGACCTCGTCTGCTTCAAGACATTAACAATTCTAGTATCGATGGGGGTTTAATTGGAAAACTTATGAACCTTGGGTAATTTACCCTACAAGCAATAAAAAATGTTTCAGTTGTCGGGACCTGAAGTTCTATGGTAGAAAAGTGAATGTGGAGGTCAACCCAAGAGTATATTGGACAATGGTTTAACTAGAAATGATATGATTTCATGGTAGAGAAAACCCAGAACAGGCATATTATTCCAAAAGATTAGTTGTGGAGATACCTATTTTTTGTGTTTCACAAGATCTTCTTCGAGGATTCATATTTTGGGAGTGGCTTAAACATCAACTGGAGCATCAAGGATTGGGACTCCATCGAGAGCCTTATTGTTGGACACCCAAGCTACTACAAAGAGTGAATACTATAAGTAATTATGTTTCTTGAGCCATTGATTTTTGGTTAACTAGCATGCTTGAAGGGTATATAGTATATCTTGTAGTAGATTTCACCCGATATTTCAGTGTAGGTGAGAAATACTTCTTTAGGGAATCACGAGGTAGGTATACGATTACACTATTGACTTGGATTAAAAGAACGTGTGATAGGGGAATAATTTCGTTGGAATCTGACACCATGAGTGGCTAAATCCCTTTGTGATGTGGGGAACCAAGGAGATGACCTAGCAATGGTTTGAAGCAGAGAAAGGAAATGGGGCAGGAAGAGTGGCATAGATACAAAGAAGTGTATAGTAAGTGAGATGAGGACTTAGGAACAAGCAGGGAAGAATGCTAAGAAAGAGACCATTGTTAGGGAATGTGGTTGATTTAGTGCTAGAGAATGAATTGTAGAGGGGGAAACATCTCCCAAAAGGTGAAGAAGTGCCACTGGCATGGTTAGTCCAGGAGTAAAGGATGCTTTCCTATCATCTAAAAGAGTGGGAAAGACAAGTATTAGAACTATCATTCTATGTAGTGGGACTAGAGTTATTCACAGTCCAAACATAATGAAGAGGACTATGATAGAGTCGATCTTTAATGGAAGGTTATTATAAAGGTGTGTAATGCATAATTGAAACATACAAAATAGTGGAATTTTGGGTCATAGAGAATATAGAGAGGAAGAGAGAGTGTAGAGTGGTGTAGAGGAAGAGTGCCTACACCATAAGTGGAGAGTAGTGCCATGTAGAGGGCCCTCAACCTAGATAGAGGAGAAGGTTATTGTGAGGAAAGAGAAAAAGGGGAAGCACATCACCTGAGTAGTAATGGGGAAGGGATAAAGGAGGAGGAAGAAAAACTCTACATAGATGATTCACTACACCCCATCATCCAAGAAATAGTCATCCCCTAGATCAAGCCAAAAACATTTCATGCGCCTTCTGGACCTAAGGTAAATTCTTCGCTGTTTACTGAATTTTCTTAGTTATCAATATTAGGACATCGTAAACATTGTGACAGTGAATGTAGTAGTAGAAAAGGAGAGGTAGAAGTGGAAGGGGGGGGGGGAGGGAATTTGTGCAGGTATAGGTACAGGAGAATTTGAAGGAGCATAGGTGGGATAAATAGCTCCCATTTATTCTTCCCACAATAGGGACCACAAAATCTAAATAAGTAGGCACTAGGAGACCAACCGTAGAAGGGATCAATTATTTGTTGATACTACCAATATTTTAGGGGACTAGAACCAAATATTTGGAACAACATTGGCTTGTGTGTGAAGTCGTATAGGCTATTAAAAAAATCCGAGGTAAAGTGATGAAAAGAGCTTAATTGGAGACTAATTTCAGGGACCATGCACTCGTGCAGTATATGAAGTAGATATATACCTTGCTACCAGGATATCCTCTCACTTTGGCAGACATAAAAAAGCATTATTGAAAGAATTCTAAAAGCACAAGGTAGAGTCCCAATGTAGAACTGAAATCAAAGAGATTAAGCAAGGTGGCAGTGAATCATTATGGGACTACTATAATGCCCCATAATAATAATAATAATAATAAATAAGTGAGAATATTAATATATAATATAATAAATAACAAAGTGAAGTTTTGAATAAATATATAAAAATAAACTATAAAAATAGTAAGAATAAGTAAAGTTAACAAAAAGTAAAAAACATTAAAATAAGCAAGAATCAAATTAAAAAAAAAAAAAAAAGTGTTAAGGAAAACTTAAAGAGAAAAATAGAAGTCGGCATCCATACATGGATTGTGTGCATGAGAATCCCCTTTCAATCCTCTTTCTATTTATTGGATGAAAGGGAGGTTAGACGCATTCACTATTTCAAGGAGGAGAATGTTGAGAGACAAATGATTCATTGGTTGTAGTATTTGATTGAGAACTTGGGGGTGGCTAGTTGTAGAAATATTCTATCTAGTTGAGCCTACAATTGGGTGGAGAGTCATCCCCAAATTACTATGTCAAGAGATTCATTCTTGAAGCACAATTCAAGAAAAAAAATTGCATATGGATGAAAAGAAAATATTTTTTTCTCTATTCTATAATTTTCATCCTTTCTCATTTTCTCAATATTTCCTTGTGGATGACTCTCCACTCAACAGTAGGTTCAACTGTACAAAATATTTCTACAACTAGCCACCCCTAAGCCCTCAATCCTTTGTCTCTCAACATTTCCTCCCTGAAATAATCAATACCTCTCGCCTCCCTTTCATCCATTAAATATAAATGGGATTGGAATGGGATCCTCATGCACACAATCCATGTGTGGATGCCAACTTCTATTTTTCTCTTTAATTTTCCTTAACTCAATGTTTTTTCTTAATTTGATTCTTGCTTATTTTATTCATTTTTACTTTTTGTTAACTTTACTTATTCTTACTATTTTTATAGTTTATTTTTATTTACTTTTCAAAACTTCACTTTGTTATTCATTGTTTTATTTATTTACTATTATTATATTTTCTTTATTATTTTTTATTTTTTATTTTATATATTAATAGTCTTTATTTATTGTTTATTATTTCATTTATTATTATTATTGTTGTTTATTAATGTGTAGAATTACACTTATAAACATTTCTTATTCCATATAAGTTAAAAATTTGTATCAGGTTGTTTTTAACACAAACAGTAGACATAGATATTGCACCAAAAACAACTAAGGCAAATACTATAAATATTAACATATAATTAACTAGTATATTTGAAATTTAAAAAGTGGATTAGGTTGTACATGGAAATTAACATATGATTAGTTTGTTTACTTGAAATGGTCCATTGCAATTATATATACCAATTGAAATTAAATAAATCATTATAAATCTTAAAATCAATGATTTAAATGATGGGTGAAAAGTCTTATTTATTCCATACAAATTAAATAAAGGTATTAAGATGTATGTATAAGTTAAGCTTACTATTAATTTGTTCACTTGAATGGAATCACTGTGATCATATTTTTTTATTGTCATTCTCCCCATAATTCTCCACTTCCCCTCCCCCACCCCCTAACCATTTGAGAAGAAAAAATGGTTGATGACATTAAGCTACCTATCTTTAAAGGACTTGGATCAAAGGATCCTGACCAGTTCTGGTTTGTAGCTAATGTAGTATGGAAAGCAAGATTGATTACTGATGAAGATGTAAAGAAAGTGCAACTCATCATGATGTTGTGAGAAAGAGCACTGACATGGTACATGAAGTATTATGTGACTAATATTATGGTTGCTTCATTCGATGATATTAAGAAAGTGTTGGTATCAGAATTCAAGAAGTCAAAATCAGAATCACAGTGCATTACGAAGCTTAAGGAAATCAAATAGTCAGCTACTGAGTTCATGTGGGAGTTGGATCAACGATTTAAGGTGTTAATGGGATAAGTAAGCTTTAGCATACCTCTAGAACAACATAAGAAGTGGTTTATAGCCGCGATACTACCACATATCAAGTTACCCTTGATGCAGTAGAAGATCGCGACTCAAGCTGAAGCATTGGAGATTGCGATGAAGATGGAAGCTTCGCCGATCAGAGATACTCATGCAGGAGTATAGTAGATTCAGAGCTAGCTAACAAATTTGACCTTGGAATTACAGGATATCAAGAAAGTTAAAGAAACTAGATCAAAGGTATGGTGTACAAAATGAAAAGCAAAGGGCCATTATAAGGATCAATGCCATGTGTTCAGAGATTACTTGGAAAGTGGAGCACATAATCCAGTGAACCCATGATCAAGTTTGTGGTGTGATATTTGTATAACGAGAGGCCAACATCACTTTGAAGGTTTCTATTTATTATAGAAGTACATACAGACACCAAAGAAGCTATTTTGCAACTTTTGTAAATCAGTAGGCCCTGACGAGAGAAATTGTCAAATTTATGACTTGATGATGGAGCGCACTTTGGATGCTTATAGACTGCAAGATGAAGGACATACATGTGAGGAGCCAAGATAGCATGTTGGTCGAGGAGGTTTCCAAGGGCGAGGAAGAGGAGTCATTCAAGGATGCGGCCATATTATCTGTTATAATTGTGGACAAGTAGGGCACTTCGCAAGAGACAAACAGAACCCTACGACAACCAGCAACTACTGTAATTCTTTTGATCACATGATAGAAGAATGCCCTGTCCTTATCACAAATATGTAGGAGAAAAGGAACCACAACCTGTAGCAGTCCCTCAAATGATGATTGTTGAGCCAAGGGAGGATCAATCGTGCATCGACATTGTAACAAGAATCAAAGTTTGCAAGTGGAAATGATAAAGACGATGGGAAAAAGGAAGTTGAAGCCACATGGGTAAGAAAACTACCGAAAAATACCCTACATTTGAGATTCATAATGAAAATCAAGTATTCATGGAGGCAAGGCGAAGCTTTATGGATGATGGGGCTTCGACCTCTAATCTGCAGTGAACTCAGAAGAATAACTGTGAAATAGTACAAATTGTGACACAAGATGTGGATCCAGATATTTTCAAGTCTTTTCTACAGACTTGCATGAAGTTGTTAAGAAAAAAGAAATATTTGGATGGATTGTGGGAATTGATAGACTCTTGTGCTTCTAAGGAAGTACCACAAAGCGAGATGTGTGCATTAAGCAACCTACATTGACACAAGAAGAGGACTGAAAAGTAAATCGGGCTTACTACACATATTGGAAGATATGACATGGATCAAGTTATCCTAGATCTAGCATCTGATGCTAATGTCTTACCGAAGCAGACTTGAGAATTGATGGGTAAGACAAAGTTGCAATGGTCACCAATCCAGCTGAAGATGGAAAACTAGCTGAAGATTATTCCTCTAGGAAGGTTTTCAAGTATCACAATAGACATTGAAGGAGTGCACACTACTACTAACTTTGAAGTAATCGAAATTGTGGATGATAGTAATTCATATCCTATGTGGCTTGGATTGGATTGGGAATTCGCTAACATGGCTATAATTAACTTGAAGAAAAGGAAAATGATATTTGAAATCAACAATGTGAGAGTCATTGTTCCATTAGATCCATCTAAAGGAGCGAGGTATACTAAACCTATTAAAGAGGAGTACAATGCAGATGAAATCGACAAAATTTACCAGATAACAACAAAAGGAGAAGTGGATCAACCCTATTGCAGATGGAAAATTGGGTTGGGATCAATATAGTTCCTGCACTTCAAATTTAGAAGAATAATTAGAAAACTAGAAAAATAGGTTACATAAAGTTCTTACAAGGTGATGTGCAAGGATCACTAAAGAAGTATGTTGTATGACAGTAGAGGTATGCGATTTACCTTTTTATCATGGTTTTGGTAATGTCAATACTTTATTTATAGATTATGAAAGGCAGGTACCAAAATTTCAGAGGTTGTTAGCTCTAGATTTAGCCCTAAGAGCTACTCCTACTACATGGTGGGGTACACATAAGAAGAATATAGGAGATTGGAAACAATGTTGAAGGTTGATGTGGGTAAGGTTTGATCAAGTAGAAACAGAACAGGTAGATAAGTATGATGGTCAAATTGATCCTCATGAACACATACAGCTCTATATGACAACATGGAAAGAAATTCCACAAGAAGAATGGGTTCATGGCTTCATCGAAACCTTGGAGAAAATTCCATAGAATTAGTATTTTGAAATAGAACTGCGACATGGTACTGCAAGCTAGGCATAGATGGTTGATGGATTTGTAATGACATTTAGTTTTGAAAATGATTGTCCATATATAGATGCGGCCCTTCAAATAGTTAAGAATGATTTTTGAGAACGAAGTTCCAGTTGTTTGGCAACTTGTTTGGCTGCATAGTTACATAATGTACTGGAATGCTACAATTTCATTGCAGAAGAGGAGGAAGATACTCGCAATATCGACATCGCAGAATCTGAAGGTCATCACAAAGTAAATGGACCTAAAATAGAGATGCCTAATATAACGAAGCCACTAAAAACGAAGAAGGTGAATATAGGATTAGAAGATGAGCTGAAGTTTGTAACAATAGGATATTACTGGGATGAAGACACAGTTAGCAAGATAACAGATATTTTGCATGAGTACCAGGAGTTTTTTCCCACTAAGTACCCAAATATGAAGGGCATAGTAGGAGACTTAGGGTTATGAAGATTCCTATAAAGCTTGATGTGAATCCTGTCAAGCAAAGACCTTATAGACTGAATCCAAAATATAAGGAAAAGGTGAAGGAAGAAATAGACAAGATGTTAGAAGTTGGGATCATTGAACCTGTTGAAGAATCTGAATGAGTGAGTCCTGTGGTGGTTCAGGAAAAGAAGGAAAAAGGGGAAATCAAAATTTTTGTGGACTTGAGGAAATTGAATGATGCACGTCTGCATGAACCCTTCCCTACACCATTTATAGATGAAGTATTGGACAATGTAGGAGGATAGGAGGTGTATTCTTTCACAAATGGATTTTCGGAGTACCATTAGATTAGAATTGTGCCAAAGGATAGACATAATACAACCTTTGTTATAGAATGAGGCTCTTACCAGTACACAGTAATGTCTTTTGGTTTGAATAATTCTCTTGCCATATTTTCTAGACTTGTAATGCAGCCTTCAAAGAATATATACACAAATTTTTGGAAGTTTACTACGACGATTGGAAAATCTTTGGGATGTCGAAGAAGCATGTGGTGAGCTTGAGGTTGATACTGGATATATGTAAACAATACCAGATATCATTGAACCTAAAAAAAAATATAACTTTTTTGCACCATTTGGTATACTATTGGGACATGTAGTTTGTAAGCGGAGATTAATGGTGGATCCCACAAAGATCTTAGTTATTGTGAAATTTCCAGCACCGAAAATAGTGAGACAACTATGCATGATGCTAGGACACATTAGATATTACAGAAAGTTTATAAAGGGGTATATGCAAATAATTTCACCGATGGCGAAATTTCTAAAGAAAGCATGACCTTTCAATGGAGCAAAGAGTGCCATAAAAGTTTAGATGTACTAAAAGAGAAGATGGTAACTACACCTATTCTATTTTTCCCAGACTAGAATAAGGAGTTTCATGTACATGTTGATGCATCTTGCATAGCATTATGTATAGTACTAGCATAGCCAAGAGCAGGAGAAATTGATCACTGTTGGCCCTCGTTTTTTATCAAATTTTGCTTATTAAAATCCACCTAATTTCCATCATTTTCCGCCATATACCATCCACATACACCTTATTTTGACCTTATTATGCATATTCAAGCAAATAAATTATGCTTTTCAATTTTTAGATATTTTGCAAAAATTGGGTTTTAAGAGTATTTTTGGACAGAATCAGAAATTCTCGTAATGCCTATGTGGATGAAATATTTGTAGGACAATTGGGCTTGAGTTGGATGCATGAATGGAAATCTTGGGAACTAGGATTGAACTAATTCCACTCGGTTTGGTCAAAACAAGCTTTATTAGGCCCAGTCAAGGCTAGTCAAACATGACTAATCACCCAGAAAATCCCTAGGAAATAGGGCAGTTTTGTGATTTCATGGTATTGTCCATATTTCTTGGGATGGATTGAATGAATTAGACTTAGATAGATGGATATGAATAGATATGATTGTTAGAGAGACTTTAGATCAGTTGATTTCATAAAATTCTATTTAAGCCAAGACTTTGAAGGCTTATGATATGTAATTTTTATATAACTTTACGCTGAGACATTTGAATATTGGAGGTTAATTAGAAGAACTTGTTCTACTTTCATTTTGTTGTTCATTAGTGTGGATGAGTGCTTGAAGTTTCAAAATTTGATAGCAACCTCAAGTGTCCAAGGCAAGGGTGGAGGGCCCCCACTCCAAGCTAAGTACACTTTGTTATTAAACTAACTTAATTTTCGTGAACAAGTTGCTTTAGATTTGTTTGCTTGTCTTGTTTCAGATTTGCTTATTTGAATTAATTTGTGATGATTGTTGAATGGATATTGGTTTAATTCTAATCTACATATGAAAGGACACACAGGAATTTAATTTAAATTCCCCTTCTATTTGATCTTGAAATAAAACTAAATTTCATTCTCCTTTTCTTATTTGAAGTTATTTATCCATTTCTGGTTTGAAGCAATGGTGATTATGATAGAGTAGAATTGTGAAGAAGGACAATCTGGTCCTCCTCGGTTAGGAGCCTCTTCTTTTACATCTTTTGCATCATAAACAATTGTTAATTAGTGATTTGGATTTATCTTCATGAAAATAGTATTGTAGGGAAGGACAACCTGGTTCTCCTAAGTTAGGAGCCTCATCCCTCACATATTATATAAGTGAATTAGAAATTGTTAAAATAGGTTTATATTTGTAATATGTACTTTCTTAACTCTTCAAATTTTATCTTCTAAGATTGGCTACATTTGATATCCATATACTGTGGACTTGCCTCCAAGTTTTACAAACCCAGATTGATAATTAAATACTTGTGTTAATTTATGTTAATAAATTAGCCCAACATTTTGGCGTCGTTGTCGGGGAGGCAATTATCAGCATAGTCAAATAGAAGATAAACAAAAACACTAAAAATTTGATAAAAAAAAATTAGTTAAGATACATTTCTCTTAGTTATGTTTCTTTATGCCTAGAAATAGAGATCCTAAAAGTAGATTCCCAAAACAAAACCCCCAACAAAAAATAAAATAAAAAAGAAATAACTATAAAATCCATTTGCAAGACAAGATCTAAAAATGATGTTAAAGAAATCATTTAGAGAAGGAGGGTATGCCACGACAAAACTATTCTCAAGTCCTTGTCCTCAATTTAGAATGCTCATTAGGGATGAATCTTCATGTCTAAGAATAGAAGAGCAACAAAACATCCATGAAGATGATCTACAAGAAGAGAATCAAGAACTTTGTTCTAGCTATCTTTGTGAGGAGGTGAATGATTCATGGATCACATGCAATGAAGATCAACATTAGAGTCAGAAATTGAAGAATTTCTAGCATGTATATCATGAGATCCCTTGTGCATACAAGATTTTCAACAAGTACCACAAGAAGAGTTTTGTGCTATGACAATTAATGAGAGTCAAGCAAACAAAGATCATCTTAAAACTTGGTTTCAACTAGTCATTAGGTCACAACACTACTCCATTTTTCAACATTCTTTCTCCTCAAATCTTTATGATCAGATAAATTTTCATGTCCAAACATTCATTAAATTATATTTTTCAAATTTGGATGTGATTTTACTCATGATCTTGTTACGAAAATGGATGCATTGGAAATTCTCTTACACTTGAGAGAATGAATTATTTTTCTAAAATAGAATAGGATATAATAGAATAAATAAACAAGTAGACTAAATTCACAATAAGACCTCCATAATAATTTTGTTTCAAATTGTCATGAATATTTCTTCAAATCATTGTTCAATATTCATTTGAAAGGACTACATGGAAAAATTCAGTAAGAACAATACTATTTTGGGTAACCGTATAGGATCATTTTTGAATCATGTTTTTTCTACATATCTCTTAAATCTATTTTTGGAATCCATTTTGAAATTTTCAATTTATATCAAAAATAAAAATGTGATCAAAAGCAAAACTAGGTCTCAAGTGAAATGTTGAGGACAGATTTAGTACAACTTATATTTGAAGTGTCTAATGGAAACATTTTTACCTGAAATTCATAGAGAAGATAGCCCTTGGAATCTAGTTTCAAAATCAATTTGAATCATTTCAATCAGATATCATATGAAAATGATATTCTTGAAATACTAATTGTTTCTTGAAAAATTTGCATAGTGACAATTCTAGGTCTTGACCGATCATTGGCATATTTGGCATACCAAATCATATTATTTTCAAAACCTATTTATATGGGAGATATATATTCAAGTATATATCAATACACAATTTGAATCATCCCATTTGGAGGTCAAATGAAATGTTATGCCACATTTAGTGACTGCATGTCTTCAGAATAGCATAGTAAAACTCTGCCTCCAAGGTCTGTTCATCACCAATTTTGTGATATCAAACCTAATGATTTTAAAAAAAATTTCTATTGGAAATATAAAAATGAATCTACTTTAATCTCCAAGTGGAATCACATTGATCCGATCTTTATCGAAGTATTTACACTTCAAATAGTGATTGTTGGTCTAGTTACAAATTAACAAGTAACTCTATCAAACATGGTACTCCTTATAATTTTTACCATATAATTTTAAAACATTTTGAAAACCTGTTTATACTGGAGGTAGCCATATGAATTCACTTCAACTTGGCTTTGGAATCACTCTAATTGGATATAAAATGAATATTTTGTAAACAAAATACCGCTAGGAGGTCTAGGCTGGCCACCATTCCTCAAGGGGTAAACAAATGCTTTTTGTTTGTATATCATCTTTGGACTTGTTTTCTAAGAAATGATTGTAATGATTTACATATTTATTGGAAGAAGAGAGACTGTATACCTCTCTTCCTCCATCATCTAATATTGTATTGCAGGCAAGTGCTATGTTTTTGAAGGTCATAGGAAAAATGGAGTGAACTCCATGGATGGAGTACATTTCAAAATCAATTTTAAATTCATATTTAAGAATATAAATACAAATTTTCAAGTCAAAGAAAAGTGAAAATTCACCTGATGTTGAGTTCATCCAATGAAACTCAAACTCTTGAAGCTTGTCTTTAGTTATTGACCAACAACACCAACAAACACTACGACATGATCGAGATCGAGGCAAAAGACATGAAGCTAATAATCATTGGAAGAAGTCAATTTTTTTTTTACCATAAAAAGTCACATCCATTTCCAAAAAATTCTTTCATAAGCCATATTGTTCATGATTTCATCCATCATCCATATTGTATGTTAAGCTCCACGATCATGCACGTTCCATCTACTACTAAATCATGACTTCAATATAACCTATTTTCATAAGCTTTTCATACTTCCCTACTCCATTACACCTCACCTCCATCCAAAAAGAGAAAAGAAAATAGAAAAAGATGAAAAAATAATAAAGGAGTTTAGTTGTGAAAATCCACGAAAGTGGCACAATACAAACTCGAATTCATATAGGAAAATCGACCAGCTTGGCCAATATGAATTCTCTATTTTGTTTTACCATTTCTTCAATTTGATTTTGTAGGAATCATCCTCCAGAATAAGCAAGACTTGGGGACAAGTCTCAAGATCAGCAAGGGGGAAGATTCATAAAAAGAAAACCATACAATGGTTTGATAAGGGACCTGAATAATGCACCTGCATTCAAATTTATCAGTTAGGGACCTGAATAAAGAACCTGCATCCACATTTATCAGTGAGGGACCTGGACAAAGACAATATAAAAGGGACTTGAATATCAGATGCAGAAACTAGTGTATACATTCCATCAAAGAATATCCTTGAAGAACCATCATCATGAGGGAAAAAATGAACCAGCAAGGGACATCATCAGTTAGCATTGACATCAAGCTATTTGGAAGTGTAAGTATAGTAAGTGTAAAATTGCTCTTAGAACCTTTGATTTTTCAAAAAAATTCTAGAAGTTGTTAAAACTAATTTAACTTTATATGCATTCTATTACACTATCATTTTACATTCCATATTTATCCTACTCCATTATCTACATTTCACTACCTTCATTATTATACCACTATATTCCTATTCATTTCCATATCCATTATCCTACCCATTTAACTATCATTCCATATACCATGTTTCATTTTATATTCCATGTACCATATCACATCAACCCTAATTTTCTTAAGCATAAAGATAAAAAACAAAAGGCTCAAATATCAAATTCTTTTGACCTACAAAAAAAAAAAAGGTTAGTTTCATGATAAAACATTTAATTTTAAAATATGACCATTCTTTGGTCATTTTTAAAATTAAAATAAACAAAGGTGAAAACTTAAGCTAAATATTTGAGAATGCAATCATATATAAGCTAAGGTATATGGGTGGAGATGTAAATATGAAACAAACAAAATGGACGAACCGAAGTTATAATCATGATGCAAAATGAATTCAAATGCAATAGGGATAATGGAAATGATGAACCATGCATATTACTAAAGGTATAATGATAAATGCAAAAGGTTCCATTCCAAATCGAAATTATTTCGATAAGCATGCAATGAAAATTCGACGGTATGGTGGTATTCCGTTTGGGCACCATGGAGCAAGGCGCACAAATGGTCAGAGGGATTAATCGCAGTTAGAGGTCGGCACATCAAACATCAAAACGGTCAAATACATTTGAATACAGAGACAAGCCCTGTGCGATTAGCAATGAAAGCCTCTGCCATTTTTTAAACCGCAGACCTCAGAAAATTCAAGTTTTTTTCCACCATCACAGCTAGATTTAAGCTCATAAAGAAGAGGAGAATGCGTTGCAGTCATATGCACGCATATAGCACCCTGGTAGAAGGAAAAATAAGTAAGACAACGTAGTTGGAGCCATAAAAAAATGCAGGGAGAAATGCTAAGAAGAAGAAGGCAGAGCTAAGAAAGGCATCATAGAAATAAAGGTGGAAATTGTGGAGAAATAAGGCGGTTAGACATAAGATTTAACGTTGAGTTGAATCCCATGGATTGCGCAGGAGAATCAGGTAAGGATCAATTCTAGATTTTGCTAAGTTTTGAATAAATTTAGAGGATAAATGAACTCAGAATTGTTTTAAAGAGGTGTCACAAACCGCGTCTCAGTCATTAGTGGAAAACATTTACACCTCCAAGTCTAAACTGTGCATCCATTCAAACAATTCTGCCACCTATGAGAAGAACAAATCCTTAGCAACAATTCAACAGGAGTCTTAATTGCATTTTTGTTGTGTCAACATAGGATTAACACACGTAATCACAAGATCACTCAAAGATTCAATTCTTCTTTGATACAAAATCTCTCCATGCATGAAACAGCCAAGATATTGTGTAACATGATTTCCATGCACCATGAGCACGTTTTTATGAAAAATACGATGCACAGTGAATTCATGAACTAAGAGTTCTTTGATGTTTACATATAAGAAACTGATTGTTATTGTTATTCATGAACTAAGAGTTATTCTGAATGAATTGAGAGTTATTCTGAATAATTATTAATTTTTTTTCAATCATCCTCTGAAGAAGACGAGATGCCTGAGAATAGCAGCCAACAACACAAGCCTTTTGGGGGATGGAGACACCGAGCTCCCTAATTTTATACGCTGCCACATGCTGCCACCTGTAGATCAAATTGCAAAACAAGGAATCTATTTCCAGCAAAGGTTTTTCTTGTGTGTTTTGGGTCTTTACACAGTCAGCATTTTTCTCTTATTCATTCAGATTTATGGGCAGAAAATCTTGTGTTCGTATTATTTACAGTAGAAGACTCAAAATTCAAGGAAAAGAGAGTAGTTTCTTTTATTTTCAAAGCAAATAAGATTTATGTAATATTTGTGAGGAGTAGCATTGCAAAAGGAAAGATATTGATAACACTCCGAGATATACAAATGTCGACATGCAAGCAGATTATGAAACGATTTCTAGTTGCAAAAACAACCATGCTAACTGCAATAAATTTAAAATGGATGAATTAATTTGTATTATCAACATTTTTTTTTAGTTGTTCAAAAATGACAGCCATAATGGCATCCATCAATCGCAATGGAGTAGTGATGAAGCCAAATGGGACTCTGAGGTTTATTCTTACTTCAATTTTTGGATTTTTTTTTTATTAGTGAAAATCAAACAGTCCAGTTCAAAAATTATGGGGAGATTCTTGGTAAGCAAACACATGTGCAATAAAAAAAATAGAAGAAATTGAGCCAACTAAAAATGGTGGTAACAGGTAAGGAATCAGGCACCATATCTTCTAAAAAATTCGAAATTGTTAAAAAGCCACCATTTTCCATTGTTCTTTTAGAGCAAAATAAAATGAAATTTGAAAAACGGAAACATGGGTTTTCTTTGGAATGAGCCAAATTAGGCTCCACATGAGTAGCTTTCTCAAATTCATTTCTATTTTGGACATTTTCCTGGTTCTTTCGACCCTCATTTTGTAGATTATGTGGAGTATTTGAGTTCAGTTAAGAATCAAGGTCAGAGATTTCTTTTAAATGGGTTGTCATTGAAAAATCCAAGTCCAATTTATAGTTACATGGTTTCCAAATCAGAAGACTCCAATAATCTAATTGATAGTGTAGCCCAAGTGCATTGGTGGAAGAATAATTCAAGTCTAAACAGATATTTGTTGATAGCATAAGTTAAAAATTCAAATTAGTAGAGGTGGTTTCATAACATATTTGGGGCAACATAATCAAAGTCAGAATTAACATATGTCTGGTGGCAGCATAGGTTCAAGATCAAAGTTCCAAGCCTAAGATTGGCATTAAAAACAAAATCAAGTACAAGACCCCAATTTCATTCTTATTTACACAAAATGCCAAAACAAAGCTCGTGCACAATGTTGTCAAGTAGTGTTGGTAGCTCAAGAGAAAGCTTCATCTTCAAGGGTTATAGCCACAGGTACATCAGTAGGCCAGTTAGCATATAGAAGCAAAAGGTCAAGGAGACAGAAGCAAGCATGAGGACATGCTTGAGAGTAAGCAAGGGGGAGATGTTGGCCCTCGTTTTTTATCAAATTTTTCTTATTAAAATCCACCTAATTTCCATCATTTGCCACCATATACTATTCACATACACCTTATTTTCACTATATTATGCATATTCAAGCAAATAAATTATGTTTTTCAATTTTTAGATATTTTTGCAAAAATTAGGTTTTAAGAGTATTTTTGGACAGAATCAAAAATTCCCATAATGGCTATGTGGATGATATATTTGCAGGACACTTGGGCTCGAGCTGAATGCATGAATTGAAGCTTGGGAACTAGGACTGAACTAATTCCACTTGGTTCGGTCAAAACCAATGTTTTAAAACTCCAACTCGAACTCCGACTCAGCCGAGGGTCGACTCCAACTCCGACTCCAACTCGGTATCAACTCGGCTGGCTCAATTTCAATGACTTGGTTGTTGTAAGAAATACATTAAATATTTTTTTTTTATAAAAACACATAATTTTAAAGATTTTCATTCATGTTTCCAAACACACAACATTAGAATATAGATAGAATACAACATATGATCAAAGTAGGCTCATGAATATATCCATTATATTAAAATGGCACCCAGTGCTCTGTCTAATACATACACGATGATGATATAGAGATCAAAACAAAAACACATAACCAAGGAGGCTAGAAATGGCCTCTACAACAAAAGTCTATGACCAGTACTATTGGCTATTGCTAGAGTTGCAAACATCATCCGGCTCAGTGTTACTTGGGAGTAGGAATGAAAGCGGGGAGCAGGAGTGAAAACGGGAGTGGGAGTGACATTTTCAGAAGCTCCCGATTTGGGAGCGAATCCCGGAGGAGTTCGACAACCAATGTCACTAACATCAAGGTACATAGAGGGATTGGTGCTCTTGATTAAATACGAGTTCCATACCCTAATACATGACAATATTCAATGGAAACATTGCAATCCCCCAATCTTGAAATCCTGAAAAACCAATAAGTCTGCTGGATTTTGAATGAAATCTTCTACTTTCTCCATATGAAATCCAATGAGGCTGGAACCACTCTCAAACATCCTGAGTCATTTCATGGTAATGTTAAAATTTTAAGTAAAAGGATGAAAATGACGATTAAGGAGAATGTCACTTTTACTTTAAGAATTTAACATTACCATGAATAGCATAGCCTTAGTAGGGCAATATGATCAAATACTAGGGTTTGGGAGAGGGCAATGGACCCTAAAGACTAGCAAACTAATTCATAAACCCCTTTTCAGTCCCCCACACTTAAGAAAAATTTAAGAAAATTAAAAAAAGTGTGCTTTTATGGTTCACTGGCCACTATCAGCTACCTGGCCAAGTAGTTACGGATATGGCTGAGTCGGCCAAGTTATGATTGACTCGGCCGAGTCATGCTATGATTCGGCCAGGTCAATCATAACTCAGCTGACCGAACCGAATTTTCTGTCGGGTTGAAATTTTTTTTTCCGGCTCAGACCAACTCGACCGAGTCAGTGCCGAGCCGGTCCGATATTAAAACAATGGTCAAAACAAGCTTTATTAAGCCCAATCAAGGCTGGTCAAACATGACTAGTCATCTAGAAAATCCCTAGGAAATAGGGCAGTTTTGTGATTTCATGGGATTGTCCATATTTCTTGGGATGGATTGAATGAATTTGACTTAGATAGATGGATATGAATAGATATGATTGTTAGAGAGACTTTAGATTAATTTGTTTCATAAAATTCTATTTAAGCCAATACTTTGAAGGCTTATCATATGTAATTTTTATATAACTTCATGTTGAAACATTTGAATATTGGAGGTTAATTAGAAGAACTTGTTCTACTTTCGTTTTTTTGTTCATTAGTGTGGATGAGTTCATGAAGTTTCAACATTTGATAGCAGTCTCAAGTGTGCAAGGCAAGGGTGGAGGGCCCCCACTCCAACCTAAGTACACTTCATTGTTAAACTAGCTTAATTTTCATGAACTAGTTGCTTTAGATTTGTTTACTTGTTTTGTTTCAGATTTGCTTATTTGAATTAATGTGTGATGATTGTTGAATGGAAATTGGTTTAATTATAATCTACATGTGAAGGGACACACGGGAATTTAAGTTAAATTCCCCTTCTATTTGATCTTGAACTAAAACTGAATTTCATTCTCCTTTTCTTATTTGAAGTTATTTATGCATTTCTGGTTTGAAGCAATGGTGATTATGATAGAGTAGAATTGTGAAGAAGGACAATCTGGTCCTCCTTAGTTAGGAGCCTCTTCTTTTACATCTTCTGCATCATAAACCATTGTTAATTAGTGATTTGGATTTATCTTCATGAAAGTAGTATTGTAGGGAAGGACAACCTGGTTCTCCTAAGTTAGGAGCCTCATCCCTCACATATTACATAAGTGAATTAGAAATTGTTAAAATAGGTTTATATTTGTAATATGTACTTTCTTAACTCTTAAAATTTTATCTTCTAAGCTTGGCTATATTTGATATCCATATGTTGTGGACTTGCCTCCAAGTTTTACAAACCCAGATTGATAATTAAATACTTGTGCTAATTTGTGTTAATAAATTAGCCCAACAATCAACCCATAGAATTTGCAAGAAGAAAATTGTCCAAGGAAGAGAAGAACTATAGCACAACAGAAAGAGAGGGGTTAACTATGGTATATGCATTACAGAAGTTCAGGCACTATTTGTTGGGAGCACATTTCAAGATGTCCACTAATCACTCTGCGCTGAAATATTTGGTGAATAAGCCTATTTTAAGAGGAAAAATTTGTCGATGGTTGTTATTATTCAAGGAGTATGACTTTGAGGTCGTAGTGAATCCAGGAAGATTGAATGTTGAGTCTAATCATCTATCAAGGATAGAGATAGGAGAAGAACCGGCAAGTATTGAAGATAACATGTTTGATGTGCAATTATTCGCAATCAGAGTCATAGATGATCACTTCGTCGACTACATGAATGGTGCCCGCGGGGTACACTATGAAGCAAAAGAATGAGCTATTAGCTAGAGCAACTGATTTCTCGTTGAATGTTTGACACTTTTACAAAATGGGTTCAGATGAAATACTACGTAGATAAGTCCCTAAAAACAAAAGATAGAGTATTCTAACAAAATTTCATGGAGGAATCGTAGGTGGACATTATGCAGGAAAGGTAACTGTGCAGAAAATATTTAGAGATGGGTTATGGTGGCCTACACTACATAAGGATGCAAAATAATTATGCCAAGCATGTGATGTATGTCAAAGAACAGGGAATCCATCTAGGAGAAATGAGATGCCACTAGTACCACAGGTAACTTTGTAGGCTTTTGAAAAATGGGTTATTAATTTTTTTGGACCTATTAGTCCACCGGGGAAAATGACTTATGTGAGTCATATAATCACTGCAACTGATTATTTGACAAGATGGGCCGAAGAATAGCTAGTGAAGGATTGTAGCACAGAAACTGCTGCGAAGTTCATCTTTGAATATATATTGTCCATATTTGGCTACCCAAGGGTTATGATGAGTGACAATGGGCACACTTCTTGAATAAGACCATTCAAGCATTGACTGAGGAAATTCAGGTTTACCACCATAAGAGCACTCCTTATCATCCTCAGATGAAAGGAACAGTGGGAAATTTCAATAAGATTCTAGATAATGCATTGAGAAATGTATGCAATGTGAACAAGGATGACTGGGATCTGAGGATTCTAGTAGTGTAGTGGGCATACAGGACAACATGAAAGAAATTAATAGGGTAGACACCTTTTATCTTGCTATATGGAAAGGAATCAATTATTCCTATGGAGTATATTATGTCAAGTTTGAGGATTGTAGTGTTCACAAATAAGGTGAACCCTGACATTATGAAGGAAAGGATCTCGTAGTTACTGGCTCTAGAAGAAGATATGTTCATACCAGGGTTCTATTAGCAAGTGCAGAAAGCAAGGGAGAAAGACTGGCATGATATGCACATCAAAAATAAGACATTTCAAGAGGCATATCTTGTATTATTATTTGGCAACAAATTCACGAAGTTCCCAGGAAAATTTAAAACACATTAGTTAGGGCCATATATCATTATGCACATCTCTGATGGTGATGTAGTTTAGCTCGAGAAATTAAATGGTCAGCTAATTCCAAGACGAGTGAATGGTAGCATATTGAAAGTATAGAAGGATGACTCTATCCTTAGAACTTCGCACTAAGGAACGAAAGGAAGAAAGTCTTAGTGCCACCAGTAGTTGAAAGTGGGCACGGGACTATAAACTACTCTAAAGAAATGGACTCTATTGAAAGGAGATTACTGCGCGATACTTAGGAGTATGACAAAGTTCGAAGGAACTGCGATGAGGAAAGGATGTATGCGACACAAAAGAAGGTTCGTCAAAGATGACTGGAAAATTTATGACTTTTGGAAGGGAAAAGCTACCATTAAAACGAATTTTTCATTAAAGGGCGCGGGAAAAACACATTTATGGGACACAAATGGCTGAATCTAGCACCATACCTGCATTAAATGAACAAGATATCAGCCAATCATGGGGCTGGAAATTCAAATTCGTTATAAAAAATGTATCTCATGCCACATTTTACACTTTGTTGACTAGATAATTCAGTTTGAGAAGTTGCAACTAAGTGTGAGAGAAGTGACCTACTGCATGTCTAAGAGAAGCTTTGAGGAAATTGCTAGACCATTTGCAAAGAAAGGGCTAGCAGGAGTCATGGAATCCTAGAGTGGTCAAAACACAGCAAAGAGTGTACCCATGTCCCCAAGGCACTCGCGGTTGCCGAGAAAGTATGTACCCACAAAAGCATAGCTACAGAAGAAATAAGAAAAGAGGCCAACTAAGGTCTCTGGTATAGGACTGAGGAAATCTCCAAGAAAGAAGACACGGAAGGAAGTGTGAACAAAGAACAAGGATGACAAGGAGAAGAAAGAAATCCAGCAGAAGGAACCACGGGAGATTCATGACAATGAGGAAGAAGTCAAGGTGCACTGGATCGAGACAGTGTAGGAATTTACAGGGTAAGTTCCTCAAAAAGAACACCAAAAGGACACCGCTCACAACCAGATCTCAAATCAATACACCAGTATTTTTGACGTGGTTAAAACCCTCAAAGTGCAAGGAGGGAAATAGTCCACGGCCTGTCCCAACGTGGGTACTACAGGCAATTTATTAATCAAAGAATGAAAATTTACATAAGCTTCTCTCATGCACGGATTACCCGAACAATGACCCTCCATGCGCTTTAAATAGAACTCATGGACCAATCGGGTGTCAAGCCACGGATCAAGTGTCGGTAATACCGAGGTGAGAGTGAACCGTCGGATCACTACATATCGTGACCGTCGGATTGTAAGTTACAAAATGTACAACGGTAAAGAAACACACTTTACCTAACTCTAACGTAACTCTATACTAGACCAAGTTGAACTTAACTATATCCTATGTGTCGGAATATCCTAACATCCCCCCTAAGAACAACTTGGGATAGGATTGAAGGATTTACAAATATGACACAATAGGAGAAGGAAGGAGGCACTAGAGCCTATCCCCCCTTAGTGACAACTTCCTGAACTCCAAGCATATATCGAAGTTTAGTGAACTTCGCCTCTGTGACAGCCTTTGTGAAGATGTCTGCAACCTGATCATCTGTTGGACAATATTGCACTTCAAGAACATGGTCATGAATGAGCTTTCTGATGAAGTGCATGTGTAGTTCAATGTGTTTGCTGCGCTGATGCTGGACTGGATCTTTGCATAGCTGAATGGCACTTTGATTATCACACCAAAGTGTGGTTGGATGCTGCTGCTCAAAGCCAAACTCTGATAGGATCTGACGAAGCCACAAGGCTTCCTTACTAGCTTCCACGGCACCACGATACTCTGCTTCTGCTGACGAAAGAGAAATGGCAGCCTGTTTCTTACAAGCCCATGTAATAGGTCCTGAACCAAGAGTGAAGACATAACCGGCAGTAGACTTCCGATCATCAGGGTCACCAACCCAATCAGAATCAGTGAAACCAACTAACAGAGGAGCTGCTTTGGCACTGTAATGAATCCCAAACTGTATTGTACCTCGAACATAACGAAGTATTCTTTTAGCTGCTTTCCAATGACTTTCACGGGGGTTTTTCATAAAACGAGCAACAAGGCCAACAGCAAAGGAAAGATCGGGACGAGTATGGGTTAAATACAAGAGTTTTCCGACAAGTTGACGGTATAAGGTAGCATCAACTTCAGGAGAAGTACAAGAGACTGAAAGTTTGACTCCAGACTGAAAGGGAGAAGGGGCTGGCTTACAGTCTTCCATGTGAAAATGACGAAGAATATCACAAGCATACTTGGACTGGGAAAGGAAAATACCCTCTTGGGATTGCAAGACTTGAAGACCGAGAAAATAGTGTAAGTGTCCTAAGTCTGTCATTTCAAATTTCTTTTTAAGGGTGGACTTCACATGGTTTATAAGGTTGGGATCACTACCAGTAAGAATAAGATCATCAACATAAAGAACAAGGATGATAAGAGAGTTGCCCACTTTCTTGGTGTAGACAGTATTGTCAGAATGACACCTAGAAAAGCCAGATTCTAAAAGAAAGCTATCCATTTTGGCATACCAAGCCCGAGGAGCTTGCTTGAGGCCATAAAGGGATTTCTTAAGTCGACAAACAAGGCTGGAGTCTGTTTGTATGAAGCCAATGGGTTGTTCCATATAGATTTCTTCCTGCAAGTCCCCATGCAAGAAGGCAGATTTAACATCCATCTGATGGACTTCCCATTTTAAAGAGGCAGCAAGGGAAAGAACAAGGCGGATAGAGTTCATTTTGGCAACAGGGGAGAAGGTTTCAGTGTAGTCAATGCCTTCAACCTGTGAAAAACCCTTAGCAACGAGACGAGCTTTATGTTTATCAACTTTCCCATCTGGTCCATACTTGGTTCTGTAAACCCATTTACATCTAACAAGTTTGCGTCCCTTTGGTAGAGGAACAAGATCCCATGTATCATTTGTCATCAATGAATGATATTCTTCATTCATAGCTTCTTCCCAATGTGGATGGCCTGAAGCTTCTGCAAAAGTGTCAGGATCATGATTTACTGGAGCTTGAGCCAGTAAAGAAGAGGCTCTTTCAAACTGAGAACGTGTACGTCGCTGATCTGTAGGATCACCGGCAAGATCACCTGCTGCATCCCGAGTAGCACGGACCCATCTTGGAAGTTGAGGATCCTGAGAAGGTGGGGGAGGATTATCATCCTCGCTTTCATCATCTGAAGAAGAAATGTTTTCAAAAGTAGAAGAGATAGGAAGAGGTGGCACATCCGCCGGACTAGGCTCGCAGGCCGATTTATTTTCATCAAATTTTACATCTCTTCTAATGATAACATTTTTGGACTTAAATGGAATAAGTCTATAACCTTTTACATCTTCAGAATATCCAACAAAAGTACATTTCTCACTCTTAGGTTCTAAAGCTTTATGCTTTTCATCTGGAATATGGGCCCATGCTTCACTTCCAAACACACGAAAGTGACTTACATCTGGTTTAATGGAACTCCAAGCTTCTTCTGGAGTGATATTCTCTAGAACCTTAGTAGGAGTGCGATTGATTATATAATTTGCACAATTAATTGCTTCGGCCCAAAAACTAAGACTGAGTCCTTTAGATTGCAGCATACAATTAGCCATTTCCTTTAAGGTGCGATTTTTCCTTTCAGCTACACCATTTTGTTGTGGAGTGTATGGAACAGTATGTTGCATTTGAATTCCATTTTCGGTGCAAAAGTTGATGAATGTGTTTTTAACATATTCTCCACCATTATCAGTTCTTAGCTTAAGAATTTGATGTCCAGATTGTTTTTCAACAAAGGCTTTGAAGGCCAAAAAAGTGTTAAATACTTCGCTCTTGAGTTTTAAGAAGTATACCCAAGTGCGTCTGGAGAAATCATCAATGAAAGTTAAGAAGTACTTGCAGCCAGAGAATGAAGCAACAGGAAGAGGACCACATAAATCACTGTGCACAAGCTGTAAAGGGGCTGAGGCGTGCCAAGAGGCACGTTTGTCAAAACTGTCCCGATGATGTTTTCCGAGTACACATCCGGAACAAACACCATCTCTGCAAGATACCATAGGAAGACCTGTCACCATATTTTCTTTACATAGATGCTGAAGGGAGCGATAGTTTAAGTGACCAAATCGCTCATGCCAAAGTTTGCTCACTTCATCATTATGAGCAACAAATACTGAGGGAAGATTTGATGACCCAAAGTTGTGAAACTTATACAACCTTTTGGAATCATCAGCAAGACCAGTAGCTAGAATCTGTTTAGGATCTTTTAGATCCTTGATTACAACATCATGAGGTGAAAATTCAACAATTTTACCTTCACCTGAATGAGTTATCTGATAGACAGATAGAAGGTTGCAGGATAAGGTTGGAACACATAATACATCATTAAACTGACCATTGTCTAGATGAACAGTTCCAGTCCCTACAACATTAAGAGATCTATCATCACCAATATATATATTTTCGGTGTTACAATCATTTAAAGAAGAAAACATGGCTTGGTTTTTGGCCATGTGACAAGAGGCTCCAGAATCAATGAGCCACTCATGAGAATGAGAAGAAGAAGAAGATACATTTAATGCATAACCAGACTGAGATGATTGACAATGACATGCAGAAAGTGCCATTCCGGAAGTTGAAGTTGAAGTAGGCTCCACATGGATGTTATGTTTCTTCATTGCGGCTTCCAAGGCTTCCATCTTCTTAAAGCATTTAGATTCTAAGTGGCCATCTCGATTACAAAAGTTACAATGTCTATCAGTCTTCTTCCATTTGTTTTTATTGGTCTTATCATTTTGCTGAAATGATCTTTCATTTTGAGGCTGAGATGGTTTAGGACCATTCTTTTGAGGATATGACTTCTTAGGATTCTTTGAATTTGGTTGCTGCTGGGCGGCTAATGCTTTCGTGGAAGAGTTTCCAAGATTAAGAAGACCAAGGTGTAAGAGTTTTTCTTGTTCTCTTATTAAGGAATCACAAAAGGAGTCAAAGGAAGGGGCCTTGTAGTCTTGTCCTTGACAAATGAAAGCTTCCCTTGTAGAATGGAAAGTGGAAACAAATACAGAGTAGGCTGGTCCCAACTTAGTAAGGATGGAATAAATAAGGTTATCATCTTCTTTCTTAACTTTAACACCTTCCAAGAGATATCTAAGGGTCTTGAATTTGGACAAGAAATCTTCAATGCAAGAAAAATTATTAGGATCCAAAGTAAGCAGCTCATTTTCAAGTTGATGGGCTCTAATTTCATTTTTAATCCCAAAAACTTTAGCAAGTTTTTCTAATGCTTCATGAGGAGTCTCAAGTTCTGCAATGTGGAATCTAAGATCAGGAGAAATAGACATCCCTATCAAACCACGTGCTTGATCTTGTCTATTTTCCCATTTTTCCGCCTTGTCTTCATCTTTTGGTTTCTTCTCTTGGTCTGTGGCTATTCTGAAGAGACCTTTACTTCTAAGTAAATCTTCGATGTAGGCTACCCATTGGAAGTAGTTAGTGCTGTCAAGAATGACTTGCAATGGACTTTCCATTTTAAAAAAAAACTGAAGCTGAAGATGCTGAAAGTAAGTGTTCCAATGGATAGATCTCGAAAAAATAGGCGGTTTTAAAAAAAACGGCTCTGAAAAAGGCTTCCGGATGAAGAAGTTATGGTTTTTTTTTTTTAAATGTTGACGTTGCCGGCAAAGTGCGCGAATGTGCGGGAATGAAAAAAAAATCGGCCCCCACAAAATGGAGACTTGAACCCAAGACCTCTACTCTCTTAAAATAGCTTTGAACCAATTGATCTATACAAAAAATTTGAGAGAGAGAGAGGGGGGGGGGGCCTTGGTTTGCGTGCTTGCCTTGAGTCTTTTTCCCTACAAAACACAAAACACAAAACCCAACATGAATATGCAAAGAAAAACGAACCTTGCGGCTCGAAGTTAGCTTTAGCCAAAAAACTAGAAATTTAAAAAAAATCTCAAAGTTAGCTTTAGCCGAAATACTAAATATTTTTCTCAATGTTTCTGATTTTCCGAGATCACACTAAGGTGCAGGGAAAAGAGCATACGCATGAGAAAAATCCTTCCTTTCTGTTTCTGATTTGCCCAGATCGCACAGAGTCGCAGGGCAAAGAGCATACGCAGAAATGAAAGGTATAGATCCGGTTAAAAAAAAGGCTAAATAAACTGAGACCGAAATAAGCAGAGAGAAAATAACAGTAAACTGCAAAAAACATTGTATACCTCCAGATCTGAAAAATGACGCAGCTAGGGCTACCGGAAACCTTTTCGCGTGAAACGAAAGGGGTTCCTCACTGGAACAGATGCTCCGAACGCAACAGAGCAGTCCTCTCGGCCCGAAAGCAGTCAGAAACAGCAAATCTAGGAAACGACAGCCGCATGCAGTTCTACCGGCTTCAGATTTGGATCACCAACGGACGCGGCCCTCAAATAGCTCTGATACCATGTAGGAATTTACAGGGTAAGTTCCTCAGAAAGAACACCAAAAGGACACCGCTCACAACCAGATCTCAAATCAATACACCAATATTTTTGACGTGGTTAAAACCCTCAAAGTGCAAGGAGGGAAACAGTCCACGGCCTGTCCCAACGTGGGTACTACAGGCAATTTATTAATCAAAGAATGAAAATTTACATAAGCTTCTCTCATGCACGTATTACCCGAACAATGACCCTCCATGCGCTTTAAATAGAACTCATGGACCAATCGGGTGTCAAGCCACGGATCAAGTGTTGGTAATACCGAGGTGAGAGTGAACCGTCGGATCACTACATATCGTGACCGTCGGATTGTAAGTTACAAAATGTACAACGGTAAAGAAACACACTTTACCTAACTCTAACCTAACTCTATACTAGACCAAGTTGAACTTAACTATATCCTATGTGTCGGAATATCCTAACAGACAGAGGGTGCAAAAATTCCCTTTGTGCTCCCACCTTACATGCCATCAAGAAAACTGAGCACCAAGCCAATCAAGGGCCCAAAAGATATGAAGTTTGGCATCTTCACTCCATTTCTACCAAAGGGAGTGTCATTTGATGGCGAAGTGTTGGGGACGATCTTGTAGTTGAAAATGAAGGACTGAGATTTCAATGATAGGAGAAAATACCCACAGTTTGAGTCGAGCAGATACCTGTAGCAGTTATATTACCCAGAAATTGGAGTTACAAGGTTGGAGCCACATCAGTGGGCTACAATATTGTAGAGAGCAGGCCTGTTAAATATGCTACTTGTGCCACACTTCAGTGAAAGCACACCCAATACAGCCTGTGCATGATAACTTCTTACATTAGTACATGATGGATGCCTTTAGTTGGGGACAAGGATCCTGATTGACAAAATGTTGATCAGAAGGATTACATGACTACCTCACCAAGGAAAAGGCCCCACAGAAGAGTTTGTGGGTAAGAATCAAGACAAGACGATTGCACAGATGATGAAGGATAAGTTCAGAATTGTCAAGAAGTCGCGCGGATACAATATTAGCTCTATCAGGGACCAAGGGGTGCTCTTCATCACGCACATCTTGGCAGGAAATATCATGTGGAAGTGTAGGGAAAATGAGGTCCCCACAATCATAGTTTCTTTGGCTACATAGTCCAGTGTCGAGGTCTAGTTTAACTAGGTCGCCTATTGTGTAAGGAATTTTTGGAAGACTGCAAAGAAGCACAGGAGGAAGGGAATATGCTTCATTATATGTGGTTAATCATCATAATAATGCTAATTGCGTGGAAGGAGTCGAAGGAATCATAGTTTCCTCCTATTGAAGTAGATGTTTGTGAAGCAGCGAAGTATGCCTCCCTTTTCTATACTAAGGAGTCGTCGTGTGCAATGGAAAATAGGATTTTCTTCGTAATATTATCGATGTATTTACACATGGTGGTGAATTAGCACCCAAGTCTATCACCCAATCTGTATAGGAAATACATCAACATTGCGTACTTTATAGCAGACTCCCATCGAGTTTATGCGAAGGCAAGGAAGGACCTAACAAGGACATGGCACACATTTCCATATCTAGCGACTAGGGATGACTTACTCGCAGTAGTACAACATTGGTCAATAGAGTGGATGACTCCACCCAATGAAGATGTTGGAACAGAGAAGGGTACTCAGGTCTGAGTGGAAATGATACAGGAAAAGAACAAGGCACAAAATTGACAGAGCCAGAATAGGAACATGGTACTCAAGAACCCCTCAGTGATGAAGGAGTATCAGAGGAGTCGCCATTCATCATTGAAAATAGGGTACCTACAACAACCACCCTAGGCATGAGGAAAAAGAAAAAGGCTAACAAATCTAGGGGCTCTATACCACTTTTCCTCACTGGGGACATCGATGAGATAGGGGAGAAGGTCCAAGAGGTAATAGTAGAAACTCGGGACAAAATTGATGATCGTTATAGAGAGATCTTGATTGATGTTCAATAGGACATCGCAGAGTTGAAAGCACCGCCACAGAAAACCAGACAACTAGAGCAGACAACTCAACCACTGCAGGGAGAGCGATGAATAGAAACAACATTCAACATAAGGATTTTGCAGGTGCTAGCTACAGAACTGTAATTCAAATCACTGGAGGACAGGGAACGAGCTAAAGCCTGGAGAAGCGTCAACATGAACATGTCATGTTGTTGATTCAGGTACTGCATGAATTCCACCAGAGCATAACAACTAAGTTGCAGGAGCAGGAACAACCAACTTTGATGTTGACCAATCATGTGGAAAGGGAGAAAGCTTCGCTGAAAAAGGAGTTGGAGAAGTTACCTAAGCAAAGAGATAAAGTATGACAGCAATAATAGCAATTGGAAAAATCCATTGCAAACACTTGTAGCATAGTTTAAGATGTGAAGGTTTGTGAAGAGGAGCCACCAATAGAGAAGGTTGTGCATATTGTCCTCGCAATAAAGGAATCAAAGAATACACTCATGAAGATGAAATTTTATTATGAAATGCAATTTTATAACCTACAAATAAGGCTACAACTAGCAATGCCACTGGAAGTACAGGAGTAAAGGGAGAATGATTCAAAGTGTTCACTAAAAGGCATCTCTGATACAGTGGCAGGCTATGGAAGATTACTAGATGACACTATGCAAATTTGGACCTCATTGTAGGAGGATCCAAACATTCAGAAGATCGAGGAGGAGTTACAAGTGAAGAAGAAGTGGTGGGAAGATATCTTGGCAACTGCAAAGACCCTACCAGTCTCGTAGAGGCTCGCCAACATTATCGAAGGAAAGAACCTCCAGAAACAGATAGAATATCTCTAGAGGAAGGAGAATATTTTGCAAGAGAGGACTGAGCTGTGGTAGGATGATGCCTTCCAACGTTCGTAGGCAGTGAATGGAAGGCTCCTACAGTTAAAGGAAAGGGAGAAAGAAATATTGCAGAAGACTATTGGTCCAAGTATAGAGGCATTGTTGGAGGAGGTGCACCAAGAGGAGAAACAAGTAGAAAAAATAGTAGAAAAGTACAACGCATTCTACAATGGTATTGCAGTGAAGATCAAGGGCATCATCACTGAGTGACTCAAGATGAGTCACGTGTGAGTGTTGGGGGCTTGTTGGGTGAAACCCAACTTGTTCTAGTTTTGGTCAAAGACTCTGCATTTTTAGGAGAGGAGCGTGCGGAGTTCATAAATTTATATTTACTGCCAGATGCTTAGGGGCTTTAGGGTGAGTCAAAGCCCCTCATTTTGTAATGATTATTGGGTGTTAGTTCATTGTTTTGTCGTATCAATGGTATGTGGATGATGATCTTGTAGTAATGAAATTTATATAAGAAGATGTAATACTTTGTCGAGTAGTAGTAGTAGAGAATTCATAGATGAATTGATCATATCATCTATCTTTAGTTTGTATTTTTGGGCCTGAAGGGAAGGCTTTGTAGCTAAGTGTGTAGAGGCCTTGAAAGAATCTGCAACTGAGTGCTTAGACCACCTACAGCTAGGTGCACAGTTTAAGAAGTTGTATGTATTGAAAGATCTATCTTAATAAAGAAGAAGAAGTTTTGGTGAAGTATTGTGTATCGGTGTTCGTTATCTGTGTTTATACATACTGTTATGCATGCTTTTTACTGGATTATGCGAAATAATACATGATATACTATTTTCTAATATGTTTATGTGATAAGTGCAAATCCATGAAGTAAATCATCAGTGTGAAGTTATTTATGTATGTGAAGTTGTAGATAGGCATAAAACATAAGTAAACACATGGACGCCACAACGCACATATCCCTCTGGTTGCAGAAACCTGTTTCTGCAACCTCGCTTAACCACTTTGGGTGAGACTATGATATCCTTGCAGGTCATTGCCAAAAGGGCCAGTGTTTGAGGGTTTTGTTGGTGCAAAGTGTACTTTGAACATGGGTCAAGCCCCCTTAAGCCAACATGATTCAACCGAGCAGAATTCAGTCTAAGGATTACTCCCAGATTCTTTCACCAGTTCATCAATTAATATGGCATTGGTAGGTTGGTATTGTAAGATATGGTCAATGAGGTCATCCTCATCAAGTTTCCCCCCTCCTATAACAGTGTCTAGAGTTCATATTGGGTAGAGGGTTGTGTGATACAAATCATCCTCTTCCTCATCCTCTAACCACAAGGGTAATTCATGTTCAATAGAAGGTTGAGCAAGAGGATATAACACAAGTTTTTTTGATAAATTTCCATTCTTGATAGTCATGTTCTTAGCCCTACAACTAACGTAAGCATCAGAAGTGGCCAACCAAGGTCTTCCTACGATGAGAGGATATACATTAAACTTGGTTTTGGGTTGGAGAAACAGGAAATTAGTAGGGTACTCCAAGGAGTCAATGGAGACCATAACATCTTCAATAATTCCCTCGGGAGCTATGATGGATATGTCTACAAGCTGCAACACTATTGTGGTATTGCTCAAATCCCCTTGGAGATTTAGCCTTAGCATGTTTCCTTATTCATCAAATTGATTGCAACCCCAAGATCAAATAAGGTATTAGGGAGCGTAATACCATCAGTGTGCACATCCAGTACTGGGTTGCGAGGGTCTACGTATTTTGGGAAGATCACCCTCCCAAGCATCAGATCAGATAGTTTCCCAACAACATTGATGGTGGGGTGTCTCTTTTTCGTCTCCCAAGATTTTTGAAACATTTTTCCTTAATAATATTCTTATATCTTGGAACATATTCAATGGCATGGAGAAGGGGTATCTTAACACAAATTATTCAATTCTCCCAGAAGTTCAACGTCTCCTGGGTTGTGTTGGCTACGGTGGATCAACGTTTTAGGAAAGGGAGGTGGATTGACTTGAGGATAACTCTCTTCTTCAATATATACAAGTGGAGAATGTTCAGCTAATTTGTTTACCGAAATTAACACAATTATTTCTTATCAATCTGGGTTGTTTATGCTTTGAGGCAAGTTCACTATATGTGAAGATCAGATGTAATCAAACCTTGAAAGATAAGTTATTCAAAAGCTTAAAGCAATACATCCTACAACTCTAATTCAATTAGTTTAAGAAGAGGAAAATATTGAAATGGTTCTTGACTCAAGAAGTCCACTTTTGCATCAATTACTACTTAATGAATCAGAGATTAAAACCAAGAACTTAAGATGGATAAATTATTAATTAAAGAAGCTCCTAACTTAAGAGACACATAAGGTATTTCATCATAATTCATTCATCTCAATACCAAAATCACATAAAGAAACTACTTGCATGCAATCAAAGGAAACTAGTTTTAATTCATCATTTTAGTAGAAGGAATGCTCAACTTGAACACTTGTTTTTTTCAACTTAATAAAGTGATGAATAAGCTAAGAAATAATGAAATCAACCACCATGCATTAACCATAAAGCAATCTGAAATAAAGCTTTGAAAAACCAGTTCTACAATAACCAGATTACAAGAAATAAAAATAGCTAACAAGGAAGTGTACTTAGCTTGGAATGGGGGCCCTCCACCCTTGCCTTGCACACTTGAGAAGTGATATCAGAAGCTCAAATTCAGTCACACATCCATAGCATTGAACAGCAAAATAATGATAGCACAAGTCTTCAAATTAACTCTCCAATCCAAAAGTGTCTCAGAATAAAAGTATAATAAGTCAATATATAAGCCATCAAAGTCTTGGCTCTTAAATAAGAAGTCTCATGAAACAAACTGATCTATATTCACTCAAACAAACCCATCTACTCTCATCCATCTATCTAAGTCGAATTCATTACTCCCATCCCAAGAAATATGACCAATCCCATAGAATCTCAAAACTGCCATATTTCTATGGGATTTCTAAATGACTAGTCATGATTGACTAGCACCAAATGGGCCTAATAAAGCTTGTTCTGTTCGAACTAAGAATAGCTGGCTTAGTCCTAGCTCCCAAGATGTCCATCCATGCATTCAATTCGTGCCCAAGTGTCCTGCAACCACATCAACCATAGAGCTATTACGGGAATTTCTGAATCTGCCAATTTTGCACTTCAAACCAAACTTTCATAAAAACTTTAGAAATTGAAAAATTAAAATTAAATACCTGAGTGGATATCAAATATACATCAAAATGGGATGAATGAAGGGAAAATGGATGGCAAATAGATGTATTAGTAAGTTTCTTAGAGCAAAAATAAGACCAAAACTAAGGCCCAACATCTCTCCCTTGCTTATCATCAAGCATGTCCCCATGCTTGCTTACTCCTCTTTGATATTCTTCTCTCTGTAGTAAATGTTGTACCTGTATATGCTTCCTGTTGTGTTGCCCTGACCAAACAATCCAAACCTGAGTCATGTCTTTCCCTAAACAAAGCTGCTTTTACCTTCTGTTTTTCATACTTTGCCTACCACATATTATTTTCCTTTAACCATTTAAATGCTTGCTTAGAAAGTAGATCATTTTTCTGTTTCAGTCTCCCTAGCTCTTCGTTTAGCTTTTCATTTGCCTTGACCAACTTAGTATTATCCTTCTTATTTACCTTGTTTTCCTCTTTTAATTGTTTTTCCAGGATTTTACTAATTTCTAATTGGTCAGTTAAGTCCCTGATTCTTCCCAAATTGATTTCTTTTTCAAAATCTTGTGTTGTTTTCATTAATGATGCTGTTGCTGCATCATCATATGAAGAATCCCTCTCAAATACTTCTTGTGCAATGTCATTTTCTTCCTGTTTTCTTGGAGAATATGTTTCTACTTCCTTGTCTAAGTCAATGGGACTTTTATTCCTAAATCTTCTAGGAATAGACATAATAGATGTTTCATTTTCCTGCATGGCCATGTTATTTTGTTGTTTAGCTCTTGTTTTGGGATACAAGGGTGAACTCATCAATCCTCTATTTTCCTGCTCTATTTTATCCTGTACTTCATTAATCTATTCAATAAACTGATTTTTAGACATGAACTCTCTCCATACTATGCCTTGTGACCTCACCTGATACTCAACTAGGATTTTGATCAATCCTTGGTGGTAAACCTGTCCTACTTTAGGCATGTGTTCATGTCTCACTGTTTCAATCATTCTCAAGAGGCTCCTATATAGGAAATATGGCAAGTTAATCCTATCCTCTCCCTTAATATGTTGTAGAAGCCTGACATGATACAGGTGGGCAACACTATATCCTCTATCACAAGTCAAAAACTTCTAGATGACCAAAACCAACTTACCCCATGGTTCATTGAACCATTCCCTTGGTATCCCCTTTGTTCTATCAAAATTCCCTTTCCGGTTCTTCTCAAGAAAGAAATTCCATTCTTTCTCCTTGAAGTGCAAGCCTTTGTGATATTTCTCACTTATCATTGGTAGATCTAAAGCTTGGGAAAGGTATTCCTGAGTCACAGGAATAATAACATCTCCTACCCGTGTCTGGTCCTGACTGAAATTGTTTATAAAGTCCCTGGTTATCTCTTCAGAGTGGCCATCAAATTTTTGTAAAAAGCCTATCATTCCTGCTTGGTAAAGTTTTTCTATAGTTTCCTTCCTCCAGCTCTCTATCTGAAATTTTGGCTCTACTCTGGCTGACATTGTTTCTGAAAACCAGTGAATGTATGCTTCTGCTGTTACTAATTTCATCTTGACAATAAAATTTTTATGACTATTGTTCTTTTCAAAATGAAATTCTGAAAGCAGAGAAGCTTACCTGCCTCTTCACAACAATTTAACTTTGATTTCCTCAGCCTCTGTTTACCCTTTCTCTGCAGTAGCACTGTTTTAAATCCCTGTTCAAGCAATCAAACACCTGTATATCCCTGTCAATATGCTAAAATCTGTTCTAGTAAACAAAATACATATGAAAACAACTTTTTCATAAAGGGTCCTTAGTTTTCTAATGTATTTGTTTAGGCATTATTCTCATACTATTCCATGTATGCCCATCACCCTACACTGTGTATACTGTCACCAAAATCAAGCCATATGTTTACTGTGTATATACAGTCATTAAAAACAAACAGTGTTTTTACTGTGTACATACAAGCTCTTAAAACTAGCAGTGCATTCAAATGGCTCTCGGCCTCAACATAAAAATTTGAAAATCAACAAAATGCTCTCGGCCTGCTTATCTAAAAGCTTGAAAATCAACAGCGCTTCGGCCTCAAAACAAATTGAAAAACCAAATAGCACATTTAAAATGAATTTTAAATGGCTCGGCCTTTACTCTCTTTGGCAATCAACAGCGCTCGGCCTTAAACATTACACACCTCTTTAAACATTACACAGCTCTTTCGGCCTACACAGACTTCAACCCATTGTTTTAATCAAAACAAAGACACACAGTGGCAAAAGGTTCCAGAACAGAGACACATCCTTTATGTTTGTTCGCCATACGGCCGTTTCCATACACAGGCATGTGATATATCAGTTATATAAATAATGACATCAACCAACAGCGCGCAACAAAACAAACATATCATAAAAATCACATCTTCGGCGCTATGAGCTAGACTCTGCCTCCTCTGTTTTATAGACTTTGTTTTGATTTGCAATACTGCACTCCGTTTTGGTTTACAAAACTTCACATGCGATCCCCATACCACTAACGTGTTATCCATGCAACAAGTTTGAACTTAAATTGCTGCGCTATTTACTAATGTTTTATGCCATAATATACGCAGTGAATCTTATCGCCAAGCTCATGTTTATTAACTGTTGTCAACCGACTTACTGCTGGAGTTAATGCGTGGTTTCGGCGTTACCTGGTTGTCAACGAGCGCTGAGGAGTGTTAAACGGCGCTCCGAATCCCTGTTGCTTCGTTCAGCTGACTGGTGGCAAGGGCAAAATCATTAACCATTAATCACAGGCAGTATACAATTACATCCCACAGTTGCCGAACTTAAACAAACCACACCGTTACCTGAATAGATCCTGAAAATTCAGTGATCACTCGGCGTTAAGTTCGGGACAATTTCCTTCTTAAATCCTCTCAAACCCGCTTCAGTTTCCTTTTTACTAGCTTGCAGCTCCAAACACAATCGTTCTGAGCTATTCGGCGATGAAGAATGAGTTTTGAACAGTGCAAGAACCATCGGTCAGTTCATGACCGTTTCATGGGTGTACTGTGCACTCTGTTTATTGGTGCTACAACGTATGGTTGGTATGGTTGTCCTGTTGACTAGTCGCCCGACTGTGTCATGAGGATGGCCGAATTATATTTTTAATTTGAACGTATGCGCATAACTCCCTTCACAGCGCACAGTCCAATGGGAAATGGTCGCCATGCCACGGTGTTTACCCCGTACCTGTGTGCTGGCCTGTATTGATTTGGATTGTCGTTTCATTTGGATGCTCTACCTTGGCTGCATGCAATATGATTGCCGCACATCATATAGACTGTCGTGTGCTTATAACCGTGCTCCGCACTCATTCTTATATGCAATGATTTTAAACAATGCGTTCTTATGCAATGAGTTTGAGCGATGTGCAATTAACGTTTAGTCCATATACAATACCCCGCTGCCACATATTCAATCATAGTTTTGACTTTGTACGTGGTCTTGCCATATGTATTGCACGCGGTCTTCTCTTTATACGCCTTACCTTATATCATATGTGCCTTATATCATATACATGCGCTTTAGTTTATGATATATGCATATAATCTTACTCCACCATTTTGACTATAGCGCATATATTGATATATGCATATTATAACCATTTGGACTATAGCACATATATTGCATTTGTTTGTTTTGCATATGGCATATATGGGTTTTCATATAGCGCATGACTTATTTGGTTATATGCACATATTTATAATTTTAAAATGACCATCTTGGGTCATATTTAAAATTATCACCATTACTAATCCTTGAGTTGTATGTGCAGGTTGAAAAGTTGTTCCAGTTTGGTCTTTTTTATGCTTCTCAAGAAAAATACTTAGGGGTTAATGGTCATGAAATAAATATGGGATATGTATGGATATGAAATGGAATATGATGTATAAGGGTTATAGGGTATGTATAGGGAATATAGGATATGGAATGATAATGAATATCCTTAGGTACTAATTTCAACTTAACAAAGACTAAAAAATTTTAAGAAAAAATTGAATTTTCAAGCACAAAATGACTATACATATACTCCCCTGGATGATGTCTGTACAAGTGGGATGAAATCAGTTGATCAAATGTTGTAGATGGATTGAAACGTAAACTTTATTGCTGCTTCTTGTTCTTCATGCTCTGGTTCTTGAATTTTTGTTCAGGTCCCTCTGTAATGATTTCTTGATTCAGGTCCCTATGCAATGCTTATGGAATATGTACATGTTGTTTTGACATTTGCAGGTCTTTCAGGTCCCTCTGTTGACAAAAAAAGTTCCATCTATACTTTAGCTTTCCAACTAAAGTTCTTGTGCAATTCTCCCCCTTGCTTAAGATTTGACTTGTCCTCAAGTCAGTTGTCTGTGGAGAATGTCCCGCATTGAAATTATGTGAGAACAGTAGAACAAGAATAAGGAATTCATAGAGTCCAAGTTGCCCTGGTTTTCCCCTATGAATTCGTGTTTGCTTGGTGCCAGTTTCCTGGTTTTCACTAGCAAACAAGTTATTTATTTTTTATATGTTTTTTTTATTTTATATATATATATATATATATATTATTCAACTACAAGACTGGAAGATGGCTGAGCCTGGTGTGCCATGATTTCCAGTTCTGTATCCTCTACCAGTTGTTTCATAAATGCTTCCTTATTGATAGGCCTATTATAAACTTTGAGCCTATGTCCATTCACGACAAATGAGGTGGAGTCCTGGTCGATTGTCCTGATATTTACTGCTCCATTGTCAAAGATTTCGTCAATTTCATATGGGCCTAGCCAGTGTGTTGTGAACTTTGCTTTGAAGTCTTTGAATTTGGAGTCAAAAAGTAATGCCCAGTCTCCCTTGTGAAATGTCTTAGTTTTGATATATCTGTCATGCCACTTCATTCTTTGTTGTTTCACCAATGTGGTATGTTCTATGGCTTGCTGACGATGCTCATCTAGTTGATTCACTTCCATGATCCGCTGCTGTTGTGCTTCAGTCAGGTCTAGTCCTAGTTCAGCTGTGTTGTGGGGAAAAATGCCTATGCAGGACGATCCTATCCACCTAAGGTGTGACAGTGCCTTAGCAACAAACGAGTACAGCTATGCTGGTTTCTTCCTTTATGAAATGTGAAAGAAGAGAGATCAATAGACTTACCGGTGTCTTCCGTTTGTCCCTCGATCCGGTCTCTCTTCTCTTTGGGTGTTCACAGCTACTTGCCTTCTTGCTTATCCAGCTTCAACTTCCTGCAAGATCACAAGAGAACAGCTACTTGCGACAAGAGAAGAACACTACACAAAGACAGATATTCACATTCATAACTAGTTTAGGATTAGAAATAAACCAAATACACTAATACATTCATACATCAAGAATACATCAGAATATAGGAGAAACCAAGATAGCTTTATTGATGAATAACAAGGTTCAGGAAGAGATACAACCCAGAGGGCTCCAATCCAGCATCTCCTTCCCAGCAAATGGAATTCCTCTCTTTTCCCCCTTCAAATCATTAAGCACCCAATGATTCCAGTCTCAAACCAACAGCAATTCTTTGCAATAACAAAATTCCAGCCTCTCAGATCTCATGGAAGAGAGATCCATATATAGATGTTTGGAGAGAGGATCAGTCAGCTTGAGATCTGACTAGTGTCCTCTCCCTCTGTCAGTTCTTGAGTCCACTTGGAGGTTATTGCTTCCACTTGGAGATTTGGAACCTCTTACTCATCACCAGTCGAATTCCATGAGGCAAGTGTCATTTTGGAAGCTTCCTGGGTTTTGACACCTTGAGAAATGAGCCTGCCACTTGTCCACTCTCGTTCAGTGCAGGCAGCCTTTGTTCCAGTTGACATTCAACGCAGGTAGCTAGTGTTGGCTTTGACATTCAGCGCAAACAGCTAGTGTAGCCACTGAAATGATCCTGAATTGACTTGTTTTTGAGCAGTTTCAGGTGGAGAACTTTTGTGAATTGCTGTGGTTTGTTAGCCTTGTTCCTCTAGGGGTAGGAACAAAATGTTTAGGGACTTTGGATCCCTTAGATTATGGACATTTCATGCTCAATGCTGTAAGGCACAAAAATGTCTATAACAGTTTCTCCCTAAAGTATGAGGCTGTTTATCGGGCGAAATGCTTTATCAAGGGGATCCGAAGTTCATCCAATGCTGGGAGGAGACATGTAATACAATACAATACAATACATTATTTTTCATACTGCTTTCATGATCTAGCTGAGGCGGGCATTCCCATGCTCAGCTTTATAAATTCATTTTTCTATACATAGAACAGACAATCGTCTGATGGTAGACTGATAATTTTGATGAAATTATCATCCTTTGAGTAGGATGATTATCTGCTGCAATGATGTACATGTCAATGTCTTTATTTTTCCTGAATATATATCGCAGCCCGGATGGATGAAACTAGATCCGGGGTCTTCAAACTCGTTCGATCTTCACTCTAAGTACAAGTCGATCCATGTGAGAATTGTTCTAAAGTCGAACATGGAAAGACATCGCTTGATTACTGGTCAATGAGGAAAACCGTTAACAAGTGCGAGAGGAATCACCGATAATGATAATGACCCTCAAGGTACTGCAGTACAATTCACGTGGTGTGAATAAAGGACTTGGCGTCGAACACCACGCAAAATCTTTCGGTCGAAGGTCATGATGTATACCTGTCGCCGGAAGTGAGAAACTTGCCATTATGGCATGCAAGCTTCAAAGTACTGAAGGGGTTGTTCCTAGATCAACTTCTTGGATAATGAGCTGATGTTGACAAGAAGCGATCCGTCAAAGGAGGGCCTTAATGAATCCCACATCAGTGACACGGAACGGAGCTAATGATTTTAATGGAGGTGAAAATGATCTGTGACATATGATTCAGGGTGGCGGTCATGAAATGATGAAGGATAATGTATGGCAGTGGATGGGACACGGTTGACTTTTTTGAACGACTTCTCTTGAACATATGGCGACACTGATACGATGGATCGGTAGCATTACCCCAAATATGGATGGTATGGCGAGACCATGGTGATGTGACCGATGACTGAAACAACCCAACCCGATTGTGGTACGGAGGAAAAGTGTCATGTTCAAGAGCGACTTGCTACCATCAAAGTTTTCTTGAGTTTCTCCCAATTTTTCCCCAGTCATTGCTGACCAGTACCTCTTTATTTTTGCCAAGCTTGAGGAGGATAACATATGCTTGTTCTATAACCTGCCCTTCGGGCAAGCCCATCGCTATGTTTTAATGAGCCTAGCGATAGTGAAACTCGTTCTCGTCTAAAGACAAGTTTGTCGCTATTTAATGATTTTAACAAGTCTAACGACAAAGATAACTCGGTCCTTTTCATTTTTAGAGAGTCGGAAAAGGTACATAAAGTTAACTCCAAAATTCCTTTTTCGTCATCTAATCCCTTAAGTCCGAAAAAGTATAAAACAATACAGAAGGGATGAGTTTTCGATAGTTTTAACGAGCCGAATAAAACAAGCACTCGATATTTTTGTGCAATAATCCCTCAGGTCCAAAAAGATTAAAATCGAGAGGAGGGATAGCTCTTCCTGTCCCTTTAACGAGCTAGAAGGCCAAGGACTCGGCAATCTTTTCATATTTTACGAGTCACTTGAAAAGAGCTTAAAGAAGACTCGTCTTTTGAGGAACGAGTGATAAACAGGGTTAGCAGCTGATTCCAGGTATAGGTTGGAATTTTCCACTCACGGCAGTGTCACAAGGATGGCTAGGTGCAATCACTCTTCGCAGCTGTTCCTCAAAATGGGTAGAAAATCATATGGTGGTGAACGATCGGCCAATAGAAAAGTGGAGGTGACGGTGGAAACACGACCAAGGCTTTAATGGCTGATGATATTACATTCACAGTGGTTATTTACCGGGATAGTTCATTTTTTAACGAGCTTAAACGCGGGTGGAAACATTTGCTCGGTCTTATGTTTATTTTTTAACGAGCATGAACTATGCGCTAAAACTGCTCGGATCTTGCGTTTATTTTTTAACGAGCATGAACTTTGTGCTAAAACTGCTCGATTACCCAGTCATATGATAAGAGTGTCTCATCAAGATTCTATTTTTTATGGAGCTTCATCTTACTAAGCTTTGCTCCGCATCCTTTCTTTATGCAAGTTAGGAAACGGCTAACCCAAAAAACAGATAAATAACCGCTCTTTGCTTGCACTCCAAAAGGTTTGCATGCCCCCAGGTATAAAACAGAGTTTCAAGGTTACCTCTACTTCTCTTCCGCCAAAACATTTGTTTTAACGAGAGAGGCTTACCTCTTTCAGGTTACCCAAAGATTGTCTCGTTAATCTTTCAAATAAAACACTTCCTCGGCAATGTCTACCGAAATAGACAAAGGTGAGTGATGGGTCCCATCCTCTCACATAACTTTGACAAAAGAATCTTATTCTAGAATAACCCTCTTTCTAGACGGACAGGGTACAGACTAGTCATATTCTCCTGCGGAAACCTACTCTATACTCAAAGTTTCCCTGCCGAAGCAGACCAGGACGCATGCCCCCTGGGTTCCAGTCATATCCTCCCGGATTACTCGCGCTCATCAGGAGGACGGACCGTGGGTTGAGACACTTCTTGCGTGAATAGACCATTTAGGGATGGTACATGACTATTTGCGATGCGTGATCCGGGAAATGAAAGTTGGTCCACGAGCTTGACCACTCTTCCTCCATGCGGAAAACACATTACTCTAAAGAGTGAGGAGACTATAGCTCCCATGCAATATATATAGTCTCGTCCAAGGAGTAGGTTATAATCCAAGGGTCCTTGAACGACCATCACGTTCATTTGAACGGTCTTCCCTTTCAATGTTATGGGCACATTGGGGAGGATCCCTAAAGGTCGACTGGTTCCTTTATCAAAGCCTGATAGATTTCTCATTTCAAGCAAAAGCGCTGGCTAACCAAGTGCTTTCCAAGTAATAGAGGAAAGGATACTCACAGATGCCCCCTCATCAATGATAGTGCCAGCCATTACCATTATGTATATTTGAACGATAATTCTGAATGGTATGCTTGCTGGCAACCGGGGTCTGCCTAGTTGGTTCCAATCAAAGGACACAACCAGGTTGCTTGGTGGTGGGACCGAATAGACGGCCGGATATCACTCTGACGAACTTCCTTCCTGCGATAAAGGAATGGGAGCATTGCCCCCTTGTTCATCAGAGTCAGTGTTGATGAAGAGAATTTGGACGGTGTCGTCTTTATTCTCCTCTGTGATGGTATCATTCGAAGATAGAGCCTCTGAAGGCAAAACTGGGTCAACTGCCGTATCAACCTTTTGACTTTCGTCAGGCATGGATCCAGACGGTTCATCTTCAATGATAGGTGCTTCGGCTGACCATCTGGGCGGGCAAGCCAGGTTCTCAACTAGTGAAGGACTTGGCAGGAGTTTTTCATATCCAGGAGGAAGTTGCGCTCGTAGAATCGGGCGATCTTCCAGAACTCTTTTAGCCTCGTCTAAGAAGGGACAACGGTGGATGGCGTGATCGCCTTCACACAGTTTGCAGGGAAATCTAGATTTCCCTCTCTGTCCTGGGACTTCACTTTCACTAGTCGACGGTGAGCAGTCAACATGGCTATTAGAGGTTGATGCTACCGAATTGTGCAAACGGGGAGACCAGTCCCTTAGTATTCGAGGGATACAGGGACAATCTCTGTGGAAATGGTCTCCCTTGCATATGACACATGGTGATTTAGGCCTGGTCAGTTCTGTGTGTGGATTTTTGTCAGACGACACTTGTTTGCCCCTAGTCGCTTTTGGCTCCTTCTTCTTCTTCTCTTTATTCTTCTTTTCCTTCTTCTCCTTAGGAACTTGGTTTTTGGTTTTACCAGTTCCGTCAAGCGAAGAGGAAGGAGGAGAGGAAGATGAAGTAGAAGGCTGGTTGGCAACTCTGGTCTGGTCTAACTGTTGACTCGACTGTTCAGGAATGGTGGTGTTCTGAACGATATTGGTTGAAAAGAGCCAGACTAGCAGGCCAATTGTCAGTCCTGGAAGCGACAATGTGGCCATGTGGGGTGCACCAACATCTCCCCAAGAGGAGACGGGACTAGGATTTCCACCAAGGGGAATTCCTTGGTTGGTGTGCTCCATTTTTTCAACCTAAAGATCAACGCAGGAATTAAGGGTGATTGTTCCGTTTAAAATAAATTTTTAACGATGCTTTAGACACAACTTGCTTTTTCAGTTTTAAAGAGTCGAGAAAAAGCTAAAGATGACTCTAGTCTCCTTCGATGTTTTAACGAGCCCGAAGTGACAAATGCTTGGATGGACTTTTTCCGTTATAGAGTCTGAAAAAGGCCAAAAGGAACTGCTCTGGAGTTCTAGGCAGAGGGTGTGCCAAACTTTTTGCAAAACCGCAGAATACTTTTTAGGGTACGGGCGGTCGATCTTCCTGAATGCTGTGTTCAGTGCATTGCGATCAGTAGGGCGGCCGACACGGCTTCCTAAGGATAAAGGTTTTATGCCTATAGGGGTCTCCCAATATATACGCGACGGTACGTGGGAGCACAATCTGTACTGGCGCTATCGTCCCTCAGGAGGAATCACCCACCATCCACGAGATCGACTGTCACCAGGCTTAACGACGCCGGAACACGTCTCTAGCCTAGACCTCTATGTTGTGCGTTATGTTGCAAAGCGTTGTTAAGTTCATTCAATTTATTTTAGGTTGATCTTTTTAAAGTTTGCCTTTCAAGGTTCACCACGAGATGTATGATACAAATTCCTAAATGCAGTCTAAAGATGATAAGCAAGCTTTATATCTTTTCAACTTTGAAAATCCTAGCTACTAAGGGAAAAGAAAGACACCATCTTTTCTCAAAGAGAATTCAGCACACTCTAATGCACTTTTTCCTAAATCCAACATGCAAACTATCAAATGCAAATGCACAATGCAGGTGTTTGTTTTCCACTTTCTTAGTATTGATGCCTACAAAGAAAGCTTTTTGTACAACTTTGAATTTGCTTTTAAATGATCAATACAAACAAATTTTACTTTTTCGAAATCAGAGAAGATAGAAGAGATTACAACACTTAACGATTTTCGAAATGAATACTTGTTTCGACACTTAAAAGAGACAAACTCAAACCAATAAGCAAAAGTAAATGTATAATCAATCTGCAAACATCCAATGAACTCTCTTCTAAGATCACAATCAACAGATCTGAATCAAGGGCTACAGGATGACTATTTCACTCATGCAAAGGAAAACTGTAAATGATGCCACAAACACATAAAAACACTCACAGTCTTTTTGTACAAAAGGAGGCAGAATCTAAGCAGAGAAAAGGAGTTATCAGACTGGTACCTATGCTAGTTACAGGCTGCAAAAATCAGAGATCAAAACAGGGCAAAACAGAGCAGAGAACCCTAGTTGCACAAGGGCAAACTGGTTCAGCACAACCTCAACACAGGGGTTTTGACATTCAACGCAGGTAACCTTCATGGGAACTGCGTTGAAATGCAGAATCCCTTCACTGGGTCTGCGCTGAAGGAGAAACTCTTGTTTCCCACAGGTTCTGGGTCACAGATTGCTATTTAATTCACTGTTTCAGGCCAAATAAAAGCAACAAGAAAGGTACAATCAAAGGGATGCTTTGAAGGGTACTAAGATCTATCACAAGGATCATAAAATCATTTGTGAATCCATTGTTAAGATCATAGACAAGTCCAGCAATTGGATCAAAGCAGCAACTGTCTATTTTGCATCCGGGAAAGATGCAGTTCGATTGTTGTTGTCAAGTCTATGATGCAAACAATGATAGAAACACAAATAAAATGACTAAACAGATATCCCCAGCGGAGTCGCCAATTTGTTTTGGGGAAAAATGCCTATGCAGGACGATCCTATCCACCTAAGGTGTGACAGTTCCTTAGCAACAAACGAGTATAGCTATGCTGGTTTCTTCCTTTATGAAATGTGAAAGAAGAGAGATCAATAGACTTACCGGTGTCTTCCGTTTGTCCCTCGATCCGGTCTCTCTTCTCTTTGGGTGTTCATAGCTACTTGCCTTCTTGCTTATCCAGCTTCAACTTCCTGCAAGATCACAAGAGAACAGCTACTTGCGACAAGAGAAGAACACTACACAAAGACAGATATTCACATTCATAACTAGTTTAGGATTAGAAATAAACCAAATACACCAATACATTCATACATCAAGAATACATCAGAATATAGGAGAAACCAAGATAGCTTTATTGATGAATAACAAGGTTCAGGAAGAGATACAACCCAGAGGGCTCCAATCCAGCATCTCCTTCCCAGCAAATGAAATTCCTCTCTTTTCCCCCTTCAAAGCATTAAGCACCCAATGATTCCAGTCTCAAACCAACAGCAATTCTTTGCAATAACAAAATTCCAGCCTCTCAGATCTCATGGAAGAGAGATCCATATATAGATGTTTGGAGAGAGGATGAGTCAGCTTGAGATCTGACTAGTGTCCTCTCCCTCTGTCAATTCTTGAGTCCACTTGGAGGTTCTTGCTTCCACTTGGAGATTTGGAACCTCTTACTCATCACCAGTCGAATTCCCTGAGGCAAGTGTCATTTTGGAAGCTTCCTGGGTTTTGACACCTTGAGAAATGAGCCTACCACTTGTCCACTCTCGTTCAGCGCAGGTAGCCTTTGTTCCAGTTGACATTCAACACAGGTAGCCAGTGTTGGCTTTGACATTCAGCGCAAACAGCTAGTGTAGCCACTGAAATGATCCTGAATTGACTTGTTTTTGAGCAGTTTCAGGTGGAGAACTTCTGTGAATTGCTGTGGTTTGTTAGCCTTGTTCCTCTAGGGGTAGGAACAACATGTTTAGGGACTTTGGATCCCTTAGATTATGGACATTTCATTCTCAATGCTGTAAGGCACAAAAATGTCTATAACAAGATGCCAGTCTGTATGTTTGTATCTGAAACTCTATAGGAAATAAGGCCTCTTTTCCATATACCAACTGGTATGGACTAAAACCAGTTGTATTCTTCCATGTGATTCTGTAGGCCCATAGTGCATCTTTTAATTTTTCAGACCAATCTCTTCTGTTCAGCTATACTGTTTTAGTCATGATATTTTCTAGGACTTTATTTGTTGATTCAACCTGCCCATTTGCTTGAGGGTGATATGGTGTAGACTTTCTGTGTTTGATCTTGTATTTCTCTGTTAGATCTCGTACCAGCTTTGATGTAAACTGTGCTCCTTGATCTGTTACAATTTGTCTAGGTACTCCGTATCTTACAAAGATTTCTTCAAAGAGAAAGGTGACCACTGTATCTTCTGTTGCTCTGTTCACTGCTTTGGCCTCCACCCATTTGGTGACATAATCTGTACATACTAGGATGTACCTCTTTCCATTTGATGGTGGATTAATAGGTCCAACAAAGTCAAGTGCCCATTGCTCAAATGGTTCTATGAGGACCTGTGGCTTGAGCGGCATCTCATCTGATGTGATTGGTCTCCCTGTTCTTTGGCAACTGTCACATTGTTTGACATATGCCTTAGAGTCTCTGAAGATGGATGGCCAGTAATAGCCCAATTGCAGCACCTTATATGCTGTTCGTTTGTCTGCAAAATGACCACCACATGGTTCATCATGACATGCTCTTAGGATGTCTAATATTTCATCTTCTCACACACATTTTCTAATCATTGGATCTGAACCAGTATAAAATAAATCACCATTTACCCAACTATACCTAGAACTTTCTCTAACAATTTTTCGTTTCTGCTTTTTAGAGAATTGAGCTGGAAACTTTCCAGAAGATAAATAATTTGCAATGTCTGCAAACCATGGTATTTTTACTGTTATGGCAAACAGGTGTTCGTCTGGAAAGTTGTCTACAACCGGATTTGGATCGTTGGGTGAATGTATGCGGGACAGAAAGTCAGCCACTTGATTTTCCTTGTCTGGCCGGTCTTGTATTGTGATATTAAATTCTTGCAATAACAGTAACCATCTTGTTATTCATCCATTAGTGATGGGTTTATTCATCAAGTATTTGATTGTTGAATGATCTGTATGAATGAAAACTTGATAACCTGTTATATAGTGCCTGAATTTGTTTACTGCATGTATAACGGCTAACATTTCTTTCTCTGTGACTATGTAGTTCAATTCTGCATGTGTTAAATTCTTGCTTATAAATTATATTGCATAAGTGAACAAGTTCTCTTTTTTCCCAAGAGAGGCACCTATCGCGGTATCAGATGCATCAGTTGAAATATGAAATGGCAAAGACCAGTTTGGTCCACAAAGAATGGGTGTAACTGATAATTTTTCTTTCAGAATTTGAAATGCATTTTGACAATCATTTGTCCAGTGAAATTCAATATCTTTTGCTAATAGTTTGAACAGAGGTTGGGCTATTTTACTGAAGTTTTCAGTGAATCGTCTATAGTAGCCTGCATAGCCTAAGAAACTTCTTACCTCTTTTTGTGTTGTAGGAGGCATTAAGTTAACTAGGACTTGGATTTTTGCTGGATCCACCTTAATTCCTGAAGCAGAAATATGGTGTCCCAGTACTATTCCTTCTGTCAACATCATATAGCATTTCTCATTGCTCAATGAAAAATTTGTTTCAATGCATCGTTTCAAGACTTTCTCAAGGTTATTTAGGCAATCATTATATGTGTTTCCATAAACTGTGAAGTCATCCATATAAACCTCTACACATTCGTGAATTAGATCAGCAAATATTGAAAGCACTGCTCGTTGAAAGGTTGCAGGTGCATTGCATAAACCAATTGGCAAAACATTATATGCATAGGTTCCCCATGGGCAAGTGAATGTTGTCTTGTCTTGGTCTTCTATTGCTATTCTAATCGGGTTGTACCCGCTAAACCTATCCAAGAAGGAGAAAAATTTCTTTCCAGCTAATGAGTCTAACACCTGGTCAATGAATGGTAGAGGAAAATGATCTTTTAGTGTGGCTTTGTTTAGTTCCCGATAGTCCACACATACCCTCCACTTTCCATTTTTCTTTGGTACTATAACCAATGGAGAAACCCATTGACTATCTGAAATAGGATAGATGAATCCAACATTTAACAATTTTTGCAGTTCCTCTTTCACTATTTCTTTCATCATGGGATTCATTCGTCTTTGAGGTTGCCTTACAGGTTTGAGTTGATCATCTGTATAGATGTGGTGGATACATGTGCTGGGATGGATTCCTTGCATGTCAGTATAATCCCAGGCAAAATCTTTTAAATATTTTTGTAATAATGCAATTGCCTCTTGTTCTTGTGCTGATTGCAACTGGTTTCCAATGTTCAAATGTTTTCTAGGATATACCTCAATTGTTTTTATTTTTGGATTGGATATTTTGTTTACAGGAAAGATGTCTATAAAATAATTCCACAAAGTTTGAACAGTACAAGTTTCCTAAAAGCATTGATTCAAAATATTACTTGCAGCTTCATATTGGACTTCTCTAAGCTATTCTGAAATACTTGGTTCTGAAATGAAAAGATCCATTAAGTCTTCATTCTCTTCTTCTTCTCTAAAGTCAAAGAATTGATTTATACTTAAAACTGATTTAGTTTGTTGTTTTTCTTGAGTTTCAAGTATTGATTCTAAAGAAGTTGATTGTGCAGGTGAATAAAGAGCAATGTGTTTCCTTTCATCTCCATGTGAAATAATCATGCTTCCTGATCTGCATCCTATAAAGGCATCAGCGGTAGCTAACCATGGTCTGCCTAAGATTAGAGGATGTCCTCCCAAATTTGTTTTTGGTTGCAAGATAAGGAAGTCAACAGGATACTCCCATGAATCCAAAGAGACTATGATATCTTCTAATATTCCTTCCGGAACAACTTTAGATCTGTCTGCTAGTTCTAAAATTGTAGAAGTTGATCTAATGTTGTTTAAATGTAGAGTTTTCATTGTCTCCATTGTCATTACATTTATAGCTGCTCCCAAGTCTATTAATGTGTTTGGCACTGAGAAGTTATTTATTGATATAGTAACCATAGGGATACCAGGATCAATATACTTCTCTACAATGGTTTGTGTAGACATGAGGCTTGCTAATTTACCAATGACTTGGATTGTAGTAGGATCCTTCTTCTTTTTCCCTGTTCTCTTAATGCACAATTCCTTTATTGTTTTAGCATATATTGGTATTTCTTTAATTGCCTTCAACAAAGGAATTTTTACATAAGCATTTTTTAACTCATCTAAAATATCAAATTCAGGAGGGGTTATTTCTTTTTGTTGTTCCACTAACCTTTCAGGATAAGGTGATGTTTGAGTTGTAATGGTTTTTCCTTTCTGAATTTGTATCTCAGTTTGTGATGTTTCAGGTGATTCTCCTTGTTCAGTTGGTTCTTCTATGATTGGAGGAGAATCCTTTTTAAGCACTTTTCCAGACCTTAGATGGACATCATTAAGAGGAATAATTGAATATGTGGGAAAACATGTTGCTTCCTCTACAGTGTATGCAGATTTGTCCACCTTATTATTCAGATTTGCCATTGGTTGGGCTGGTAATTGAGTTGGTCTGGGTTGATTTGTGGGTAGCTGTAACTGTTATGTTTGGGTCAACAACAGTGGTGGATTCTGCTGTGGAAATGGCATGGATTGTGGATATGCAGAATGTTGTTGTTGAAATGGTATGGACTGTGAATATTGTGGATATGCAAATGGTTGTTGGTATTGTTTCTGGTATTGTTGTTGATACTGTTGAGGTGGCTGGTTTCCATAACCATATCCTCTCCTACCTTGTGTAGGTTGTTGTGGATATTGTTGTGGAGGCCAAGCTTGCCATGGCATTAGAGGGGTCCAAGGATTTTGAGGTGGATAGAGGTAATTTTGTTGAGGGAATTGTTGTTGATTTTGTTGAGGCATCCTAGGTTTCCATGGTCTTCGTGGTGCTACATAATAAAAACCTTCTATTCCTGGCACTTCTTCCATTGAGTTCATTTGTAATTCTTTCAATCTTAGACAATTTTCTGTGGAATGATTTTCTGTACAAAGACCACAAACCTGAATATTATCCAAAGGACATTCTCTCAATGGATGTTTCTTTCTACATTTGGAACAAAAGATTGCTAGAGCTTGTTCTTGTTCCTCTTTCTTCTTGTTTGCCTTTAGAACATCTACTAGTGTTCCTAATGTACTTAAGAGGTCTGTTTTGAAGTTTTCCAATAAGCTTCCTATTTCAGCTCTTGTTATCCCTCCTGCAGATGACTTTGCTGCTTTTGAACTTACTTCTCTCTTTCCTGTTTTTTATCTTCCTCTAGAATATTTTTGACATAACTCCACAATTTCTTCGAATGGTAGGTTTGAAATGTCTCCTTTACCCATCACATTCAAAATGTCAAGGTATTCATCCCTTACACCCTTGAAAAAGATTGTTCGAATGGTTTCTTGATTTAGAGAGTGTTGTTTAGATTTTTGTAGACTATATGCAAATCTTTCCAAATATTCTTCTAAACTGTCATCTCCTTGTTGTGTCATTCTGAAAACATCTTCCTTTGAATCTCTAGATCTACAATAAGCTTGATATTTTTTTAAGGAAGACCGATCTCATATCATCCCAAGAAGCTATTGTTTGTTCTCCTAAACCCATGAACCATTTTAAAGCTGTTGCTTTTAATGTTGCAGGGAAAAGACGAAGTTTATGAATGTCATCAGTGTATCCATATGTTCTACATAGAATATCAAATTCAAACATAAAAGCATCAGGATCTTCCGTGGACATTCCATAAAAATTTGGCAATACAGAAGGTGGAATATTTTTCATTTTCACTTCTTCTCCTAATATTGCACTTGTGTCTACTATTGGAAAGCCAAAGGTAGCCTCTTGATCATTACCATCTTCTTGTCTTTTCCGATCATTTTCTATCTTTCTATCATTTTCTTGTTTTTCCTCCTCCTCTCTCTTTCTTCTCCATTCTCTTTGTTGTCTTTCATACTCAGCTCATTGTTCAGGAGTGAAAATAACAGATCCATGTCCCTCTTCTGCCATTGGTTTATTTGTTTCAATTTTGAGTGGAGATTCAGGTTGTTGAAAGATAGGTGGATTTATGGATGGAAAGACAGGTTGTTTTTCTTTGATAATTTCTTTTTGTTTGCCTGAAATTGAAGGTTGTTTTTGTTTTGCTTCCCAAGCTAACAAAGTTTGCCTCTCAATCAAAGTTAATCTTTGTCCAGTTCTTTGTTTTTCTGCCAATTCCTCAATTATTGGATTACCAGTAACTGGGGTGTTTGATGATCCTATCTCTATTTGTGGGGGGTTTTTAATAAATCTACCTTGAGGATCTCTATATCTAGGCATAAAGAAACATAACTAAAAAGGAATGTAACTAATGTTTTTGTTTGTTTTGAAATTTATCTTTCTATTGACTATGTCGATATTTGCCTCCCCGGCAACGGCACCAAAATGTTGAGCTAATTTGTTTACCAAAATTAACACAATTATTTCTTATCAATCCAGGTTGTTTATGCTTTGAGGCAAGTTCACTATATGTGAAGATCAGATGTAATCAAACCTTGAAAGATAAGTTATTCAAAAGCTTAAAGCAATACATCCTACAACTCTAATTCAATTAGTTTAAAAAGAGGAAAATATTGAAATGGTTCTTGACTCAAGAAGTCCACTTTTGCCTCAATTACTACTTAATGAATCAGAGATTAAAACCAAGAACTTAAGATGGATAAATTATTAATGAAAGAATCTCCTAACTTAAGAGACACATAAGGTATTTCATCATAATTCATTCATCTCAATACCAAAATCACATAAAGAAACTACTTGCATGCAATCAAAGGAAACTAGTTTTAATTCATCATTTTAGTAGAAGGAATGCTCAACTTGAACACTTGTTTTTTTCAACTTAATAAAGTGATGAATAAGCTAAGAACTAATGAAATCAAGCACCATGCATTAACCATAAAGCAATCTGAAATAAAGCTTTGAAAAACCAGTTCTACAATAACCAGATTACAAGAAATAAAACTAGTTAACAAGGAAGTGTACTTAGCTTGGAATGGGGGCCCTCCACCCTTGCCTTTCACACTTGAGAAGTGATATCAGAAGCTCAAATTCAGTCACAAATCCATAGCATTGAACAGCAAAATAATGATAGCACAAGTCTTCAAATTAACTCTCCAATCCAAAAGTGTCTCAGCATAAAAGTATAATAAGTCAATATATAAGCCATCAAAGTCTTAGCTCTTAAATAAGAAGTCTCATGAAACAAACTGATCTATATTCACTCAAACAAACCCATCTACTCTCATCCATCTATCTCAGTAGAATTCATTACTCCCATCCCAAGAAATATGACCAATCCCATAGAATCTCAAAACTGCCCTATTTCTATGGGCTTTCTGAATGACTAGTCATGATTGACTAGCACCAAATGGGCCTAATAAAGCTTGTTCTGTTCGAACTAAGCATAGTTGGCTTAGTCCTAGTTCCCAAGCTATCCATCCATGCATTCAATTCATGCCCAAGTGTCCTGCAACCACATCAACCATAGAGCTATTACGGGAATTTCTAAATCTGCCAATTTTGCACTAAAAACCAAACTTTCATAAAAACTTTAGAAATTGAAAAATTAAAATTAAATACCTGAATGGATATCAAATATACATCAAAATGGGATGAATGAAGGGAAAATGGATGGCAAATAGATGGATTATTAAGTTTCTTAGATCAAAAATAAGACCAAAACTAAGGCCCAACAGAGAAGGTGGATGATTATCTGGGAGCACTATCCTAGACTGAAGTTTGATCTCTTGGATTTCGACAGCATAAGTAGGATAGGATGTCTCCCCAATGTAGACTTATTGTGCCTTCTTTTTGTCCTAGTTCAGATTGGTTTGAGCAAGAATTTGAGGTTTTTTAGGTGGAGTAGGATGAGTGAGTTGTGGTTGAGGTTAGGGTGGAGGAAATAAAGTAGGAGGCTGGTTAGCTTGAGGCCTCCACCCTTGTGATGGGTTGCCCCATTGAGAAGATTGGGAAAGATATGGCTTAAAAGGATGGTTGACAAAATGAGGAGGATATGGAGGAGCATAAGGCCAAGAAGGAGGTGTGGACAATTATGGATAAGTGGAAGGGTACTAAGGATGGAAAGGTGCACTCTGATTTGGATCTTAATAGGATTAATGTGCACCGTGTATGCCCTCTTGATATGGTCGAGGTCCTTGAGGCCTTATTTGATTAATGAAGCAAAGTTTCTTTGACCTACCTTCTACACCTTTGTATACAACTTTTAGGCCTAGAAAAGAGGAACATTTTTTTGTTGCATGATTTTCTTCACAGACTAGGCAGACTTCTATGACATTCAACAGGAATTCATTCCTAGGATGTCTTTTAGTACATCTAGGGTAGAAAATACCTAGTGCCCTCTCTGCTTCCTCTTTCTTTCTTTTGATTTTCATGGTATCCTTTTGTAATGCAAAGGAATGCATCATTTCACACTTGAAATACTCCAACATGTTCCCTATCTCATTCTTGAAAGAAGTTGTGGAGGGAGAGGAACTGACCAAGCCTTGACTAGCCCTACCCTTTTTCCTAGCAGCCCTGGAGCGATTCTTGAATATAGCTTTGATTTCATCATATGTCATCATAGGGTAATTGATAGATATATCCTGCAGACAACACATTCAGGGTTTCCAACACACCCTCCCTGATCCATCAAAGAAGAACTAGCTTGAGTGACACAGGATCAAGGGTACAGTTGGACCTCCTATAATTGAATTGAAATTGCTCCTCATAGTCCTCTAGGGATTCATCAGGTCCAAGAGTCATCCTAAATATTTCTTCCTTGATTTCTTTGGACCTATAATAGTCCTTGTACTTGTTATTGAAGCCTTGTTTCATTTGGGCCTAGGTAGTGATGTTTCCCCTAGGCAGACCCATAAACTAGCACAAGGCTGCCTCTTTAAGGGTAGAGAGGAAGAACTTCAACTTCTTCTCATTATAGGCATAGTCATAGGTCTTACAAAAAACAACAAATTCAAACATGAAGGTTTTAGTATCCTCATAGGTTAAGCCATGGGAATATGGAAGGGCATCAGGACTTATATTCTTCATTCTATACTCTCCATTGGTTTCTCTAATGGGGAAAACCTCAATGTTTGTGTTTTCATCCATAGTTTGGGTAGGTGAAGTGGATTATTCCTCTTCCCCAATATGTGCTTAAAAAAAATTAGGTTTCTCACCTAGAGGGTCTTCTAACTCCCTGCAGTAAAAGAGGGAAGTTAAGTCATCGAAGAAGAGTGAAGGCGTGGGGGTTTTTGGTCAGAATTTTTCTTGATTATCCCTACTCATACGAGGCATGAAATAATTTATTCATTTTTTCACTTTTTCAAAAGAGAATGCAAAACAAAAAAAATTGTTGAAGAAGAAACAACATCTACTTAGACACCTCCCTGGCAACAACGCCAAAAAGTGGTGAGCCCTGGTATTGCACCAAGAATGTTGCAACTCTCAAGGGCTCCTCAACTCAAATTATCAACTCGGGGTTCGTACAAACTTAGAGGTGACAGTGTTATATGCACAGTAGGTTAGATTCTACTCATGCCACCCTTAATCATGAATTAGATCAATTTTTTCAAAGACCATTCCTCATACTGAACTATAGTGAAATCTTGTTGATGAAAGCACAATTGAAAATTGATTCTAGCTATGAAAGTGAAAATGCCATTTGTTCAACTTGTAGATGCTAATTAATCATTTCATGAAAGGAAAATGGCTAATCTAGTTGCAAAAGGAAAGCTACTCTATCTTGCATAATTCATCAAATCAGAAACATAATTTCATGTATCATCTATCTATTTCACACTTGCTTGAAAATCAGAAATCTAACTTGCATCATGCTTGTGATTGAAAAACACTAATTCTACTATGTTTTGCAGTGAGGAAAATGAATGGTTGGAGTGGTCTAGGAGCTTCTCTTGATCATCAAATCAAAACTTGGGGTCATTATTCATCTTGACTAAGCTAAGGTTGAAGTGGGGAGAAAAGTAGGTGAATAAAAGTGGTGCTACAGACCTGCTACAGGTGCTACTATAAGAGGTCTTGTATTGCTACAGGAGGACTTCTAATGCTACAGGAGGGGTTCTAAGAGCCTTTTAGGGTGGAGATGATGTCTTGAAGTCATGAATAGATAGATGAAGGTTGTATAGAGTAAAGGAATGTTTTGGAAGCCTCCTAGCCAAGCCCAAGACCTCTCAGAGGTTTGTCTTGCACCAGGATGAATGCCCACGATGTCCTAAATTTCCTAGGCAAAGTGACTATGGAATAGAGTTTTGGGGGAAGAATTGAGGGATGGAAAGAGAATATGGAGAATTCCAAAATGGAGGTGAAAGAGGTGCCCTCCTTGCAAATCAACACAGACTTGTAACTAGCCATATACACATCCATTTATCATTAACACAGTGATATAAACTATGATGGAAAAGATGAGTTTAATTTGAATCACATATATTTTATTCCATAACACTACTTTGATCAGAGAACTGATTCTTAAGTTACAGAAAGTAGATATGAAGAAGGACAAGTAACATGTATATATTTCCAATAAATCATAAACACAATGTTTTTGGGCTGAGATTATGAATCCTTCCAACCATTCTCCCACAAGAGAGGTGATGTAGAAGCTTGCAATCACAGGTTTTTATAGCTTAACCTCTATTGTAATGAAAGAAAGCTATGAAATGCTTGGAAATAAGAAGCAAACAAAAGTACAAAAGAGGGCCCAAAGCCTTTAGGTTGGGCCCAAAACCAAGGGTCTCAACCCTCTAAAACTAACTCAGATGCAACTGAATAACCAACTTCTCATTATCAGAAAATAAAAGTCTCATACATCACATGAAAGTAAAAATAACAATGTCAAGCTTTGAGCTCAATAGCTACACCTAGATGAATCATAATGAGCTTTTAATCTTGTTTATTTATACAAAAGGGTAGTTGATAGCAGCTCACTTGAAAATAGGAGTGATTCCCTCCTTGATCTCAGAAATGGTATATTTGGTCCCTCTTGAGCTTCACTTGTACTAGGAGTTACTCAGATGTCAATGAATTCAAACTAGTGAGAGAAGATGTTGTGAGCCCAAGCTGAGTTAGGGAGTTAAGGAGGTGGACAAACCCTCTATATTCTCTCCTAGTTGTCTCCATCAAGCCCGTGCATAGTAAATGCCTCAAAAATTCTTCTTTTTCCTTCATTTAAATGACATTAGGCCACATACTATGACAAACACATTTTACTCTTCTTACTAATTATATTATAAACAAAAATGTGAATTAAATTGAGAAAATGATAGTTTAATGGTTGGAGGATGGAATAATGATCTTCAATATATACCTATGGATGGGATTCATCACAAGGTGCCACATTGGGCATGATCGGAGAAACTGCAAGACGTAGTGCCCAACAAGAGTCGTTAGGTGAGGGATCTATCGCGACAGGCATAGGCCAGTAGTTGTTGGCAGAGTTGGTAGTAGATGTCGATAGGTACCAATAGCCAACAAGATTGGCATAGGTCAACCATTAGAGGGGGAGAGGGAGATCATACTAATTAGGGGAATTGTAGAAGAATTCATGGGCATCTCAAATGACCAAACAAAACCATAATAGTGCTAGAAGAACTTAACATAATATCGATGTTAGTGATATATATTGAGAAGGAGGTTGTGAAGACTGAGTTGATACCAAAGATTCAACATTCTAATATGGAATATGGGCAGGAGGCCTTCTCCAGATCTTTCAGGACCGATTGTTATGAGCTAATATTGATGGATGTTTAAGAGAAAGATCCTAGGACCATGGTTGGAAGGAATAAGTTTTCATATCAAGTTTTGTGGGAGGAAGCAAGGAAGTCTTCTAGTTCAGAGGGAGAAATTGCAGTAGCAGAGAATCTGGTAGTGTTGAAGACAGATCTAAGTGGATGTGGAGGTTCTTCCAAAATTACCTTCCTCGCTAGGAGGGAGTGCCAAAAATGTAGTGAGCAAGGTCATATGGCTTGTGCCTTAGCCAGTGAAGACCTCGAATTGTCCTCAAGTGATATACTTCAGTTGTGGTGAGTTAATTTCCAATTATGGGAATAATCATCACAAGTTCATTCGTAGAGTTGAAGCTTCAGTTAAGTCGAATTATTCATCAATTTGACTACAAGATTGGTTGGAAAATCAAGTTCAATTATAATGACTTGGGTCTTTAGTCTTAGTTGAAGGAAGAGCGAGTTAGATCTCCAATGTTGATTTGGAGAGAACACAAATTAACAACTCTAGTGATGATTGGAAGGAGAGTGAGTAACACTCTTAGTTAACTTGCTATTAGAGCTCGAATTCTATGTTTGAACTATCCTAATTTATCATGGATTGAATCTATAAAAGAAGGATGATTGTACAAGTAAATTACAAGTTTTGTGCACAAAACTTTGTGATAAGACAAAGCTCACATGTTATGAGAGAGACTTGTTTGTGGAGAGCGCATAGAGATTGTGTCATAAGTAATAGGAGATCACAAGTGCACTAGGATTTAGGAGTTGGTATCTAGGGTTGGCAGGGCAAGTCCAAGCTAGATCAACAGGAGAAGAAGTATGTTCTTAGAGGGATAGATTTCTTTGTATTTTATTCAATTTCTAAAAATAAATAAAACCACATCAAGGAGAGGGTCTTCGTAGTTGGGTTTCCCAAGAAAAATAATTGTCTTTAGTTGGGTGTCACTGTATTTTTATCACTATGATTATTTCGTTGCTTATGTGTGTTGAGAAATTTTTTGTCTTGGTGAAAAAAAAAATTTGTTTTAGTTTGTAGTTGTCATTATTTTTAGATTATTCATTCAAGAAGTTGTAGAATTTCAAGGAAATCAACACTTGAAGGGCTCCTTGGGTAATGACTTTGTAAAAATATATGCACAACATGTTCATTAATAGCCACATATTCCAATCTCACAACACGATCAACAACTTGATCTCTCAAGAAATGATATTTAATTGGGATACATTTTGTCTTTGAATGCGTAACAAGGTTCTTGGAAATATTGATGGCACTTTTCTTATCATACATAATGGGGATTGGGTCATCGAGCTCAAATTTTATATCCTTTAATGTTTGTTTCATCCACATAATTTTAGTACATCAAGTAGGTGTAACAATGTACTCAACTTCAACTATAGATAAGGAAATGGAATTTTCTTTCTTGCTTATCCAAGGCTGTTAGGCCCCTATACTACTAGTGTAACCCCTTATTGTTATTAGTATAACCCACTTATTATATTTATGTACCCATGTAGTGCCCATATTATTACTATTGTGCCCCTTAGAAGCCCGCTATTGTTATTATTGTGCCCTTACATTATTATTGTTATGTCGGCTCTGATTATGTTATGACCCCTTAAACTCTTATATATAGAAAGGAGGTCTTTTCATTTGTATCATCCAAGAATTGTTCATTTATGTAATGTAAAGGAGGTTTCCCCCTCGAAGAGGCTGAATTCTAAGGCGTTGATCTGTCTTTTCTATCTTTTCTTGAGCTGGTTTCATAACATTTGGTATCAGAGCTTTGGATTCTAGGGTTTCGCTGCTCCAAACAGGTCATCGTGGAATTTTTGCTATAACTTTTTTTTTCTGTGACGTTTCAGAAGCTAAAAAAAAACCCATTTGAGAAGACATCGCATTGAAGCTCGGGTCTGCATTTCAGAGCTTTTCGCGCTATATTTGCGGAGATATGATCTGAGGAAGTTGGTCTTTTTGCAGACTCCTGAATTACATTCCAAACAGGTGACTGGGGAAAATCGTCATAACTTTCTCTCTGAGCATCAGATTAAAATTCCGTAAGAAGGAATAGAAAGAGGACAGACTGTAGTTTCTTGTATATATTTTTCAAAGCCAAAGGTCGAACCAGTGACACGTGGCACTTCATACAAGTTCGCTCTTCTGGAAAGGTCTATAATCAGGTCATCTTGGGAGATTGTGCATAACTCTTTCTTGGAGAATCCAATTTGGATCAGACCGGTGGCATTGGAAAGAGAACACAGAGGGCTACCATAGATCACAGTTTTAGGACTTAAAAATCTGAAAGTACATAGTTACAGTCATTTCAAGATCAAGCTCCTAAAATCAAGAAAAAGCAAGATGAAGAAGTTTTATGGCAAGGATTCAGTAAATTGGATACTTCAGATGGAGCAATATTTTGATCTACATGGTCTACCATTGTTAAAAAAGGTATGTATTTCATCTTCATATTTAGAACGAGATCAATTTTTATGGTATGAAGGGCTTTCTTCTCATAAACAACTTGTTACGTAGTCAATTTTCACGGAGCAAAAGATAGCACATTATGAGGATACAAAGAGCAACACCACAACAATTGGAAAGAGTAAAAGGGCTTTGTGACATAGTGGAAAGAAAAATTATGGAAACCAGGAAGCATACCCCTCACAACTATAAAGATTTAAGTGTTGTTTCTCCTAGCCTTCCATAACCTACAAGGGTTACACCACAACAATTGGAAGAAAAAAGAGAAAAAGGGCTTTGTTACAATTGTGATAACAAATGCACTAAAGGTCATAAGTGTGCTGAGAAGAAATTATTTTACATAGAATATGAAGAGGAGGAAGAAAAGGATCAAGAAACATCAAAAGAAGAGGATATACACCAGGACCCCACCCCAGAGAAAGAAGAAATGAATCAAACCATATCTTGTAAAGCATTGGCAAGAATTACCACTCCTCAAACTCTCGAGATAGAAGGATATATCAAGAAGAAAAAGGTGCAAGAAGTGAAAGATCACATCGAGAAAGAAGAAATGAATCCAACCATATGTTGCAATTCATTGGTCGAAATTACCACTCCTCAAACTATCATGATAGAAGGACATATCAAGAAGAAAAGTGTTCAAGAAGTGAAAGATCACATCGAGCATCAAGAAATGAATCTGACCATATCTTGTAAAGGATTGGAAGAAATTAACACTCCTCAAACTCTAGAGATAGAAGGACATATCAAGAAGAAAAAGGTTCAAGCAGTGAAAGATCACATCGAGCATCAACAACAAGTTCTGCAACTTTTAAAGGATAACGCCACTTCGGTGCAAAATCAAACGAAACAACAGGTAGATCAACATCATAGTGAAAAAAATTTTGATGTAGGTGATTGGGTATTTTTACTGCTACATCTCAAGAAAGCTATTTATGAGAAGGAAATGTTGGCAATACTACATGCACTTAAAAAATGGCAACCTTACCGAATGGGAAGACTCTTCAAGGATGAGGATGTGGAAGCATTTTTTTGTGTTATTTCTATTATCCAACCAGATTGGATAAACGAAGCAAGGGATGAATGGAAGAAGGAAGAAGAAGTATGGCCACTTATTCAAAAGTTGCAAAATATCCTAATTCAAACAATATTGCTAGAAATTGAAGAGGAAGGAAAAATCATATTGGAACCTAGAGCAGTCACAGAAACAAGAACCCGACAGCTACGAAATCGATCAATTTCATAGTATCTCATCAAGTGGAAGAACTTACCAGCTGAAGATTCCACATGGGAGGACAAGAATTTTATACAGAAGCATCAAGAACTGATCAAGCGTTGAGGACAACACTTTTTGAAGGAGAGGGGCATGTTAGGCCCCTATACTACTAGTGTAACCCCTTATTGTTATTAGTATAACCCACTTATTATATTGATGTACCCATGTAGTGCCCATATTATTACTATTGTTCCCCATAGAAGCCCACTATTGTTATTATTGTGCCCTTACATTATTATTGTTATGTCGGCTATGATTATGTTATGACCCCTTAGACTCCTATATATAGAAAGGAGGTATTTGCATTTGTATCATCCAAGAATTGTTCATTTATGTAATGTAAAGGAGGTTTCCCCCTCGAAGAGCCTGAATTCTAAGGCGTTGATCTATCTTTTCTATCTTTTCTTGAGCTGGTTTCATAACAAAGGCACTAGACAATTCCCTTGAAATAAATTTGTTCCAATGGTATTCTTCCTATCATCAATATTGTCGTCCCAATCAACATCAGTATCCATTGTTAAAGTAAAATATTTTCCTTTTTCATACTAAAGACCATAGTTTATCATGCCCTAAAGATACTTGAATATCCGCATTACTTCATTAACATGACTTTCCTTCATATTTGCTTGAAATATGGCCACCAATCATACCACTTGCATGATATATAGCCTAGAAGCAGTTAGGTACAACAAACTTCCAATCATGGAGTTGTATGTCGTTTGATTTACTGTGGGGGATACATCTTCTTTGCTTAGTTTACAACTAGTTACCATAGGTGTACACACAAGTCTACAATCATCCATTCCAAAAAATTTCAAAGTTTCTTTCTTGGATTGGGAGATGAAAATACCTTTGGTTAACTACGTGACTTGCAATCCAAGAAAGAATGACCTAGCATGTACATCTCAAACGCCTTTTACATTGCTTTAGAAAATTGATGTCCCATCTGCTCTAGATCACTTCCAAATATGATGTCATCTACATACAAAACAATAATAAAAAAACTGTCATTTTCATATTTAATATATAAATTGTTGTTTGTTGTCCCTCTTTTGAAACCCGGTTGTTGTAGATACTTATCTAGCCTAGCATACCAAGCTATTGGAGTTTGTTTTAGCCCATGCAGAGCTTTCCTTAGTTCATACATAAGGTCTTTATTGTTTGATAGTAGAAAGCTTTTTGGTTGCTCAATATACACTTCCTCTTCTAACTCGCCATTGAGAAACATTGACTTGACATCAGTTTGATAAACTTTAAAGTTCTTGTAACTAGAAAATTCTATAAACATTCTAATGGCTTAACATCTGGCTACAGGGGTGAAGGTTTCCTCGAAATATATACCTTCTACTTGATCGTAGCCTCTACAGACCAATTTGACCTTGTCCCTCACATCCTTGTCGTCTTCATTCAATTTATTATTGAACACCTAGTTTGCGCCATTGACATTCTTATCCTTTGGCCTAGGAACCAATTCCCACCTATTATTCTTCTCTATCTGATCTAATTCTTTGTCCATTATTAATCCAACACTTATTTTCACTCGCATGGTTGAAATTCTTGGGCTTTATCTATGACAACACTACAAAGTTTTCCTTTCTGGGACTTCCTATAAAGCTCCTTATGGTTTGCACACCAAGATCTTTACTTCCAATTATCTGGGTCTTAGGATGTTTCTTTTGCACATATTTAGATGGAGTTTTGTATTTTTGAGATGATTTTTGTAAATCCTCATCATCTTCTTCTTGTAAAACCTTATCTTCTACTTCCTCCATCTCTTTAAGTTCTTCATATCTATACATAAAATGACCATCCACATATGATTTCTCCTAAGGCTTTGTTGTATGGTGTACATCTTCATCCAGTCTCACATCAATGAAATCTTCAATCCTCTTAGTCCTTTTTGTTGTAACACTTGTAGCCTTTACTTATTATTGTGTACCCAAGGAGAATGCCTTCATCAGTACGAGAATCAAACTTACCAATCTTTTTGTCATTCCCCTTGATATAATACTTTCTCCGGAATACATTGAGGTGCTTTACTGAGGCTCATCTTCCTTTCCATAGCTTATAGGGTGTCTTATCATTGTTCATCCTAAGTTGAACTAATTTTTCCAACTAAACACAACTTGAGTTCACCCCAGAAAGTGTTTTCCACTTTTCCTTCGCCCTTCATTTCCCTGACCATATCATGAATGGTTCTATTCTTACATTCTACAAATCCAATCTATTGAGGGCCTCTTGCAACAGAGTATTTCCTTCTAATTTTGTGTGCCTCACAAACTTATTCAAACTCCCTTGAAGTCAACTCACCTCCTTTTTCTAATCACAGACAATTGATCTTCAAATCTTTTTCATTTTCAACCTATGATTTAAATATTTTAAATTTGTTCAAGGCTTCTAATTTCTCTTTTAATAGCATGATCCACGTGGCTCTAGTGAAATCATCGATGAACAAAATAAAATACTTCTCATATTTTGGAATTTGTGCTCTGGTTGGACCACAAATGTTTGTATGAACTAGTTCTAGTAGCTCGGATGTGGAATACTCCTTTGTCTTGAACTACACCTTAGTGTTTTTCTTACTTTCACCAAACCATCAAATTTAAAATGACCAATCCTCCTATGCCACAGCCATGTCTTGTCAGCTTTGCTCAAATAGCACTTTACTATGGAATCATTGAAGTTGTAAGCAATATTGGTAATCCTGATTGCTTTCCCAACAAGCTCTCCATTCTTTTCCCTTCAGATTTCATAATCCTTTGATTGAAAAATGACATCGTAACCATTATCACACATGTGGCTAACACTTAGAAGATTGTGTCTGAAGTCATCCACATATAGGACATTTTGAACTTTAGTCTTCTTATTTAGAATGATTGTTCCTTTCCTTTTATTTCAGCTGGGGAATTTTTCCCACACTTTACATCGCCTTTCCCATTTTCTTTAACAAATAGGAACTTACTTTTATCTCCAATCATGTGCTTAGAGTATCCATTTTCCATATGCCACTTTTCCTCTTGGTCATGTGCATACATTACAACACCGCATTCCTTGTTTTCTATCATTTGTTTCCACCTTTTCATGTTCTTTTGGAGAGTTTTCTATTCATACTCTTGCTATCAGGATTAAACAATTTACTCCTACACTCATTAGCTTTGTGCCCATAGTTATGGCACACATAACACTCAATATCATTCATAAGAGGAGAGAATGAGTTCCTTTGTGCAACAGGGAATTTTCTAGATCTATAATTTTCATCTCTTTCAACTTTAATGAACTTAAAATCAAAATCTTTATGACCAAAGTTACTAGACGTAAATAAATTTCAATATAATAACTTCGGGTACGTGAAATAATGTTTTTGTTGAGATCAGTTAGATCCATCAAAATTATTTTGTCTTGTTTGATAATGGATAGGTCTTTTATGAGGTGTAGTCTTGGTCATGACTAGGTTGACATCCTTCTGATTTTCTCTCAGTTTTGTCACCCTTTCATCCTTATCAACTCTTCCTTTAAGTGCTTTCACATAACTCTAAGACTCCTTGTTTCTTGGGATTTGGAGCTCGATTCTCCTTTTGAAGTCTGTTGAGGCTCTTTAAATCCTAGACCAAATTTTCTTACTAATGGTCTTTGAGAGCTGAGGAGATCATCCAATGCTTCTGAACCTTTAGTAAATCTGAGGTGTAAAACCATCTTGGATTTTATCTTCACGAGATCTGTTATCAAATATACACCTTTTGTCTTTAACTCCTAGTGATTTAGTTTCAATTCAGCTAATTGATTCATAAGAAGCTCCTCTTTTCTCCTGGCTTCTTCAAGCTGGGTTTTCAGAGAGATGATATCTCCATCATATGCATCCAAGCTAGGCTTTCCTTGCCTTTTTGACAATTCTAGCTTCAGGGCTTCATTCTCATCCTCTAGTCTATCATGACTTTTGTTTATCCTTTAATTGTTGAACTAGAATATCCTTAAGACTTACAGTCTCTTCTAACTTTACTTTTTAAGGTCATAATCTTCCTTATCAAAATTATACATACCTTCTTCAACTCTTAGTAGTTTCTCTTTTAGTAGCTTGTTCTTCTTCTTAGTCTTCTTTACCTCCACCAATGCATTGACTAGTTCTATCTCAAGGTCCACCACTCATTCCTTAGTATATGATTTTTCTTCTAGCTTTGTCTCATATTTGAATGCCATGAGAATGCATTCCTTACCTTCAGATGATTCTTCATTGTTGGTTTTTGATGACTCATTGTCCTCCTTTGAGTAGAAGATTTTCTTCTTTCAAGTCTTCCTCCTCTTATATTTATGGGCTTTTCCATGGTTCTATTCTTTCTCCTTATCTTGTTTCTCAGCTTTATATGGACATTTAGAAGCAAAGTTTCCTACTCTACCACATTCAAAACACTTAAAAGGTAGCTTACCTTTGTATTTTCCTGAGCCTCTTTTAATTTTTCTTACAAACTAAGCCATCTCCTCATCTTAGTCACAGTTGGAGTAATCTTGGTGTCTTTTGTGTTCTTTGGATTTCTTTGAGGCTTTGAATGTTTCTTCCTTTGGCTCTGACTTCTCTCCTCCAATTCTCATCTCATAGGCAATGAGGGTTTGATGCAGCTGCTCCATTGTTAGAGTCTTCAACTCTGCCACCTCTTTTGTGGCCGATATCTTGGCATTAAATCTCATTGGAAACAATATTAAAACCTTTTGGACAATTTCCCCTTATTTAATGTCTTCACTAAGCCCTCTAATAATCATATTGGCTACTTAATTAACTCTAAGGAAGTATTCAACAATGTTTTTTCCTCATTCATTTTAAGACTTTCAAATTTCTTTTAATAGGTTTAAAGTTTGGTATGCTTTACCTTTTCATATCCTTTGTAGCAATTCTTGATCTTGTCCTAAGATTCTTTAGTTGACTTATAGTTAATCGCTTTTACCATCTTGGATTGGTTAAGGCTAGCTACAATTGCATTCTTGGCCTTTATATTATTGTTGTACACTCTCCTTTCATTAGGATCGGTAAGCAGAGTTGTTGGAACTGTGTATCCAGATTCCACTGCAACCCATACATCCGCTCCAAGAGACATGATGTATGATTAACTCCATCAAATATTGGTACTTTTCTTGTGTCGATATCTTTATTTTCCTGATTTGGCATGATTCCCTATGGATATATCTTCCAACGATTAAACTGTTCCTAAAGGAACCCGCTCTGATACCAATAGTTGGGAATCAATAATTACTAAGAGGTGGGATGAATCAATAATTATAAATTTTTGCTTCTTTAAACAAATACCACATGATCGCACAACAAAAATGCATTCACAAATGTACAAAGTGTTTAACGTGGAAACCCTTCTAGGAGAAAAACCACTAAAGCTTGTTTTTATTATGATGTAAATTCAAGGCACCTACTTTGTTTTCATCAATTATTTTTTTGAGAACCCACTCACATGACGCCCCAGCCCCCTCAGATCAGCAAGCATCAACTTAGAGGCACCAAACTCAAATCTGTATAGACCCCCAACATGCTACTACCAGTTAGATCTACTCTTTAATAGGATTTTCAAATTGAGACCTCCAACAATGTTCTTTAATTTAATTTCAAATTGTTACCATTGTTCACACACGACCACTTCAACTTATGAAACGTACATATGCCTTAATAGGCTCTTCACTCTTCTGTAGGAACACACATACACACAATCCACAACATTGTTCTTCTGCAACACACTCACTATCAAGTTCAACTGCTTTCAATTTTTCATTTTCTTTGCTCTGTCCACTCATTCTGGCTATCTCGTGACACACTTCACTGAATCTTTGTTTCACTTATTTTCCATTTTGATTACACACTACTCGAGAATAGGTACTTCAATTAATTATTTTTTGGCTCGAGGAGTTACCTTAGTTCATTTCAGCAATAGTTTGTTGTAGATCTCCTCTGACACTCTTTTCCTTTTCCTTGAAATTTCAAGCATCTCTATATATAATTCCACCAACCATGCTTTTCATTTAAAGCTTCTCTATCTTTAGTTGTGATTGTTCTAGCTAGCAAACTCAATATTATACTACATTCTCTACAGGTGGTTATCCATCACTTCTCATCAGCAAATCATATCTCATCCTCTATTTTCCACAGTTCTCCACTATCCAACAATGCAACAAAATCATTTAATTTCATAACTGATCTTGGTACCAAATTCTTAATTGTCCAATCTCTTCATGACTTGAGCTCCTTTTTCATATGACCACGACTATGACCAACACCTTAACACAAGATTCACTTATGCTCTGGGTTCGGGCCTTATTTGATGTTGTGCTTGAGCAATGCATCCTGAAGACTAAACTGCCAAATCAACACATGTTTCAGGCCCACTACCCAACTTCAATAGAAATCTAAGAATTCTGTAACATAGGAAGTCGTTTACAAAACACCACCAGCTGGCACAACTCCCAATGTTATGTCACATCTTCAGTTGATGATACTTCATTTTTCACGATGACATCATATTTCCACATGGCATCCTCTAAATGGTGCCATGTGTCACATGGAATTAGCCCACTTAGCCATCCGAAAATTCCAAAACTATGTGCCAGATGTTACTTGTACAAGGTGCTACGTCATAATCCATACCTAGTTAGTGCCACCTCATTGGCCACGTCCTTCTACTATGTCATCAACCTATATGAGAAGGGAATTCAAGTTCACACACTTTTCTTATGTTTCCTTGAAACAAACCTTCAGGGCCGAATGCCCAATTTACATTGGAACTTCGCCATCACACAGAACTTTGTTCATGAGTTTGGGTTTGAGACCCTTATACACCTGCACCCCTGAACAACTCGAATTCAGGACTTCTTTTACACCTACACCCTCGAACAAATCAACTAACCTAAATAGTCAGATGACCCCAAACTACTTCAAATTCCATCCCTTTTTGTTGTGCACTCCTTATTTTATTCTCAAGTGCCTCAGTGCTCCAAACTTCTTCAGTTAAAGTCGAATGCATAACTTCAACGTACAATAGCACTTCAACCCTTGGGATATTTTTTGAGTGTGATATACCATTCGAAAAATATTCTAGAGCGTTGTCCATTTAGGCACTTTGCATGGGTATTTGACTTGATATTTTGCCCATAAACTATTTGCAACAACTAGGCCTTGGAATGGTGCAACCACCAATCATGGTCGTAATGTTTTTAAGGATTCTTCAATTATTCTCCTACTATGATGGTTCTCTACAAATGACCTAAACAACCAGCTTGATACTTCCCTTGACATTAATGATTGCACAACAATCTCCAAGACCAATCACATGTGTCAATCAATGACAACGTTGTGTCCAAGGACCAGATTGTTATTATAGAATAAACCTAAACATATAAAATTTCAGTGTTTATACCTCTACAACCCCTCAAATAAAGATCCTTAAAAAGTATTGTCAAATATTTACAACAATAAATCCCAAACCAGATAAGTACAACAAATTTTGCAGGTCTAGAAACCCGCAAAACTCACATATATACATTGCATTTCTTGGCCTGAGACAATGTTGTCAGTAGTCTTGATATGACCGTGACTCTGCATGCATGGGTTCATTTCAAGGTCGAAATTGGAAGACTCGACATCATGCCATGTTATTTTTCTATGATGTGATGATTCACTAGAATAGTCCAGTAATTTTATGGAGCATTCATCTTTGGGGCAAAAAACACTCACTTCCTTTTCAAATTTATGCCTAGATTAATGCTTTGGCTCAAAGATGTAATTTACAAGATATAGAGGTCATTCTCAAGGATTTTTCTTAGATTTTAATAAACAAGGCATTTCCCTAGGGCCTCTTTAATGAGGCATTCCTGATTAATAGGAATTTCGGTAGATGTGTATTTATAAATGGGTCTAGCCATTGGAGCAAATAATTTTGCAAGTGCATGGTTTAATTCAGTTGGAATTTGATGTTTGCCCACATATGGGATTTGGGTATTGGGTGTGCAGGTGGGTTTTAGGTCTAGATTTCGAATCTGGTTCTGATACCACATGTGAAGAACCCAAGGTCTTCTCATAAATCTAATTTAACCACAAACTTTACAACAATAGAATGATTTGCTTGAGATAAATTTCACAGTAAACAAAATAACATATTCACAATACAACAATTTATTTTGACAATAACATATAAGAAAATAATAGATTTATTAAATAACAAATTTTATTTACAACCATTGACATGAATTAATTCACAATAAAATACATACTTGATTACAATACAGTGGCTCGGTTGGGGTGCTCCTACTAGGGCTGCCCTACTGAATTTGTCACATTGCCAACTAGGAATATCTATCTGACTTCCTAGCCAAGAGAACCTTCATAGGTTCCCTAGCCCCTCGAGCCCAAGTCCAACAACAACTATAGTGTGTCTAAACAAATAAGTATAATACTCTTCAATCACAACTAGAAGCAATCTCTTAATTTCGCCTGAGTTCAATTCATTTTTTTCTTTCTTTTCTCCACCCTCTCTCCACTTCAAACTTCAAAGTCCCCAACCCAAAAAGAAACAAAGACCAACCCCCTTATTTTCTCCTTCATCCTTCCCCTTATGCCTTTCCCCCACTCATTCACCTCAACCACTCTCTTCATTGTCACCTACCACCTTTCTCCACCCATGTCTTATCTAGAATTAAATTTGAGACAATTAGTTGCACTGTGGGCACTGAAATAATAAATAAATAATAAAACAGTAATATTTAATCTTTGTATAAATTTGAGGAGACAACTAGTTAAACTTTGAGAAATGAAATAATAAATGAAATAATAAATGAATAATAATAAAGTAATAAATATTTAATCCTAAAATAATTTTGAAAGAATTGGTCAAATTTTGGGAAATGAATTAATAAATAAATAATAAAGTTATAATAAAAAGTCATATTCTTACAGATTCACAATAATCTAATCAATTTAACATTAATATAAGCATATTCAAATTTAACTTAATAATTATAACCCTGAATCTAATCAATTTAAAATTAATATAAACACATTCAAATTTTACTTAATAATTATAACCCAAGATTTTAAGTTGAATTAAACACTAATCAAAATTAGTCATTAATCAAGATTAATCATTTATTTAATAATCTAACATTTAAGCTTTAGAATACTAACATATTCATATGAGGTGTGTATATGTAGCTAGCATGCCCATTCCTTGTATGTATATTAATAATATTTGTTGGAATCAAACACAAAAGTCAATTACTCAATAGGTAGGTCAATAAAATAATGTAAGATAATACGATCAAGTAGGGACATTACATATTCATCCCACATGCCCATGGTCCAATTGTATATGTGGTCCAACATGAACCCTTCCATCACATTATTTGTAGGTTTTGTATATCGCAATCCCTAATAAGGGTCAATAGATTGCACTACTTGCATACAATCATCTTCAAACATGAGTTTTCCTCTTTTCAAAGTGATAATAGCATCATTAACATATCCCATTCAATCCCCAACAAGATAGACTAGGGACATTTTTCATCCATGATTTCAATGACTTCGAAATGCACAATCATTTTGACCCTTACAAGGTCAATTTCAACTTTTTGTAATCTCTTAATGCGATAGATTCTATACTAGTTGGTAAGATGCAACTAGATAGGACATTAAACCAACTTAGGGATTCACATCATTTCCCAATATTTCTTTGGCAATATATTTACATCAGTTTCAAGGTTAAACATGATATCCTTCACTTCATATCTTGTGATGTGAACATTCAATTGGACCTCTTTATCAATGCTTACCCCTTTCTTCTTCCCCACTCTATGAGAATGAACTTCTGGCAAGGGAGCATTAATTAGCATTTCCTCGTCCTTCCTCTTGACCATTTGTGCATTATCCAACACTTTGAGGAATGATTTGAACACTACGGACCTTTCTTAGTTGCAAGAGTAAGTTTGAGCTCATGGGTACTCTTAGCTCGGAGACTCGGAAAAGGGATCTAAGTAATAGCACATGTGATCGATCTCACAATAACAACTACCTCACATACTATATCTAAAGCTTTTTTGCAGTATCTATTGCTTTGTTGTGTAAAATCCCTACGTAGCAAAGGTTACTTCCTTATTTCATAAGGCACGTTTGATCTTGTATCACCACTAGCAGCCACATTCAAGTTAAGTCCTATATTTCCTCCAATAAGACTCAACTCAGGGTTAACCAAGAGGGCATTTCTCTATCTTGCTCTAGGTTGTCATTTCTCTAACAAGTTGAGGAAATCCTCACTAGTGTGCCATGTAGCTCTACAATGGCCACACCTTGGCCTCCTTGGGTGAGGACAGTTCCTAGAAATATGTCCCAACTCATTGCAAGTATAGTATCATATTAGTTTTGTCCTTCCAATAGCTTAAGTTCCTTGGTAACTTCCTCCCTTGCCTTAATTTTTTTCAACATTATGATTACCACTTTCCTCCACCCTAAAGGAGGTCCTCTCAAATTGTTTAGCTAGAGCTTGCAAATGATGCACCCATATGGCTGCCACACCCTAAACTCCCTATCAAGGCTCATTCACCCTTATTAGCCTTTAAGTTTCATGCCCTCATATACATATCGGAAGCGTTAAATTAGGCTTTATTCTTTAAAGACAGACCATAACACATTATCGGATGTTTCTTTAATAACCAGGTCCACTTAAACTATCGGGACTCCACAACACTATTGGGAGCGTTAATATTCACTCTAGTTATAAAAACCACAGCCAACCTCAAAAGCAAGAAGACAAGCTCAAGCTTCTCACCTCCCTTGAGGAACTAAGAGCGAGACACCCTAATATGCCCTGGATCGTTGCAGGAGATTTCAATATGATAAGATCTCTTACAGAGAAAAAACATGGTATCAGACAGCTAGGCAAGGACTCCATGGCCTTCCAGAACTTCATAATGAACATGGGGTTAGTGGAAACTAGAACAATAAATGGGACCTTCACCTAGAACAACAAAAGGGGAGGGGTTTCACAAGTCGCATCTAGACTAGATAGATTTATTATCTCAGAGGACCTATTTCTCTTAGGCCCTGCCATAACAGCTTCTATTCTTCCCTTTGGAGGTTCAAATCATTGGCTTGTACAGTTAGAAGCCACTTTTATGGGCACACCAAGAAACAAACCTTTCAAGTTTGAGAATGCCTGGCTCTCTCACCCTGAATTCACTAGTAATATTGACAAATGGTGGAGAGAAGATCTAAACATTCAAGGCACTAGAATGTCCCTGCTCCAACAGAAACTTAAACATATCAAATCCAAGCTTAAAGGTTGGAACAAAAAGGAATTTGGTAATATCTTCAAAGCCAAAAGAGAAGCTGAGCAGAAACTCTAGGAGATCAATCAGATCAACATCACAGAGGGCTTTACCGAGGAACAGAAAAATCTAGCTAATTCTTTGCAGGAAGAATGGGAAGATCGGTGCTTGCAAGAGGAGATTTTTTGGAGACAGAAGTCAAGGATACAGTGGATTAGAGAGGGAGAAAGAAACGCGAATTTCTTTCATAAATCCACAATGGATCACAGGGCACACAACAAAATCACAAATCTCAAAGACTCTCAAGGAAGAGAAATCGTCTCTCACAAAGACATGGAATCTCTCCTTGTACAACATTTCCTCGGTATTGCAGAGGAGCCTCTAAGGGATAGATTCAGGTTCATCAACCATTTCACTCAGTATATCCCTCAGCTAGTTACAGAGAAGATAACCACAATCTTAACAAGCTAGTGTCAGAAGAGGAGGTCAGTGAAGTGATCAATGAAATGAAAAATGGAAAAGCTCCAGGCCCGGATGGATTCAATGTAGACTTCTTCAAAGCATGTTGGAAAACAGTCAAACAGGATATCCTTGAGGTGGTGGAAGACTCAAGAAGATCCAAAAAGGTTCTGAAGGCTTTTAATGCTTCCTTCATAGCTTTGATCCCAAAACAAGAAAAAGCCATGACTCCGGATGGCTTCAGACCCATAGCTTTATGTAATGTGGTGTATAAAATTATTTCCAAGGTGATCGCTAATAGACTCAAGCCCCTTTTACCAGCTCTCATCTCAGAGGAGAAAACGGGCTATGTGGAAGGAAGACAAATCCTCAATAATATCATCCAAGCTCATGAGGTGGTTCACTCTCTCAAAAGAAACAAACAAGCTGGTATGATCATTCAACTGGACCTAGTGAAAGCTTACGACAAGCTAAGTTGGTCTTATATAAGGGTAGTTCTAAGTTCCTTTGGCTTCGACCAAAGAGATAAGATGGGTTATGGCACTAGTTACCACGACTAGTTTCTCCATCCTGCTTAACAGTGCTCCTTCAAGACTCTTCACACCCTCCAGAGGGCTCAGACAAGGGGATCCACTCTCACCCTTCCTCTTTGTTCTCATGATGGAAGGGCTAGGCAGAGCGATTAAAATGGCAAATGCTGAAGGAAGAATCCAGGGCATCAAACTCACCTTGGATGGAGTGGCTAACACTCATCAACAATTTGTGGATGACACAATGCTGCAAGGCATACCCACAGTCAGGGAAGCCAGAATGATCAAACATATTTTGAATGACTTTGCTATGGCTGCTAGCACAAAGGTAAGCCTCAACAAATCGAAAGTTTTTTCTTGAACACTGACATTGCTATTCAAAGAATATCACCAAAATTGTTAGGATTCAAAGGGACCAGATACCTTCCAAGTATCTGGGCATACCTCTCACAGATAAACCTCTCAGCAAGGAAGTGTGGGAGCCAATTATAAATAAACTTCAGGACAAGATCAGAAAATGGACATGCAGGTCTTTAAATTTGGCGGGGCGCCTTGTGCTCACACAGGTTGTCCTACAGGCCATTCCCATGTTCATGTTCTCAACTCTCCCTGCTCCTAAAGGAATTATGCAACAGATCAGGAGCATACAAAGAGACTTTTTATGGGGCAAAGGAGAAGAGAAAAAGAAATGGGATTTAGTTCCCTGGGACAAGATCTGCAAATCCAAGAGCCATGGTGGCTTGGGGCTTCATGGTCCTAAAAACATAAGCAGAGTTTCGAGAGCTAAACTCTGGTGGAGGTGGATCAATGAATTGGAAACTCCCTAGGCTAAGCTTTGGAAACAAAAATATGCCAAGAATTGGCAGGAGAAGGATCACATTAGAATGTCAAGGCATGTTAAGGGCTCCCACATTTGGAACCTTGCCTGGGAAAATAAAGGTATTGTTCAGCAACATAGTTTCTGGAAAATTCGAGCTGGGAACCTAGCTCGCTTTTGGGAGGACAATTGGCAACATGAACCCAACTTGTATAAGGATGAATTAGTAGCTCTCAAGAATAACACAGAAAAAAAAGGTCTACTTATGGTTAAAGACTTCTAGGACTAGGATAGGAACAATGGAAAATGGAGATCTTGGAAGGATCTAGGCTACAGTGAAGAGAGTCCTCTGAAGGCCCATGCAAACTCTCTTACCCAGGATCTAGAACATAGGAGGATTCTGGTATCCTCCTTGCTTGACCAATTAAGATGGGGAAAGAACACCAAAGGAAACTTTAACCTCAAAGAAGCTAAACAGGTAGTAACAGGATTTAACTATCTAAACCCTGATCATGTTTGGAAGAATCTTGGGCAAAGCCCCCACTGGATGAAAATAAAACTATTCATTTGGCTAGTTCGTCAAAGGAAAATCTTAACTTAGGAGAATCTCCTGAAAAAGGCTTCACTAGACCATCCAAATGCTACCTTTGTGGCTCACAAGAGAAGATGATGGATCACCTTCTCAACCTCTACCCTTTTACCTCCACCGTGTGGGAATGGGTGGCCTCAATCTTTAGGTACACTGATAGGGATAGTCTCAGCATCTCCAACACTTTGAAGAATTGGGGGAAAAATTTATCAGGGAATGAAATCATTAATAAAGCCTGGACTCTGGTTCCAGGCTTTGTCACTTGGAATGTTTGGAAAGAGTGCAATAGTCGGATCTTCAAGAACAAAGCAAGCAAACCCCAACACATAATTGACCAAATTTTAAGGCAGCTTAAAGACACAGTCAGTAGCTTGTTGAGGACACTTCCTAAGGACCCTCCTTTGCCCCAAGATGCGAGTATTCTAATTCATTTGGGTCTCCAGTCTATAAGCCCACAAGGCATATTCAAAGGTGTGAGCCAAACAAATGCAGATATAAATATTTGGAAGCCTCCTCCACCTGGTTTCTTAAAGGTAAATATAGATGGAGCTTCTAAGGGAAACCCAAGGTTAGCTGGTTTTGGGGGTGCTATAAGAGATGAACAAGGTCAAATAAAGAAGATCTTTCATGGCCACTTGGGAAAGGCCACTAATAACATGGAGGAACTCATGGCCCTAGAGCAATGCTTGGAAATCTTGGTGGATTCAAATTCACATAATGTCATCATTGAAGCAGATTCAGAATTGATTATTAGAGCAGCCAAGAAAATATGTAATGGCACATCACCGGACAAAGTGTCGAAACACTGGAGGCTATCGCAAGTCTTTCACTATATCTACACCCACCTGCAAACCTTAAAAACTGTAAGCTTTGTCCATGTGAAAAGAAAAGCTAACATGTTAGTTGATCGTTTGGCGAATGAAGGAGTGACTAATAAGGAAAGGGACGCTCGGCACGTTTTGGAGTTGTTACCCTCAGGTAAACTGTTAGAGGACTATCTCTGTCAGGATGCCAAAGATAGGGAGCAGTGGATTGACAGGATGGATCGAAGAGGATCAGAAGACAGGTAGGAGGATAGGGAAGCCTAAATTGTTTGCATGTTGATTGGTGGAAGAGTGCGCAAATTAATTCGCTTGGTAGAAGAGTACGCAAATTAATTCGCGCGGAAATGGTTTATCGAACCACAAGTGGTATTTCGGGCAGGTTCACAGTGATAATCGGTTTTTCAAGGTTGGCCTTTGATTCCACTCTTCAAGTGACACGTAGCAGCGAGGAGGAGAGAGGAAACCGTTTTTCGGGCGGTTAATCCTTGTGCTACTTGTCCACCCAAAATCAGTGTGGACCGTTGGATCCACGATGGGTAGATCAATGGTGGAGGTTCGGTCGTGCAAGTGGTTGTTCAACGATCAGAGGAAGGAGGTGGGTTGGAATTGCGATTCACTGATATGCGATTTCGCGATTCGACATTAGCCGTTGGATCATTGAAAGAGATGGACGGCAGTTTTTTATGGTTGCGGATGTATTATTTTTGAAGTCCGACCTTATGGGTTGCGGGTCGGGTTTTGTGTATTTCCTGTGTAATCCTTTTTTTCCGTTAGAGTGAATGGTTCCGAGTTTTAAAGGTTAAAGCCAATAACGCTTCTGATAGGTTATGTGGACCATTTTTTGGTAAATGAAAGGATTTTTGGTTTACCCTATAACATATGTAATGTACTTGTTCGGTTAATAGAAAGCTTCATTCTTAATTTACCAAAAAAAAAAAGAAATACATAGGGGCAAAGGGAAAACCCTGCTCTGAACATATAACCGGATCTCAAGATTTATAAGCCCACTTCTATAAATATCGGCAGGTCCGATCTCGGTCCATCGCCTTCCTATTGTGCGCTCCAATCACCAATCCCCGATCGGCTGATCTCCACTGTTCATTCCCTTTTCCAATCCAACAGTTCGCAATTGTTTCGGGCGAACAATTAACATAGGGATTAACCGCCTAATAAAGCGGTTTCCCTATTCACCCTCGCTGCTACGTGTTGAAGGGTGAATGGGATCAAGTGACCACCATTCAATACTGCTTACAATTCGTCAACCACCTGAAATACCACGCACTGTAGCAAAACTACTTTCGCGATCCAACGGCCACGGTTGATTGCGATCTAATGGCTACGATTTGATCGCATATCTCATAGTCGCAATCCTCCAAGCTAGGCTCTATCCGCTCTAAAGCGTCGATCCGATATTCTTACGGCTATGATATGGATATAAGCCACCCTTTATAAAATTTCAAGTCTGTATTTTAGATCCGACTGTGTTTTGCATCAATTCTTAGTGTAATTCGGGTTTTTCGCTTGCAGGACCAAAACTATGTAAATAGACTTCGCTGACGCGGCATCAACAATGATATTTAAAATATAGCCACGACTTCTATCAATCATACGATTTAGGCGTTAAACATAACAAAACAAAGGGATAATCATCTGGCTCGAATACAAAGAATCTGAAAGCATACAAGGGTTTCCGCATGCTCGATAATCAATCATAAACATAGTATCATTCATTCACAATAAAATAATTATAGGGTCTCGCCTTGGCCCAATTATACAAATGAAAGATCTCTGTTTTCAAAATATAACCCCCACTCTATTCTTGCTCTCGCTCTACTCAATCCTCTCCTGAATCTTTCCTCTCTAGCCTGATTCTTCAAATTAGTGGCCTTTGTTCCTCATCTGCCCATAGGCTTACAATTCCATCGTGAATCATATCTCTCCCTATGCTTGTCTTTTTCAGGAAAGACAGGGAAATACATATATGTCCTATCTAACAATCTCCTTCCACATATGAAGGAATTCACTATATACTTAGAAATCATATCCTACCCTAACTAATCAATATAACTAATTGGCTTGATCTCCACACAAGGAAGATCACTTGCCACTTATTCCCAATTTTGTTCAGAATTAGGCAACGATTAACTACTTACATACTTTGTAATTAATAAAATTAAATAACTAATTCTCCCTCCAAGCTTTCATTAGCCACAACATGTGACCACACCATCACATTGCTAGCTAGGCCTAGATGCTCCTGCATCAGACTCCCAAAGTTAAAAATAATTATGATCTCCTAATCATGTGCTTCTGATCTGTGTCCTCCTAGATCCCATACTTTGTTTGATAGTCTGTCCTTGGTTGTTGTTGTTGTTTGTTGTTCGTTGTTCTCCACATCTCCATACTTTATGCTGCATTGTCCCATTAGTTATGCTCTCATTGTCTGTCGCTGTCTTTTCCATATATCTTACTACTTTTTGCTCATCATCAAAATTTATGCCAGACTTCCCCACCTTAATTTGTAGTTTACCATTACCTTCACCTGTACCATTCTTTCCAGCCAATCTTCCTTCCTTCTTTTGTCCTATATTTAGTTTATTGGAATGTTGTTGTATGAGTTCCCACAACTCACCAATTCCTTTGTCTACTTCACTTCTTAGCTAATGAATACTATTCTCCTGCAATTGGATATGTTCTTGCATAAGAACATCATATTCCCTATGCCAATGCCTTCTCCATTGATCCCCTGCAATAATTCCAGTTCCTTCTTCTGGTTTCTTATTCATGGCTTTATCATTTCTTACTTCAATTCCTAGTATACCTGCAACTCCACAAATTTCATGAAAACTAAGAATTCTTCCTACTTTCTTAGATACTTGGAATACCTCTTCTTCTAGTAACCTAATTTTTGCACACTTAAGGATCATGGCATCATATTTGTCTGCTTTTGAAGTGTCATCTTCAGCCTCTTCTTCATCAATAACTCTTTGTGGTACAATAGTAATCCTTTTACTATCATCTCTTGAACTCATCTCTAGTTCAACAATTTCAAATTGTAATTTCAACATCATTCCATCTTTCTGAGACATTCTGATCTCACCCTTCCTTACTTCGATCTGATCTTCAGAATCAATTTATTGTTTCAAATTGGCTTCACATTGCCTTGTTTCTGCATATAAATCTGCACCAGAATCAATCACTTCATGAAACACAAATGCTTTACCATGTTTCCTCATTATTCCAACATTTCTGGCAACTTCTTTTCCATATTTGTCATCCATGACAACTTATTCATTCTTATTCAGTTCTGGTTGTACGATCCGATCACTTATTCTTTGGTTTTCTTGCCTCTTCTCCAAAAGACTTGACTCGTGCCACAAATCTGTCATCTCATTTGGAATTTCTCCCAAGAGCTCTACATGATCTTTACTAACTTCATTGTCTGCAACCTCTGTCTTTAGTCCTCTACTCTGGCTTTCTTCAAGGTCAATAGTCTTCAATAACTGTTTAACATCTACCAAGTCTTTTGTATCAATCTTCAGTAGCTACTCTCCTTTGGCTTCAGTCTTCAATAGTTGTCCAATATTTGCATAATTTACTACAGCTATATTTAACAGCTGCTCTTCCCTCCACATCACAAGATTATGTGAATTTCCTTCTTTTAACTTCTGAAAAATCATATCTTTGCTTTTCCTTTCCCTTATGACAATATTAAACAGTTGCCTTACTTAAATGTATCCTGCAATTACACACAAAATATTAGTTTCAAAACTATGAGACACCAAGGTCTCCTCATAATTTCATCATCAATTCTTCCAGTTGACTTCCACTTCCTGAATAGACCATAAGATTATCCATTTGGTTTGTATTAGCTTCATCAGTTTTCCTGAGAAAACTCTTTGTTCCATATTCGTATGAATGGATCTCTTCCTTTCCAAACACTTCTTTGATCTCAATAATTCCTTTGCCATCCTCCTGCTGACTTATCTTTTGGATGCCATCTGATTGGACTTGTTCCTTCACTTGACTGAAACTTTTCTCTTTATTCTTCATATGACTGTGGGTAGTCATCTTTTCACCTATTGATTTGATAATTTCCACTAACTGCTTGTTTTCCTTCAAGTTTACATGACCTGCAAACATACAACAATCATCATTTTTTAAAATACAAGATCCTTCATCCTCTTTTGATGCTTCAAGCACTAATCTTCCATCATAGATCTTCTAGATTTCAGCAGATCCTTCTTGTTGTGACTCCATTTCTTTGAGTCTCTCATTCTCTAACAAATCAATATGAATTTGTTCAAGTTCCCTGAACTCGTTCATCAGCTTGCCATTCCACCTCTGTTGCAATAGCTTCCACTTGACCCTTTTCTTCATTCTCCATCTATATCTTCAATCTTCATTTGTCTTTCTTTGTACTACTAGACTAATCTCTTGTTCTTCATTCTGTTTCCAGTTGCTATACTCCTACAATTTAATGCCTTCCTCAAATTCGCTCTCATGTTGCTAATCATCTCTTTTAAATTGCTAGTTCCTTCCATCTTTATCTTGCTGGATTAATACTTTTGTCTCCCTCATGTCTCTAAGGACATAACTTCCTTGTTTCTCCTGAGCTTCCATCTCACCTCCAAATAATCTCTGCTCAATTTCTCTTATTTCAGCATCATACTTATTAATGTTGTCCTTTGTACCTATAGTCACATCATTAACTAAAGAGTCTAATCATTTACTTAGCTCTAAATGTTTGATACATTTCATTCTTATCATGCATAGTAACCATATCCTTTTCTTTATCAGGTTTTGAAAGCTTCATTTCTCCTTTAGCTTTCTTGAGCAATCTTTCCAAGAATTCTATTTCCATGTGAAATCTCTCTAGCAGTTCATCACAACTTCCATTCTTAGCTTCATCTTTTTCCTTGTAATCCTCCTGAATTATCCAGTTTTCTGCACTATCATATTCCAAAGTTCTTTCATCAATTTCATTAAACAAATTCATTTGTTTACCTTCTTGTAATACCACTATGGCATTTTCCCGGATGCGGGTGATGGCGGGACGTGTTGAGAGGGTGGGCGGTCACGTGGGCAGGTGGCAGCCCAGAGGTGACAGACGGTACCCTGCAAGGAATGATAAAACCTCGCATGAAATCCGATGGCAGAGGAATTTAATGCCAGTCCTCTCAGTGCGAGCGAGCTGCTTGGCAACCAGTGCAATGGAGGGTATTAACGTTGGAGGGCCTGTTCACCCGGGGGATATGGTTTGGCATAAGGTGAAATCCCTAATGCGCTCTGTGGAGGAAGGGGGAAGGGATCCGGAGTTCACTCAGCCTGTTTCAGAGACGGGGAAAAGCAGGCCCTGCAACTGCATTACAATTGCGTAGGTCCTTCGCACAGAAGCAGCTCCTGTGGCCTGCGTGAGACTGCAATTGGCAAATCCCGCGATGCAAAGGGAAAGGCAGAGAATGTGTAGCAGGCGAGGGGGCACCAGAGGTAGAGCCTCCACGCAGAGGCAAGGTCACATTTCGCCCTCCTCCTCCATTGAAGTCACGTCGAAGCCACAGCAGTTCCAGGGCAGCAATGATGAAGGTGGCAGAGGAGCTGGTAGAGACGTAAGAGCGGAAGGAGGTCAGGAGGAATCTCCCACACTCAGGTATCGGCTTCCCTGCCCTTTGGCTAATTCAACTCTTATTATCTCTATTACGGTTGAACCTGGTGCTACTCAGAGCACACAGGATGAGGCAATTCACGCGGCAGACTATCCTGTGCATGGGGCAGAGCCCATACCGGAATGGCAATGCCACAGCAGAGAAGAATCCCCCATCGCGTGCCATCCGGTTCGGGCAGGAACAAGTCATTTGGTTCATGGACGAGGGTCTGGAATTGACCTTGAGCGCCCTGCCAAGGAATGCGTCCCCTCAGCCTGTCCTTTGGCGCTAGCTGGTCCAAGCAAGCCGGTTCAGGAAGGGCCATCTGGTGCGGTCATCCCTCTCTCAGACTCTGATGATTCTCTCCTATTTGGGTGTCGAGTAGAAGAGGCACCCTACACCACTGATGACGAATGAGCTTGCTCTTGGTAACCTCTGCTGCAAGAGCATTTCTATGTTTTTATCTTTATGTCTATGATTCGGCCAAGCGGCATCAGCATCTATGTCAATGTGTTGGCTGTAATTGTCTATGTGTCTGTCTGTCTGTGTCTTGGTCTGTTCAATGTCCTTGTGTCTTCAGTGTCAATGTGTCGAGCCTTTGGCAAATTATCGTATTCCAAATTTTGATATCATTCAATTTTGGGAATGTAATCAGGGTAAGAAGAGGGCTTCCAGGCAGATTTCCATAGCCTTGCCCATTGTAACTCATATGTATTTCTGATTTTTGTATGATAATAGAATTAGTCTTATTCAGAAAAAAAAAAAAAAAATACCACTATGGCATTTTCATTAGACTTCTGGTCTATATCAACTTCATCTGATTGTCTTACACCAAACAGAATTTCATCTATGAACTCTTTCTGCTGCAATAAATCAGCGCCTTCTTCCTCTAGAAGGCATTCTCCATCATACTTCACCTTAAGAGCTTCATTCTTGTTTGTGACAGTTTTACTAGACTATCCATCATCCTCTACATATCCTGCAAACATACACAAACTATGAGAATTAAAATCACAAGGCTTCATTGCCTCATATGCTTCCCTTGTCATCATATCTTCTAATTGTTCTAAACTATTCCAATAGTTCATGAGATCTTCAGCTAATCTCCCATTATCCTCTTCACCCAAGATTTCACCCTGTTCTGGTCTACAAATGGAAATGGAAATTTCTGCTTCTGCTTCACTGAGGTTTTCCATCAACAACTTTACCTGTTCTTGTTGCAGCCTTCTCTGCAACTTAGGCCACTTCACTGGCTTCCTCTTCAAGACCCAACCTTGTCTTTGGTTCTCCTCTAGCAGCATTACTAACGCATCAAGTTATTCTCTTATCTCAGTCATTTCCTTGTCAAGCTCTGGTTGACTCATCCGTTTCCTACGGATTGTTTGAGCACCCTTCTCCTTCATCTTGTAGCCTTCTTTTGAACCTTCCATATGACTTACCATAGCCATCTTCTCTTCTCTGTGAGCTCTACACCTGCAGCCAATCAACTTTCTTCTAAGTTGATATTCTCACCAAGCTTCTCCTCTACCTAGTCTCCAAGTCCTCTTTCCTTAGAACTTGCTCTGAGCAATCTTGCTCTCTCTCTGGTTGTTTCGCTCACTACTCTTAAGGACTCCTCTGTCCCTATCTATTCTAAGCCTCAGCTGGAATGAGGTTCTGCTATAATTTCTAAGAACTTCCAAAAGTTCTTCCTACAGTCTCACTATTGTAGTCTGGTGCCAAACTTTGTCATTCATTCAACTGTTGTTACTGTCATACCTTTGTAATCATAATCTTCATAAGCAAGACATCCTTCTCGCAAGAAATTTTCTTCCTTTTTCCTGCTCTGATACCAAAAATGATGCAACAATATCGCTACCACACCCTAAACTCCCTATCGAGACTCATTCATCCTTATTAGCCTTTAAGTTTCATGCCCTCATATACATATTGGAAGCGTTAATTTAGGCTTTAGTCTTTAAAGACGGACCATAACACATTATTGGATGTTTCTTTAATAACTGGGTCCACTTAAACTATCGGGACTCCACAACACTATCGGGAGCATTAATATGCGCTCTAGTTATAAAAACCCCGGCCAACACTTTGTATCGAAATACACAAGGGCGAAGGGAAAACCCCGCTCCGAACATATAACTGGATCTCAAGATTTATAAGCATGCTTCTATAAATATCGACGGGTCCGCTCTCAGTCCATTGCCTTCCTATTGCGCTCTCTGATCACCGATCCCCGATTGGCTAATCTCCACTGTTCATTCCCTTTTCCAATCCAACGGTTCGCAACTGTTTCTGGTGGACAATTAACACGGGAATTAACAGCTAGATAAAGCGGTTTCCCTATTCACCCTTGCTGCTACGTGTCGAAGGGTGAATGGGATCGGGTGACCACCATTCAATACCACTTACAGTTCGTCAACCACCCGAAATACCATGCACTGTAGCAAAACTACTTTTGCGATCCAACGGTCACGGTTGATCGCAATCTAACGGCTATGATTTGATCGCATATCGCATAGTCGCAATCCTCCAAGCCAGGGTTTGTCTGCTCTAAAGCATTGATCCGATATTCTTACGAACCCGATATGGATATAAGCCACCCTTTATAAAATTTCAAGTCCGGATTTTAGATTCGACTATGTTTTGCATCGATTCTTAATATAATTCAGGTTTTTCGCTTGCAGGACCAAAACTATGTAAATAGACTTCACCGACCCGGCATCAACAATGATATTTAAAATAAAGCCACGACTTCTATCAATCATACGATTTAGGCATTAAACATAACAGAAAAAAGGGATAATCACCCGGCCCAAATACAAAGAATCTGAAAGCATACAAGGGTTTCCGCAGACTCGATAATCAATCATAAACACAGTATCATTCATTCACAATAAAATAATTACAAGGTCTCGCCTTGGCCCAATTACACAAATGAAATATCTCTGTTTTCAAAATACAATTCACACTCTATTTTTGCTCTCGCTCTACTCAATCCTCTCTTGAATCTTTTCTCTCTGGCTTAATTCTTCAAATTAGTGGCCTCTGTTCCTCATCTGCCCATAGGCTTACAATTCCAGCGTGAATCCTATCTCTCCCTCTGCCTATCTTCTTCAGAAAAGACAGGGAAATACATATATGTCTTATTTAACAATCTCCTTCCACATATGAAGGAATTTACTATATACTTAGAAATCATATCCTACCCTAAGTAATCAATATAACTAATTGGTTTGATCTCCATACAGAGAGGATCACTTGCCACTTATTCCCAATTCTGTTCAGAATTAGGCAACAATTAACTACTTACATACTTGCAATTAATAAAATTAAATAACCAATTCTTCCTCCAAACTTTCATTAGCCACAACATGTGACCACACCATCACATTGTTGGCTAGGCCTAGATGCTCCTACATCAGCAAGCCTCTACAATTTTCTATAGCATGGGTGTAAAATTGGAAAGAAACACAACAACAAAGTCACAAGTGCAAAGGAATACTTTTGAAGGATAGGGAAAAGTTGAGGGGATGTCTATATGTTATGCAAATCTCGAGATACTTGTTTGAGGCCTTGCCTAGGAAGGACTTAGTACAAGATTAGGCACAACCCCATATTTTAGTGTCGAACAATCATTGGTTTGGCGTCCTTCAATCTTACATATATTACACCACACCCATTCTCTATCAATCTAGGGGGTAAACTAATTTTGGAACTGAGCTTACCCCAAATTTAAATTAGATGTAGAAGCAAACGCCACGTGGGCATGAGTGACTCTCAAATATCCACCCATTGACTCAATCCTCATGGATTGCTCTAAAGCCTCTCTCTAAGTGCACCATCGTTGTTGCCTCAGTGGAATCTTAATGTGAGGCAAGAGTCCTATGAATAGTTTCATAAGTTATGTATTGTGAATCTAGTAAGTCAATCAGCTCATTAGATCTCGAAACCTTTGGTCATATTTCCCGACACTTTCTCCCATAATCCACATAATGCCCTTCAATTTAGTGCAACTTTATTATTCTATCTTCAACTATTGCAACACTGTTATGAAGTATTATGTACAACTTTCATGTATTGTTGTAATGCTTTACCTGTCAAGGTAGTCTGAAATTCTACCAACTTGGCATTTGCAATTGTGTTCTTTACATTCCAATGGTCTCAAATATAAACTATTGCTATACATCTCAATCTCTTTTCCTTGAAAATTCAAGCAAATGCAACATGAAACCAGATTGTGTCCTAAATATGTTACCGAATGAGGTATGAATGAAAATAAATCCTTGCATTCCTTACTGAATTACCGAGTTCTAACCTTCAATTTAAAACAAATTAGTACTATTAACTGGACTACTAATAGTAATTAGGTTTGCAATGTTATTCAATTGGCTCTCACTAATACTCACAAAAATTTTCATTCCCTTAGGACTACTAGACCGTGCAACTAACTAAATTAGAATCAATCAAATTTACAAGTGTTACCTCAATCAAATAAGAATGCACAAGGAGCAATTTTTTATTGTGCTAGCTACGCTACCCCCTCGATATACCATCTCTGATGCCTCTGTCTCTTCCTCACCAAACAGTCAAAATACATCTATTATCACATCATCATGTTGTGCTTCTATAGCTAAGATTTCATCTAATGGCCCATCAAATTTCTCTTCGACTAGTCTGTTTGCATTTGCATCAACTCATTGGACCTCTTTTATTTGTCCATCGAATCTTATGGATGTCTCTCCACTCTCCTTCTGCTTAGTAGGACTATCTTTCGATGTCAACCCTCTCTTTCAAACTATTGGTTGGCCTTTTCTCCTCTTTTACTCAAACTCTCCAATTCCTTCAACTTGAACTTGTTACACCCCTCATCACTTATCTCTTTCTGCAATGCTTCACAATGTTCCAAGGCTCTCTTTGCTTGCTCTTCGGCTTGTGCATCCTCCCTGGAAGCTTGTTCTTTTGGGTCTTCATCCTTGCCAACACCATTCCAATCCACCCGAGTGCAAGGCTCTACGTTGCTATATCTACTGGAGTAAAAGGAAACATTTCCTCCTCCACCATAAACATCTTGCAAGTGGGAATCTCCTTTACGAACCTCCCACACAATCCCCTCATAAATTGTTCCTCAACACTTGAGTACCACTTGGCACTGACACAACTTTAATATGAACTCCACAGTATATCCTTCTAATCTATTCTTAACCCAAAAGTCCACATCCCATGCTACATGATCATCACATAATTTTAGCACTATCAAGTTCTGAGTATTGCAAGTAACATCCTTCCCATCCAAATGGTACCTCAACTTCTCTTCAAGCCTTCACAATCACTTGAACAAGCTCACCAGGAATTTAACCCAAAATATCTCAAATAATTCATCATATAACAGCTCATCATTGAAAATCTGCGTGTTCCATCTATTCAACAAACCATTTTGTATTGTGTAGAGATCGATCTTCTCATGAAACCAGTGTTGTGGATCCTCCTCTAAGAGTTGATCCCCCGTAATATCACAACCCCACACATATCGTGATTAGGTCCCAGCAATGGAACTCTTTGTTGGCTCAATATGCAGACTATGGTCCACAGAGAATTTCACAAAAAGGGTTGTAATCTAGCACCAACGTATCAATCCCCAGTGACAAGGAAAGTATTAGCTAAGGTGCATTGCCACGAATTATAGTTTAAGTGAGGTCGTTAAGAGATGAAAGATGCAACCATAACTGTATCTACTATACACTGTGTTCAATATCAAATTATGCACAACATTACGACCAAGGTACAACACATTGCAGCAAAGAAAAAGTATCCATCATCACGTAAGATTGAACCATAAAGATGTATTCATGACTCATTCAAATCCTAGGACCATTAACCATACAGCTTGTGCGATTAATGTCCACTCCCTGATCCTTCATTGCTCCATCACCATACACCATAAGGATAAAATTTATTTGAATGGGAGGTCGCAGTCCATTAACTTCCAACAAAAACAGAGATATTGTTGGAGCATCACATTACATCACAGCTCAACAGCTTACCCAGTGATACACAACCAAAGACAATAGCAACTAACAACCGTTAGCTAACCAAGAATCAACAATGAGCCTTTTCCTAGGATGTAGCTTATACATTTATAGTCTATGTCACAGGGTTCGGCGAACCTGAAAAAAAAAATTGAAGTTCGTTCAGGTTTGCCGAACCTGAAATTCGAACCTCAAGTCGAACTCGAACCTCATCGAACTTCATCGAACCTAATCGAACCTCAACGCGAACTTAAACAAATTTTTTGAGGTTAGACGGTTTTATTTGGTAGTTTAGAAGAAAAAACAGGGGCCGCATACCGCTGTTTAGAAACTCTTCCCGCCAAATAATTCTTTATAAATGATGGCTAGCTACCATTTTGGCACACACTGTCGGGAAGGGAGTATTGAGTGAGGCTGAGTGTTTGTTTGTAGAGTTCTCAGTTGATAGAGCTGTGCAGTTTGCACTTTGTAGACGTGCAGGCAGCAAATGCACTCTTTGAAGTTTCATAAACACTTCTGCAACAACTAGGTTGACAACTAGTCCCTTCACTGTCGGGTTGTTACTCACTTCACTGCTAGTCTGCTAGAAATGAAATGATAGGAATTGAAGGGTGAATTGGTCTTTTGGACATAAGTGAAAAATTCACCAAAAAAAGTGATTCAAAACCCAAAATGATATATCAGCCGCAAGGCTACAATATAGCAGAAACTAGAAGCACAACTAAATGTCATATATATTAAGTAACAAACACTAAATCGAATTTAACCTAACTTAGTTAGTATAAAGAACGCTCATCTGAGAAGAGGTGTTAATTTGAAAGCCAGATTTCCATGGTTATCATTTCTTTTTTCTGTTTATTGACTGTTTGTAGTCATTGTTGAAACTAGGCACACATAAATGTCATATAAATAAGTAAAAAGCATTGGATCAATTTTAACTTATTTTAATTTAGTATAAAGGATAAGCGTCTGAGAAAAGGCGTTAATTTGAAATCCAGAGGATTTCCATGTTTCTCATTTCCTTATTATGCTTATTGGCTGTTGGTAATCATTGCTGAAAGCAATGTCTTTAAATTTCCTATTTCATGCATGTTTATTAATAAGAATTTGTATTCATGTGTTTATGGATCGATTTTGAATTTTCTATTATTTTGTCATATATAGATATATATATAAATATATAAATATATATATATATATATATTGAAAAATATGTATAGTCCAACCTTATGCCGAACCTCATTCGAACCTGATCGGAAAATTCGAATTCGAATTGAACTTAATCGTTGTCGAACTCGAATTCGAACTCGAACCGTGTGACATAGTTTATAGTTATACAACATGCCCTTAGGTGGGATGGTCCATTCAAATCCAAGGACCGTTAACCATATATGCAGTGGGATTAATGTCTACTATCCGATCCTTCATTGCTCCATCAAGTGCATGCAGTCCTCTGCCACCTTACCTCCTCAAATCCCGAAATTGCATCCCTTAGATTTCCGACGTTGACTTCCTTAGCCAGTTTAAAGTTTGTCTTCATCTCCAGCTAACTTCAGATTCCCCAAAATAGGTAGTGCAACCTAGCTAATGTGTCTGATGATCTGGCAACACCATGTCCTTCATCAAAGAAATCCTCATAATATTGACTGATGAAGGGGCCAATAGTTTCAACTGCTGCCCGAATTCAAGACAATTCCTTCAAACTAGACTCCTTGTTATCCCTTGTTGCAGCAGCCCAATTCGTTGGATATTCCTTTGTTCTGCCTTTCAGGAGTTCAACCATTTTGCTCCACCTCTCACGACAAAAGGAAAGAGGATTTAACTCCTTAACACAAATCCTACTATCCTTGTAACTTAGAAAAAAAAGTTTTTGTTCATTGATACTTGAGAATTAAACTTAAAAGTGAGAATGACCCCACAGACCATCCAAATCCAATGAGCTGATTGTAACAGGTGTCAGATAATGATAAAAGAATAATGGCTGCCAGGGTAACCCTATAAATGTAGGTTTTCAAATTATGAAGAAGATCTGTGTTGAACTCCATCAATCTTCTCAGCCTTATAATCCAATCCCTTCCTCTGATTGGACCAAGTATATTGCTAGTTCCCCTGCCAATCCAATTTCACTAGTCCCAAAAGATGGAGAAATGCCATAAGCATGTCCTTATGTTCACAAAAAATTATTCTACTCTTATTCATATCCAAGAACCCTTCAGTCTGATTGAAGTCTCCCAATCAAATCAACCTTCGACTATCTGTCCAAGAGGATCATCCTGTACCTTCTCCCAACATAGCATATAAAGCCAACATTGACAGTGCGTTATTATTCTGGACAAATCACACATAGACACATTGACCTAGAGCATTCATTATACTCTTAACAAAAGACAAACCACATGATTCTTTCCACATTACCACCACTCCCCTGGAGATAGCATCACAACCAAAAACTGAAAAAGAGGCTACTTCAACTCCTTAACTACCCTCTCCACTTCAAATTTGGTTTCCTAGCCCTTATTACTTGTTTTTAAATCCTTTCCTTACAAAAGAGTATGGAATCCCCCCTAATATGCCATAAAATATTTATAGAATTCGAGATCATGACCAAACGAAAGAAAGATGGGTAAGAGAAGGCATATTTATCATAGTGATCTCCATCAGATACCACCTTCTCCCCCTCCCAACCCCAACAATTACTACCTGGGTGTGGTCGCTTGTTGGCTGATGAATGTTGTAGGTAAACCCTACCTGCAATGGTGGGGGCAGCTTTTATTCTTTCGTATAGACATTCCCCATTTAATATTGCTTGAATTTGCCTCATCCAATTGTCGAGAATAAGTTGTTCCGCCTATATAATTGGGCCCAATCGAGAAGGAGCGTGTTTTGAACTAACCATTCTACTTGCCTAGCTCCTGGCCACTGTCATTTATCTTTTAATTGAACTTTTGATGATCTCCTATGTATTTTTTGAGAAGCATGCTAATCGCATATATTTTGTGCTTGTACTTTCTATCTCTTCTACAAGAATTGGACTTTTGTGTCACAATCGTGGTGACAAATGAAAAGCTCTGTGCTTTGTAATTTTGGTGTACAAATTCATCCAATGCTTTGATTCAGCCTGCGTCTGAACAAATGGCCATATAAATCAGTAATTTCGCTTTGAAATAATTACACCTTGGATACCGAAGAAGATACAGCTACACAAACAAAATTTATTTCTAGGACTTGACCACCTGTGCAAGGATGTCACCAGTAATCTCCACATGAACACACACCATCCTTAAAATGATGAAAGCGGTTTGTGTCTCTCACAAATATTTCTCGGGAGACTATTTTAGATACGTATTTGGTGGCACTGTGACAGTTCCTGCACATACGAAGATTCTTGATGACGCGTATAGGTGTCCCTGGGCATGTCTTCATAACACCAAATGCAATTGCCAGCTTCTCACTGTGAGCAGAAAGGATATTTTCCTTCTCTTCTTCATCCACATCATGCAAAACAAATCTTGTATCAGAGAAATACCCCAATTCCCTTGACTGTTCAGCCAAGCTTTCCAACATCGCATATATATACTGTGACTGTGGGTGTGATCTGTCTCCTACAAAAAATCGATGAACCTTATTCTTGACTCGAATCCAGCTGCATCCTGGCCTCTGTTTTAATCCTCTAGCTTTCATGATTGTTCTCACCTTGGCGACATGATCCCACTTGCCAGCAGCAGCATAGACATTTGACAGTAGAATATAGTTTCCATCATTGTCAAACTCCAATTCAAGAAGCTGTTCTCCAACACGTTGTCCTAGATTTATATTGCCATGAGTTGTGCATGCAGCCAATAAGGCACCCCACACAGAGGCATTGGGTTTTATTGGCATTGCTTGGATAAAGCTCTCTGCCTCATCCAAGAGCCCAGCGCGACCAAGAAGATCAACCACGCAAGCATAGTGTTCCAGTCTTGGCGTAATCTGATAATCTCGACTCATGCACTCAAAATATTGCTGCCCTTCAGTAACCAAACCTGTATGGCTGCACGCAGATAGAACAGCAACAAAGGTAATATGGTTCGGTATTAAACGTGTCCGTTGCATTTCCTTAAAACATGCGAGAGCATCCTCTCCATACCCATTCATTCCGTACCCTGAAATCATTGCGGTCCACGAGACCTCGTTTGTCAGAGACATTTCCTCAAACACATGACGTGCAAGCTCTACACATCCGCACTTAGAATACATGTCTATGAGAGCATTTCCCACAGCAACATGGCATTCAAAACCATTTCTAATAATGTATCCATGGATTTCCCTACCCTGTTGTAGAAGTGATAAACAAGCAAATGCTGGAAGAACACTCAAAATGGTTACACAATTCGGTTTGACATTGTCCTGTACCATTTGACAAAAGAATTGTATTGCTTCATTAGCATGCCCGGTTTGTGCATACCCTGCTAACATAGCATTCCATAAGAAAATACTTTTCTGGAGTACTCTATCAAATATTTGTTGAGCAATGTCTATTTTCCCACACTGGCAATACATTGCTACAAGCGAACTCCCCACAAGTGCATTAGACTGATCGAATCCATTTTTTACAATGTAGTTGTGGATCTCCTTGCCAGTTTCCAGTGCTTCTAAATGGCCACATGCAGGCAGAACACTTACGATGGTCACAGGGTTGGGTTTCAGGTGAGGCTGCTGCATTTGCATTTCTCGGAAGCTATTCAGAGCCTCATTAGAATGCAGATTCTGAGCATATCCCGCAATCATTGCAGTCCATGACACCACACTTCTTTCGCTCATTTTGTCAAACACTTGGCGTGCAAGGTCTACTCTGCTGAACTGAGAATACATGGCTACAAGGGCATTTCCCACAAATACATTTGACTCAAATCCATTTTTTAGTACATGATTATGGATTTGATCCCCATGTTTAGAACTGGATAACCCAGCACATGCCATTGGCAAGCATGAAAATGTAAAATTATCAGGCTTTATGCCTACCTCATGTTGCATTCTGCAATACAGAATAAGGGCTTCCTCAAAAAACCCATTCTTAACATATCCTCTAATCATTGCATTCCACAAGGATGATGACGAGGAGGATGGAAGCTGTTTCTGTACCATGTCGAAAACGATGCGTGCATCACCAACGCTCCCACAGGCTGCATACATGCTCACAAGTTTGGTGTCTAACAGGTCCATGTGGATTCCTTTGGTGATAATCTGAGCATGAATTTGCCTACCCTGGCCTTCGTCTACCATATTCAAACAGGATTGCAGGAGCCCAGCGTAATTGGCAATGACAGAGCGCTGGGAGCTCAATCCATTTCCACTTGATGCTACTGTGGGTAGTCGTTTAACGGCAATGGCAGTAGTTCTTGTTAATACGGTGGATTTGTGACGGCAATCTTCAGGGACGCTAGATAGCAGTTGTGTTGGAGGAAATGACAAAGGTACTGCTGCAGCCATAACGCTACTGTAAGCGGGTTCAGAATTTCTGCACAATTGGATTCAAACCAGTCGTCGAACAGGTGTTTATAGAATTACAGTCACAAATCATAAATGTGGTTGATAAACGTCCCATAAAGCGCATATATCAATTAAGAATTTAATGTTATTAATATTATTATCAATAATATTATTAATATAAATATAAGAAGCATATTAATAATAATTAATATTATATTATTATTATTATTATATTAAATGATAATAAAATAAATAAATAAATTTAATACCATAATTATTTAATAAATTAATTATAAAATAAATATTTAACAAAAATCAAACAACAATTTAAATGTTGTTGATAGGAAATTCAACTTTAAACACTCTATCAAAATATAATTATTAAATGCTAGTTTTTTCCAAAACACACCGAGACTGATGACAAAAACTGTACGAATTAAAATCAATAAGATAATGATCACGACCATTCACGCTTTCCAACCAATCCCTTCTCGCATTGTCTTGCATTTTTGCATAATGTTGAAAAGAAAAAGGCGGTGAAATCTGAAAATCATCTATTGATTTCACTCTTGATATAGTTGTAAATGTCAGAACCTACCTCTCTCTATCTCAAATATCTACAGTGGCTCGTTACAAGGGAATAATATTAAACCCAAGGGATAAATATTATAAACTCAAGGTATAAAAACCCTAAGATAAATATTATAAACCCTAAAATAAACATGGTTGACCATGATTTACCATCATTGATTTTCATACTGAGACGATGTTTGTCACAATGTGACGTTGGACCATGGTTGATCATGGTTGATTTTCATATTGAGACAATCTTTGGCACATTGTGACATTGGACCATCGTTGACCATGGATGACCATGATTGTAAACCCAAGCGATTTATATTAAACCCTATGATTAATATTATAAACCCTATGAATAATATTATACCCTAGGAATATGAACCAAATAAACCCAAGGGATTGATATTATAAACCGAAGGGAATAATAAACCCAAAGGATTATTCTAAAACCTAAAGGTATTATAAACCTGAGGGAATAATATTAAATCCAAGGGATTAATATTGTAAATGCAAGGGTATATAAACCCTAAAGGGATTGATATTATAAACCTAAGGGAATAATAAACCCAAGTGATTATGACTAAAATCCCAAGGGATTAAAAACCCAAGGTAAAGCCAAGGGAATAATAAACCCAAGGGATTATAAACCCAAGGGAATAAGATTAAACCCAAGGGATAAATATTCTAAACCTAATGAATATAAACCCTAAGATAAATATTTGTCACAATGCGACGTTGGAATATGGTTGACCATGATTGATTTTCATTTTGAGACAACGTTTGTTACAATGCGACGTTGGATAGTGGTTGACCATCGTTGATCTTCATATTGAGACAATTTTTGTTACAATGTGATGTTGGACCATGGATGACCATCGTTCTGACAATGTGGTGTTGGACCAAGAGATAGTCTTTGTCATAATGTGACCATGATTGAACCCAAAGGTGTTATAAACCCAAGGGAATAATATTAAACTCAAGGGATTAATATTATAAATGCAAGGTATATAAACCCTAAAGGGATTGATATTATAAACCCAAGGGAATAATAAACCTAAGGGATTAGTACTAAAAACCCAACAGATTGATAATATAAACACAAGGGATTAATATTATAAACACAAGGTATATAAACCCTAAGATAAATATTATAAACGCAAGGGAATAATAAACCCAAGGGATAAATATTATAAACCCAAGGAATATAAATCCTAAGATAAATATTATAAACCCTAACATAAATATTTGTCACAATGTGACGTTGGAATATGGTTGACTATGATTGATTTTCATATTGAGACAAATAAACCCTAAAATAAACATGGTTAACCATGATTTACCATCTTTGATTTTCATACTAAGACGATGCTTGTCACAATCTAACGTTGGACCATGGTTGATCATGGTTGATTTTCATATTGAGACAATCTTTGGCACATTATGACATTGGACCATCGTTGACCATGGATGACCATGATTGTAAACCTAAGGGATTTATATTAAACCCTAAGATTAATAATATAAACCCTATGAATAATAATATACCCTAGGAATATGATCCGTACTTAAAACAAGAATGCAACATAATATAGATATAAACATAAACACAAAGATGCAATAGGAAGAAAACTTCATTTTATTAATATCAATTAACTGAAATATACTTACATACAGAATGGAAATAAACGAGCTCAGGCGATGGTAGCTTATCTCTAAGAAGAGATATGGAGGTTACATGCCTCTGAACTGTGTTACAATGAGGCTCGAAGGCCTATTTATTATTGAGGAACAATGGAAAACCCTAAACATCCAAAAACTTAACCCTAGGAGATGAAGCACCAAAACTACGGGCCCCGTTTGGGTAAATTGGTACATCAACTTCATGGGGTTGTAACTTTGGCATATGATCTTTGTTTGATGTGCACAATACCTCGTTAGAAATATCTATCCGAGAAATACAACTTTCGAATGCAAACATGAGTGATATTCTCATGTTTGCCCGATTTTCACAAAAAACAAGCTTCGTTTAGGGCCTCAAAATGGCTACGGAAGTTCACAACCTGAAAAACTGCCAAAAATAGTAAAATGTGCTACAATTAAGGAAACGAAAACCTAAAAGAGATAGTGGTGGGGGTCTAAGTGGAATAGGCGGGTGGCCACCAATATCCACCTGGATTGGTCCTCCCCCCTTAGGAAGCAATGGTCCCCATTACGTTAAGTGCCTCCATGAGATGGGGAAACTTCTGCTAAACTTGGTACCTGGTGAGCCACTTGCCTTGGTGCAGGAGTTGGCCACCTTTGACAACTCGATATAGTTGGATCTTATTTCATGATTTGTCTTTCCATGATCCAATTAGTGTGGCTTGTTCCATGTTGTATGGATTTAATTATGTTGGTGTGAATTGTTCTGCGATGTTTGATGTGTCCAGTAATGGTGGGAAGTATGGTCAAATGCGGTCCACATTAAACACTGGGTGTAGGCCAAGGAATGGGGGAATACTGAGCTCAAAAGCATTGTCCACTGCAGCCTTGGTAATGGTGTAATGCCCATATTGGAGTGGTCTGAGCTTCTAATGGGCTCTGGTAAGGCGTTCTTTCTGCAAATGCAACCAAACTTTGTCGCCCACTTGAAACTTGTGTGGCACTCGATGTTGATCATGTCACTGCTTGTACTTGGCATTTGACTTCTCTAATATGTTGTGAACCTGTTGGCAAATGTGTTGGATGCGTTCAATAAATCTATTTGTTTTTATCAGCCTCGGACAATACATGTGTGGATTATGTCTTTGTATTCGCATGAGGCATGACAACATCAATCAGACACAATGGTTGAAATCCTAGACCCACTTGAAAGGGACTGCGACGAGTTGAGCTATGGAGAGATCTATTATAACTGTGTTTCACATAGGGAAGACTCTCATCCCAGGTTCATGGATGCTTGGAGTTATACATGCAGAGTATGTGCACTATCATCCTATTGACAACCTCCATCTGACCATCAGTCTAGGGATGGAATGCAGTCGACTTGGTGAGATTGGTGTCCAATAGTGTCTAGAGGCTCGACGAAAATGTGCTCAGGAACCTATTATCCCAATCTAATATAATAGTCTACAAGATCCCAAAATGTACCCACGCTCATTCAAAGAAGAGTTTGGTAATGTCCTCTGTTGTGATACTCTTCTTGTGGGCCGTCAATATAGTCATCTTATAAAATATTTCTACGACCACAAATACACAGTCATCACCATGCTTGGTAGAAGGGAGTCCAGACATATAGTCCATGGAGATGGATTCCCAAGGTTGGCTGGGAGTAGGCAATGGAGTGTATATTCCTTGCTTCTTGATGGTTGTCTTGGCAATGGTGCAGGCAGTGTAGGATATGATATATTTCCCAACATCCAGTCGGAGTTTTGGCCAATAAAAGTACTTTTGTAGTACAACCACAATTTTCTCCACCCCAAAGTGTCCTGCGACCCACTGTAGTGTGCCTCCCAAATCAACTTGGCATGCTTTCTTGAAGGGACACAAAGGTGGTCGAGGTATCATAATAATATGTCATGGAGGTGGAAATCAGGAACTTTCTTGCCATCTACTAGCACCTGGTTTGTGGAGGCGAACTCTAGATCATTTTTGTATAGTTGAGGCCATCCAGAGGTTTCATGGCCACAAGGGTTGAGAACAATATTGAGTGTTGCAACTGGGGGCCGGCTGAGGCAGTCTACAACATGATTGGTGCTTCCCTTTTTGTATTTAATGTTCAAGTGGAATTGTTGTAGATATGTAGACCACTTCCGATGAAGATCATTCTGCAACTTCCCTTGTGTCTGTATAAACTGAAGATGTTGGTGATCGGTGTGGATGACCGTCTCCTTCCGTAGAATGTAATGCTTCCATTGTTGGCAAGCCTACACGATGGAATACATCTCTTTATCATAGGTGGGGTACTTCTGAATTGTATCGGAAAATGTCTCACTGCGATAGGCCACTGGATGCCCATGTTGGGTGAGGATTGCACTAATAGCATAGTTAGAGGCATATGTCTCAATTTCAAATGGTTTTTGCAGGTCTAGTAATGTGAGTATCAGTGCAGAGCAGAGGTGGTGCTTAAACTCAATGAACACCTTCTATTGGGACTCAGACCAGGAAAACTTTGTTTTCACTCTTCCCTTGGTAATCTGACTCAAAGGCCAAGTGATATGGGAGAATCCCAACACAAATCTCCAATAAAAATTTGCAAGGCCCAAAAAGATGCGAAGCTCTGTTAGAGTGGTCAAGATTGGCCAATCCTGAATAACTTGGATCTTAGTCGGATCCACATGCACGCCACACTCATTTTTTATGTAACCTAGATATTGGACTTGGCTCATGCCAAAGGTGCATTTTTCCAAGTTGGCACGCACTTTGTGCTACCAAAGGGTTTGAAGGACCTGTCAAATGTTTTGCAAGTGTTCTTCCTAACTCTTTTTGAAGTTGAGGATGTTGTCGAGATAAAAAACAATGAATGAATTGGTGAAGGGCCGCAAGATGTCATCCATTAGCCTCATAAAAGTAGCAGGGACATTTTTCAACTCGGAGTGGATAACAAACCATTCAAAAAGGCCTTCCTTGGATTTTAAGCTTGTCTTCCATACACCTGTGGGCTCTATTAGAACCTAGTGATAGCCAGACTTCAGATCGATCTTGTTGAAATACTTAGCCCCTTGAGTCTGTCCAGAAGGTCATCAATTTGTGGGATTGATGACAGTGATTTTTTTTAGTGCCTGATAATCAATGAAGAGCCTCCAGGTCCCATCCTTCTTCTGTACAAGTACAATCAGGCTCCCACAAGGCGAGGAAGTTGGTCGGATGTGTCCTTTTTGTAGCAACTCAAGGATTTGTCGTTTGATCTCTTCATTTTCTAGAATGGAGTGGCGATATATTGGCCTGTTGGATAGAGGTGCTTCGAGAGTTAGATCAATCGAATGCTTGACTTGACAATGCAAGGGTACCCCTGTGGGTGAGGAGAAGATGTCCCTGTATTCTTCCATGGCCATATCCACCTGCTTCTGTCGCGAGGAGGAATCCTTCCTGGGGGCCATGGATGTGGATACGATCTTCCCCTTACTTTGAGAGCGAATCAGAAATAAAAGAAATTTCCCAGTCTAGGAGATGATCTTACTACATTGCTAGCAAATATCAGAGAGATGGTAGTAGGCAGGGCTACCTTTGGTATCCTGTATAACTTATTACCCAAAGATATAATAACAGTGTGAGGCCTCGACTCATATACAACATGACACTTCCACAAGTATGGTTTGCCTAATAATACATCACACACTTAAAGAGGAGAAACATCACATGATACCTCATTCATGAAGGGCTTGATGTTGTATGGAATGCAACACTACTGACTGATGCGAAGATCTCATTGTTGGTGAAGCTACCTGATGGTGTACGACTGCAAGTATGATGTGGTCGGTAGGCCCAAACTCTTCACGACCTTTGTTGAAATGAGGTTCTTTTGGCTCCTGCTGTTGACAATGAATTGCAACAACAAACCCTTCACCCAAATCTATGAGTGGAAGAGACACTCCCCTTCCTTGGGATCTTCTGATTCAATCTTTTGGATCTTGGTGGTGGCAATAGTAGCACTGGACTCTACATCAATAATCTGCTTCCCTTTTTCATTCCCCTTGTCGGGTTCTGACACGGATTCAGACCATGCATCTGATTTTGAAGACTTCAGCTTAACCACCAATGACTACTTGACTCGAAACTCACTTGTCTTGTGAGTGAGGCTCTTAGGAACTCACACCACTTCCCTCTGTCCTTCTTCATCTTCATGGTGTTGTTCTTTTCTTATGTCTTCGATAGGTTATCCTGGGTCACCCCAACTTGGCTTTGTCCTTTGTTTTGCGGTTTGGAGGTTCCTTTCCCTTGCTTCAGATTCATAGATCCAAATTCTCACTTCATTTGTTTTAACTTCTGCTTGATCTTGAAAGCATATCGGTAGGCAGTGCCAAGCGAGGAGATGTCTAAGAACTCCATGTCATCTTGGACGTATTTTTGCAGACAACTACGGTAGTTGAGTACCAAATTCTGCTCAGAATCCTTGATACCCAACTTCATATGAAGGGTATGAAAAATATTTATGAACTCCAGCATGTCTTGGTCCCTTCCCTGTCGTAGTGTGGTCCACTTTATGTACTTATCTTCATAGCTCCCAAAAGGGTAATACTTCTCCTTTATGGTGTCTTGAAAAGAGTTGCAAGTGGGTGTGGTTGAAACAGTGAGTGTTCCCTTTCATGCTTCTTCTCATAGTAGCTTTCCCACCAGTCGTTGACGTGGGGGGCAACCTTGAGGAGTGAAAAAGTAATATTTTCCCTAATAGAAAAATCATGAACCGAAAAATATCCTTTGAATATATTTAACCATCTATCTATGATGTCTGCATTTATTTGGCCTTCAAATATGGGGATATCAAAGCTGACTTGTACCTTGAAGGGAGTGGTGCTGCCAGAGTGGCTGTCAGATGAAGATGTGTCACATGCCGACATCCACAAAAGGATTTGGGAAAAGTTGTCAATCATTGTGTTCCTCTATCGATCGAGGGATTCTTCGAGCAATATTTAGAAGGGATCTTCTACTCCCTCATCTTTATTTTCTTTTGCCATGGGACGTCGTCGAGGTTTGTGAGGCTAATCTTGCAAAGGTTCAACCAGTTCAAGCCCTAACTCCTTATACCCTGACCTCGTTCGGGACATGTAAAGAAAAAGATATAGAGAGCAAGACGCTTTGATACCACTGATCCAGACTTATGCAGGAATGCAACATAATATAGATATAAACATAAACACAAAGAGGCAACAGGAAAAAAACTTAATTTCATTAATATCAAAGAACTGAAATATCTTTACATACAGAATGGAAATAAACTAGCTCGAGCGATGGTAGCTTATCTATGAGAAGAGATGTGGCGGATACATGCCTCTGAACTATGTTACAATTAGGCTTAAAGGCCTATTTATTATTGAGAAACAATGAAAAACCTTAAACATCCTAAAACCTAACCCTAGGAGATGAAGCGCCAAAATTATGGGCCCTATTATCACCCCAAGAAACTTTCCTATGGTTGTAGCTCGGAGATGCTTGGTAACATATAATCTTCAATATTGCTCTATGAACTATTGGAATAAATGATGGTTTGGATCAAGTTAGATAACCATTTCAGCTCTGTTTTCACTAAAGGCATGCATGAACACTGTCACCAATATAAGGCTTTAGACCACTAATGCTCAATAATTTATAATTTCAATGGATAGATGGAGAACACTGACTATACCAGCAGAATGCATACATAAATATAAATGAATGGCTAGCTATAGGCATCAAAAGAGAATACTAACTGTAGTGGAAGATGCATATATGACCACATATGGATGGCTAGCTACAGGCAGCAAAGAAGCTTGCAAATCTAATTTATCAAAGCAGATATAGGATGACAGTTATCTGGCCTTAGACACAAAGAAAACATGAAAAAATTGTTTAAGTGCAAGCATAGAATAACAAAGAGAATGGACATTTGAACATATAATGGCAAAGGAAGCTTATATTGGTAGAATGAAGATGAGAAGCTTGAAGGAACAAAGGAGGAATAATCTCCAGTAGTTGAACCCTTATTACATTTAGCTTTTAGCCTTTTATATGCCTTTTACAATGATTTTGAGCCTACTGAGGCTCGAAGTCTTAATCTTGTCTGATCTATCCCTTAACTGTTTGATTCCCTCTATAGGCAAGCGTGGCTCAGAGGTTTTCTCCTTCTGACAGCAGAGTAACTGCATTAAGATATTTTGGCTGTGCTGCTAGGACTGTTGATGCTGCATGATCAGTTGTTGTTGTGGTTGTGTTGCACTGTCTATTCTCGGCCTCTATGTCAGTTTGGGGAGGAGTTGCATGTGCTGTGGCTCTTTCTATGATTTAACAATGCATGCTTTCTGTTTAAAGCAGAACAACACTGCCCTATGTGGACCTTTGTTGAAAACGATGTATATTTCTGTTTTAAACAGAAAACACAGCAACACTGAGAATTCCCACCCCTCTTTGTCCTTTTCAGACCTCAAAAGGTCCTTAAACATGGCTTTGTGTTCTATCGGGTCTACCCTTGTTGCCATTGCAAATCGCATTCGGCCCGGGTCCCTTGCTTACTTTGTATTTTGACTTACGCCTGAAAAACACTGAAAACATGGGAAAATTGGCCTTTGGTGAACTTCAAAATATACTTATTTCACTTCTCAGACCCTTTTGGGTCCAGGCTTCATCAAAATTGGTGCTGCCCAATTTCCTGTTGTATTTTGTTATATAGAAAAATACATTAAAATTCACTGAAAAATGGCTTTGGCGTGGACCTGAAAGATTATACATTTTGGTTCCAAAACCCCTTAGGTCTGCAAAATCGGATCGCACACATATATATATGCAAAGGCCCTGCCCCATTGTTTTCGTCGATAGCGATTCGCTGATGCGATTCGGTGCAGGTTGTGTGGAATAAGCAATTGCGATTGTCGATTCAACATGGGCCGTCGATCTGCACGCACAATCAACGATCACGTTGAATCAACGATTGCAATTGCTCATTCCACACAACCTACGCCGATACCTCCACCAATACTTCTGCCGATAGCGATCATCGACGATTGTTGATCGACGGTGTCCAGCGCCGATTGCCACCACCTGCGACCACCGATTTACGATTAGCTGCTTAGATCTGGGCCATTGATCAGCCAGATCTAACAACAGTTGTGCGCTCTTGGGTTTTAAGCCTTTGATACTAGTTTTTCACTGTTTTTCTTTGGTTTTTTGCTCCCGATAGTGCATTTCTACCCTTCGATGGGCTCTCGACATGTGATGGTTTTTCTCTTTGGATGATCTTAGTGAAGATTTTGAAGATTTTAAGAGCAAATTTGGATCCATTGCATGATTTTAAGCAAATTCTCGAGACTTTGGGAGTGTTTTGGGTCCATTTTTGGGCCAAACACCAACAAAGCTAACAGGCCTCATTTGGGTAAATTGGTACATCAACTTCCTGGGGTTGTAACTTTCGCATAAAATCTCCGTTTGATTCCCACAATACCTTGTTAGAAATATCTACCCAAGGACTACAAATTTCGAATGCAAATGTGAGTGAAAGACTCTTGTTTACTCGATTTTCCAAAAAAAATGTTGTTTAGGGACTCAAAATGGCTCTAAAAGTTCAAGACCCGAAAAACTGCCAAAATAGTAAATTGAGCTACAGCTAAGGAAACTGAAAAACTGAAAGAGAAAGTGGTGGGGGTCAAAGTGGAATAGGCGGGTGGCCACCAATATCCACCTAGATCAGAATATGAACCAAAAAAACCCAAGGGATTGATATTATAAACCGAAGGGAATAATAAAATCAAAGGATCAATTCTAAACCCCAAAGGTATTATAAACCCAAGGGAATAATATTAAACCCAAGACATTAATATTATAAATGCAATGTATATAAACCCTAAAGGAACTGATATTATAAACCTGAGGGAATAATAAACCCAAGGGATTATAACCCAAAGGAATAATATTAAGCCCAAGGGATAAAGATTATAAACCTAAGGAATATAAACCCTAAGATAAATATTTTTCACAATGCGACGTTGGAATATGGTTGACCATGATTCATTTTCATTTGAGGCAATGTTTGCCACTGTGCGAGTTAGACAATGGCTAACCATTTGACCATGCTTGATCTCCATATTGAGATAATCTTTGTCACAATGTGACATTGGACCATGACTATGGATGCCCATGGTTGTGACATTGGACCAAAAGATAGCCTTTGTCATGTGACCATGGTTGACCATGATTGAATCCAAGTATTATAAACCCAAGAGAATAATATTAAACCAAAGATATTAATGTTATAAATTCAAGGTATATAAACAAAGGGATTGATATGGGATTAATATTAAAAACCCAAGATTAAAAACCCAACGGATTCATAATATAAACCCAAGGGAATAATTTATACCCAAGGGAATAATATTATACTCAAGGGATTAATATTATAAACCCAATTAATACTAAAAACCCAACAGATTGATAATATAAACCCAAGGGAATAATATTATACCCAACGGATTAATATTATAAACCCATGGTTAAACCCAAGAATAATATTAAACCCAATATGGATATAAACCATAAGATAAATATTTGTCACAATGCGACATTGGAATTGGTTGACCATGATTGATTTTCATACTGATATATGTTTGTCACAAAACAATGGTTGATTGTTGAGGTTGATCTCCGTTTGATACACTGTGTCACAATGTGATGTTGGACCATGCTTGACCATTGACCATGACAATGTGACATTGGACCAAGAGGCAGACTATGTGATAACCATGCTTGACCAAGACAACCTTTGACATGCGAAAATGTTTGACCAATTTTCATATTGAGACATTGCCTGTCACAGTGCGACATTGGTTGATTTTCATATTGAGAAAATTATCACAATGTGAACCATGGTTGACCATGAATATAAACCCAATGAATTTATATTAAACCTAAAGATTAATATTATAAACCTATGAATAATATTATACCCTAGGAATATGAAGCCTTAGATTAATAAATCTTATAAATTATTATTTTATAGGCTTTTTAATGAGAAAAAAATTCGAAATAAGTACAAAATCTTAAAAACAAATGAATAATAGATTAATAAAAATTTCATGTAAAATAAAATGAAACGAAATAAGCATTTGTAAATTCATGAATTCATTTACTATAATCTCATTTGAATATATTAAATTTTAAAAAAATATATCATGTGAAACATTATTGATGGAAACTATAAATTTACAATTTTTTAATATATGATATATTTCAAAAATTGATAATTAAAAAAAAAAACAATTTTATATTTTTACTCTATCTATTTTACTTATAATCAATTTACAATATAATGCATTTCAAATTTAAAAAAAAAAATACATTTCAAAACATCAACCACAATTTCTAAATTTCTAAATTTATTAATCACGGAGGAACTTATCATAATATAAATAAACAATGTACAAATAAAAGATTTCAATGCCATATTAAGTGAATAAATAACTAATATGTACAATGAAAAGAAATAAATTTTCATGGTTAAAACATTTTTAAGCATTTCAAGTAATGAATTTTAAATTTGGGATATATAATTTTATCTCAAACATTTTTTTTTCAAATTTTGCATTTTAAAAGGAAGAAATTAATCACTCTAAACACTTAGATTTGTGATTAAAATAGATCAATACTGATTTTTAAAGAAAAAACTAATAAGATCAGGTTGCAATTAAAATTTGTTATTGAATGATTGCTAAAATTTTAGAGCACAAGTTCATTCATGCTACTTTACCTAATTCTAAACTAATCCTACACTAAAAACCTAGGATTGTTGAGCTAGTTTAATACATTTGTATATAAAAAGTAAAGCAATCCATAGAATACTCCTTCAAATCATTAACATCTAAACCACACTCAGGCGGACACGAATCTAATTTTGTAAAACACATTTATTAAAAGTAATGGACCATTTTGCTAAATAAAATTTGCTTATTTATAAATGAATGTTATAAATAATAATGATGCACTTGTTAAAACTGGAAACATTTTTTCCATCTAAATTTATATATATGAATGTTATAAATATATATTATATATATAAATCCCTATATATACAATATTTACTAAAAGTAATAAACTAAATAAAATTTGCAGTAAAAATGGCAGCTAAACTAATTTCATATGTGATGATAATAATTTTTAAAATAATAAATGTATATTTTGAATTATTACAGTCCATTCCAACACACATCTTAGAGACTATAACCATGATACATATTGTAAGAGAACATCTCATTAGCACATAATTCTTAACCTGTACTATGTAGAAATCATCTAGTCTAGGGTATAATTAGAGAACATTCTTGGGAGAGAGCATCCTTGTAATTTGGATTTTCCATTCTCAAGAGGAATTATTTGAGAATGCTTTTGTATTTTCTATTTGTTTGCTTTATCTTTGTTATAGCCTCAGAGAAAATAAATTATATACTAACTTAACCATCCTCTCTAATAATATTTTTTTGGCAATGTTTAGGAATATTGGATCTAGTAATTGTGAGGTTACAAGATGGAGAAACTTGAATAATTAGTTTCATCCGCTGAAATTGAAGAGAACAATGATGACTAGTTAATGGTAAATCCATAAATTATATCAATCTACATAGAAAAGGTTGTAGTAATGATCTATGTAATCATATATCTATCTATATATAAATAGTTAGTCAGTGAGAGTAAGTAGTAGAAACTTGTTATTGGTAATTAAATAAATTATGTAATTAAACATCAAAGGTTCACCAACTATACACACAATTATAGTGTACTGCAACCATAAGAATCATTGTACATAAAAGAGTTGTTGTTGGGGGATTGTAGACGACGCAGCGTAGGCAGGCATAACGGAAGTCTAATTTCCGCTGCCCTCACAATCTGTGTCTCCTTAGGTCCCAACCATTTACTGGATGAGCAGAGCCACGCCATGGGTGAAGCATGAGGGAGGAGCCATGGACGATGGATGGACAACCATAAACATATCTAATCCTTATAGGAATTCGAATAATATACCACAACGTATCTGCAGGACATGAAAGCGGGGACAACGAATATTGAAACTGCGACTGGATGAGTAGGAAGTAGAATAGAACGAAGGACAGAGATGCAGAAGGACATTGGGGTGACAAATAACTTTTCTATGCAGGTCAAAGAGGGAGAGACATGAACACAAGAGGATGAAGACACAACGGAACACATAAAAGAGTGTTAACAAAGAGATTTTGCAGGAACAAGAATACAATAGCTGTATAAAAAATATAATTTTGAGGAGAACACAAGATGGGGGTAAGGTAAATGACGCTGTCAACAGAAGAGAAGATGCAGGAAAGTAGAGCACCACATAGACCTTAAACATATCCTCTAGATATATAGTTGATACAGGTTTAAGAGCGTGGAGCATGGTGGAGGTCTGAAGGAAAAATAAGATTTCGTACAACCATGAAGTCTCCAAGCGGCTCTCTGTTTTTTCCTTTAGCGGCACCTGATTCAATTTGAACTATTACTCCAATTAGAACATGGCGACTTGGGGACCATTGATTGGATGTCTCGTGGACTTATTTTGGAACTTCTTGGGTATTTAATATTTAGGTGGCGATCCATATATCACATTTCCTCGGCGATACTATTGTACCTGTCGCCGCTTCATCCCCTCTTATATTGGCGACACCTGGTGATACCGTCGTTTGACTGGTCCTCATACCTTACTCATTTACTTCTCCACCTGTATTCGGTACCTCCTACACTTGTTAACCATGTTGGAGCCCTCTTTCCCTGATCATGAGACACTCATTTCTCTTACCATTACCACTGAATCCCACGCTGAACCCTTTCCTCTCTGTGATGCCCCACGGGACCACATTCTTTCACACCTTCCTGAACTCTCTGTTCAGTCCTCTACTCCGGATGATTCCCTGAACACTCCACGTAAGAAACAAGGTGGTAATACATCTCGCTCTCTGAAGGTAAAAGACTCTCCAAAGTGCCTTCAACTCAGCCCTGAAACGTTCTGAGAGAACCACCAAAGACTTAAGATGCATGCCCTTCTTAGCAGGTGGCAATTTCTACACCTTACAAGTGAGAAAATCAAATTGTGGATGACTTATTTCTTGGTTCTGAAACTTGGGTATCGACCATGCATCAACATGCTGCAGAATGGTTTGGTGTGTTTTCACTTTGTCAACCCGATGGATGCGGCACTATTACTTGGAATGCCTTGGGTCAAAGGCAGAGGTTTCCTTCTTTTACAGGCTTGGAAGGCTGGATTCAACCCACTCAAAACCACTCCATGTAGGAAGATCGTTTGGGCCAAGTTGTTGAGCCTTCCTCTCGAGCTCTGGACTCAACTTACGATCTCTTCCATCACTAATTTCATCCGAACTTTCTATTATTGGGACAGGAGCTCTAGACAGATGGACAAGAGAATTGCTTGGGTGTTAGTGGAGGTTGACCTTGGAGCTAGACTTATTCCTTGTTTTGACCTTTCATGGGGCTCATTTACCCGCAACATTGGTATAAACTACTAGGGCATCCCGTACATATGACTAATATGCCACTCGACATGTCACCTACGAGATGCATGCACGGGACGATTTCAATCAGAACGATGCACTCGCTGGAGGCTCTCCAGACCACAATCATTGGAGACACATAGCGAAACAATCTCATGCGATCCCTCCTCGGCACCTCTAGGTAGTCCTATACCTTCAACTCCTCTCTCCTCGCCTCCTCCTGAAATTTCCCCTAAATTGTATTTTGTCGTTTTGCCGGTCGGGGCTTTCGATGCACCCCTATCACCTTCTGCTACCTTACCCTCTCTAGTATCCCGTATAACTAATTTGGACCAGTCCCCCCTCCATTATATACCGGGACATCGGTCCCCCCGATGTCCCCCCTTCCTTGAACCTGCATTTCATACCTGCATCGCCCTCGTCAACCACCTCATCGGATCAAGAACACGAGACTCTTACTTTTTCAGACTCCTTTGGGATGGAGCCTCTGTCCATCAAGAAATCATTCTTCCACCATGGGGTTGGGAAAGTGCCATCTTCCATATTCCGTGTTGCTGGAAAAATATTCATCTCCCACAAGAAGAAACTTACAAAATTCAAGAAGCTATCTACTTTCCTTACCTCTGCCTCACAGTATGATACTATCGTGCCCCTGCTTGACGAAAATAATGCTACATCCTCTCCTAACAACTGGGTCCTTAGAGCAGACGAAACTGACTCTTTGGTTAGCCCATGATCATACTCTCCTATAACATTATAGGTTTGGGGGGCAGTCACAAATCTATCTCCCTGAAAGACTTCATTCATAGGCATCATCCTAATGTGATTTTGTTACAGGAAACTATGATTCCTATGGAGAAATATTGGGAAACTATTCTCAAAATGTGCCTTGGCTGGCATGTCTATGCTCATAGTTCCATTGGTCTTTCTGGTGGTTTAGTGGTGGCTTGGAAGCCTTCCTATCTTAATCTCATGGCTTATCTGACTCCTGCAGTATCCTTCTTTCTGGACACTAACGGGGATCCAAAAATCGTCTTCATATCATTAATATGTATGCGCCTTACTCTGGTAGATGTGGCTTTTGGGATCTAGTTTTGAATTTAGGATTGTTGGATCTATCCTCACTTATTTTGGTTAGAGATCTCAACCTGACTGTGCATGTTAAGGAACCTTGGGGTCATAAGGCAAAGGCTGATTATATGGAGGCATACTTTAACACACTCTTTAATTCAATGTCCCTCCGCGACATCACTCCTATCAAAATTGTTCCGACCTGGTATAACGGAAGGACTATGAATGATGGTATATCTAAGAAGTTTGATGTTTTTTATTATCAAGGAGCAGATGGTAGCGAGATTGCATTACCTCTCTTCATCGGATATTCCCTCTTTTAAATAAGACCATCTCCCGATTACTCTGTCCTGGGTTGGGGAGTCTGAGCATAAGGGCCTTCCGTTCAAATTCAACCACACTTGGCTTGAGCACACAGAGTTCACATATATTGTTCTGAATGTCTGGCGGGATTCCAACTCTCTGTTAAGTCCCATGGCTAATTTCTGCTACAAATTAACATTCTTAAAAAAGGACGTTCGCAAGTGGATCAAGATTATGAAAATTAATGAGTCTCAGGTTATGGTTTCCATTGAGAGTGCCCTCACGGAGCTCTCTGACCTAGATCACCCACTCTTCCTTTGCTCTTTGACCTGGATCGCCCACTCTTCCTTTGCTCTCTAACCTGGATCGCCTACTCTTCCTTTTTGTTGCACATTAGTCTCAGATTTTGGACTTGGAGGCTAAAAAGAGTGCATATTATAAATCAATCGAAATATCTTGGCGATTAAGAATTTGGGCGACATGGGTTGCAGCTAGGGACAGGAACATGAAGTTATTTCACATATTTGCAACAATGCGGATGCAAGAAAACGATATATGGAGCATTGGAGATGAAGGGGACTTCATTTATAAAACAAAATCTGATATTGAAAAGGCAACTTATCTCCATTTTAGAAGTCTCTTCACCGATAGGGTCCATTCCTATCAAGACCAAATGGATTTTATCAGTCTCATGCCGAGGATGGTACATGATGAAGAGAATAGGATTCTGGGCCAGCCTGCTATGATTGATGAAATCCATGGTGTTCTACATCTATATGCCAAGGAAAAGAGTCCTAGTCCCGATGGGTGGGAGGTCGAGTTGTATCTGCATTTTTTTTACATCATGGCCAAAGACCTACTAGATGTGGTGGAAGAATCGAGGGTAAAATGATATGTCTATGGTGCCTTAAATGCTACTTTTATCGTACTCATTCCCAAGATCGAGAACCTATCACTTTTCGAGACTATCAACCTTTATCTCTCTGCAATTTTGTTTATAAGATTATCTCCAAACTCCTCGCAGTCGGGCTAAAAATGTATTTGACATATCACATTTCATCAGAACAATTCGGGTTTCTTGAGGGGCAGCAATTTGAGGATGCGGTGGTTTCCGCTCAAGAATGTTTGCATACTATCAAGGTAAGAAGGAAAAAATAATGTTTAATGAAAATTGATATCAACAAGGTTTTTGACAGTGTAGACTGGGATTTTCCGAGTTTAATCCTTTTCAAAATAGTAATTTTACAGCAGAATGTTATCTGGATCATGGCATTTGTGAATTCTTCTAATTTTGCAATTATTATCAACAGTGCTCCTACTTCATTTTTCAAAACATTCAAATGTTTGTGACAGGGGTGCACACTCTCTCCTTTTCTCTTCATACTTGTCATGGAAGCGCTCAACACGAGGATTATTGACTATAGGGATAGGGCACTGATCAATGGTATTAAAATGACTCACCAAGTATTGGTCACACACTGTATGTTTGTGGATGAATTACTTTTCGGCAGTGATATTTCCATCTCAAAGTGGAAATTCTTTCACCACATCCTTGTATCTTTCGGATTTGCTTCTAGCCTATTTATGAACTCTAAAAAATCAGAACTGATAACGGATTTTGAGAATGAGAGTGAGGTTGTACCGATTTTCCATCTTTTTGGATCACAACCCGACCTATGGACTCTGGTTTCACCTACCTGGGTTTTCATATTAAGCCGAACTATTATCAGATTATGGATTGGGGATGGATTATTGCAAAAATTGAGAATAGAATCAATCATTGGTCCCACAAGTGGCTAACCATGCGGATTAGACTAATATTAATAGAATTTTTACTAAAGTCCATTTCTGTTTTTTGGATGCACCTTTACATGTTGCCAATGACCATTATTAAAAATATCGATGGCATTCTTGCTAGCTTTATATGGTCTGGTACAGGTGACCATAAAAAGTTCCATCTTTCTCATCTGGTTACTCTTTCCAAAGGTACTGATAGTGGGGGATGGGGGATTCTCAATACACTATCTTTCAACCATGCTCTTATCTGCAAAATCTTGTGGAGAGGTTTGATTGGCCGTGGCATTTGGTCACTGATCATTTGCAGAAAATACATGGCCTACAAGGACTTAGAGGAATGGATTTAAGATGGAGCCAATATCACACCCTCCTCCTCATATATCTGGCGATGCATGATGATAAATCGGCATTAGCTCTTTGGCGAGTCTTTACCGGGAGGTGGGTAACGAAAATAGGATGATGGTTGGCTTAGACATTGTAAAAGGTCTTATGGGCTCACACACACTATATTCTCCTCTTCTCCAACATCTACATGATAGAGGTATGTTTTATTTCTCTCACATTCTCTCTCATAGCATCTCTTCTCCACATATTCAGTCTTGGTATCGGGCAGAGGACATAGATCTTACATGTTCACTCCTTGCAGAATGGGACCTCTATATTAGACAGGTAGAGGTTGCTGGTATCTACCTCATCGATGAGATGGACAAGATCATCTAGGACAATAACACTTCTGAGAGACAAATCATGTTTCATGATATATACAAGCATATTACCAACCCAATTACTATTGATGAGGTTCCTAACTGGCTGCATAAGATTTTGAGATGGGAGCTGCCATTAAAACTCAAATGTTTTGGATGGTTGGCCCTCCATGATAAAAGACTCACCTTGAGTAATCTCACATGTAGAGGCTTCTTGGGACTGGGAGTCTACCTACTTTGTTCACTTCACTCGGAGGATGTTTCACATCTCCTTATCAATTTCCCTATAGCTGCAGAAATTTGGCACATATTTCAGATTGATGGAAAATGGATGCATCTCAATTTGGAGACATGTTTCAAAATATGGTTTAATACTCAACCCTACCCTTTTATATTAGATGGGGCATATGGAGATGCAGGAACAACAATATTTTTTAACATAAGAAGGTGGACATCAGACAAAATGCCCCGGAAATAGTAGCATATTTTTCAAATATTGGCCCCATAAAGAAAGAAATCAAAGAAGAAAATTCATCTCACAGGATATTTGGAGGAACTTTCCAATTGGATTCTTTGATGGCGCATGCAAAAATACTAAATGTGAAACAAAATTATGCTAACATGTAGACTCGAGTTCGATTGCACCGACAACACTGCAGAATAGGAAGCTCTAGTCCAAGGACTGTACAAAGAAATCAGATTAGATATCAAGTATCTACAAGTCTTCGAAGACTCTGAGATTGTTATTAAACAGGTGCGGAATACTATACATTGTCTATCAGGTCATTTAAAACATTATCAGTCTTTAGTACAAGATCTGACCGAACATTTTATAGCATTTAATATTTCACAAATTCCCAGACTCCAAAATGCTAGTGCTGATCTCCTGGAAAACGTAGCTTCCAAGCTCATTCCCTCAGAAGACTATAGCCCAGACAGATTCTCAATCAAATTGATCTTTAGGCCGTCAATCCCTGATAATGTTACAAACTAGGGAATTTTCAACGATGATCCTGCTAGGGAATTTTCAATGATGATCCTGATATTGTAAGTTTCCTGACATCGGAAGGATCTTACACTAATAAGATAATTGATGAGGACCAACATGACAAACAGTTACAACAAGAAAGCACTAATAATTCTATACCGAAATATGTAGTCAAGTTGGAAGACCTATACGATTTGAAAGACCGATTTAAGAGATCTACCAATTCAAAACATCAGAGTTCAACTCTAAACTATGAATTAGTAAATCTAGGAACTGATACTAAGCCACAAAATATCAATCTAGGTCTTGGCCTACCCCCTGAAGAAAAATTAGCCTATATTCCTCTCGTGAAACAATACAAAAATGTCTTTTCCTAGAACTACAATGACCTTAAGACTTACGACACTTCAATCATTCAGCATACTATCCCAATGATAGCTGATGAAAAACCTGTCTAGCAAAAGATGAGGAAAATCCATCCTAATCTGGAAAGCAAGATTAAATCCAAGCTCAATAAATTATTGAAAGCCAAAATTATTTTTCCCGTTCGACATTCTAGATGGGTTTCCAACTTGGTTCCCGTCAGAAAGAAAAACGGGGACATTAGAATTTGCATTGACTTTTGAAATCTTAACAAAGCCTACCAAAAGGATAATTTTCCCCTACCTCATATGGAACAAATATTGCAAGCAGTTGCAGGATCAGAATTAATGTCCTTTTTAGATGGTTTCTCTGGCTACAATCAGGTTTTGGTCCATCCTGAGGATCAACTGAAGACCACAATCAGAACCAAATGGGGTACTTACGCATATCAAAAGTTGCCTTTTGGACTGATTAACGCTGGTACTACACTTCAAAGGGCCATGGACATCGCATTTAAGGGATTAGTAAACAAATCAGTTGTGATTTACTTAGATGACATAACTGTATATTCTAAAAAATGTGGTAATCACCTTAGAGACTTAAAGCATATCTTCCAACATTGCCAAAGGCATGGGATTTTACTTAATCCAAAAACTTTCTTTTTTTCATTAAGTGAAGGAAAACTTCTTGGATTTATAGTGTTAAAATATGGAATCCATATTGATCGCGATAGAATTAAGGAGATTTCCGAAATACTTTTGCCTCATAACAAGAAAGCCATGCAATCCTTTCTTGGACATATTAATTTTGTTAAAATATTTGTTCCAGACTTCTCAAGAATTGTGTCACCATTACAAGCAATGATCAAGAAGAATTCACTCTTCAAATGGGGCCAAGAGGAATATGAAGCATTCAATCTGATTAAGCAAGCGATTGTTAATGCCCCATCTTTAGGACTTCAAATTTTTCCGATCCTTTCATTTTATATACATTTGATTCTGATAAATCATATGCTCCGATACTCACTCAAGCTAATCAAGATAAGGCGGAAGCCCCAAATGCCTTCTTTAGTTCAAATCTGCAAGGGGCTAAATTAAATTATTTTGACGTTGAGAAACAAGCTTATGCTGTTTTCAAAGCGATCAAGCATTTTAGACCCTTTCCTCTTAAAACCAATACAAAAATCATAGTACCGTTTCCAGTGGTAAGAAATCTCTTAGTACAAAAAGACGTGGGTGAATAAGTGCAAGCATAGAATAACAAAGAGAATGGACATTTGAACATATAATGGCAAAGGAAGCTTATATTGGTAGAATGAAGATGAGAAGCTTGAAGGAACAAAGGAGGAATAATCTCCAGTAGTTGAACCCTTATTACATTTAGCTTTTAGCCTTTTATATGCCTTTTACAATGATTTTGAGCCTACTGAGGCTCGAAGTCTTAATCTTGTCTGATCTATCCCTTAACTTTTTGATTCCCTCTATAGGCAAGCGTGGCTCAGAGGTTTTCTCCTTCTGACAGCAGAGTAACTGCATTAAGATATTTTGGCTGTGCTGCTAGGACTGTTGATGCTGCATGATCAGTTGTTGTTGTGGTTGTGTTGCACTGTCTATTCTCGGCCTCTATGTCAGTTTGGGGAGGAGTTGCATGTGCTGTGGCTCTTTCTATGATTTAACAATGCATGCTTTCTGTTTAAAGCAGAACAACACTGCCCTATGTGGACCTTTGTTGAAAACGATGTATATTTCTGTTTTAAACAGAAAACACAGCAACACTGAGAATTCCCACCCCTCTTTGTCCTTTTCAGACCTCAAAAGGTCCTTAAACATGGCTTTGTGTTCTATCGGGTCTGCCCTTGTTGCCATTGCAAATCGCATTCGGCCCGGGTCCCTTGCTTACTTTGTATTTTGACTTACGCCTGAAAAACACTGAAAACATGGGAAAATTGGCCTTTGGTGAACTTCAAAATATACTTATTTCACTTCTCAGACCCTTTTGGGTCCAGGCTTCATCAAAATTGGTGCTGCCCAATTTCCTGTTGTATTTTGTTATATAGAAAAATACATTAAAATTCACTGAAAAATGGCTTTGGCGTGGACCTGAAAGATTATACATTTTGGTTCCAAAACCCCTTAGGTCTGCAAAATCGGATCGCACACATATATATATGCAAAGGCCCTGCCCCATTGTTTTCGTCGATAGCGATTCGCTGATGCGATTCGGTGCAGGTTGTGTGGAATAAGCAATTGCGATTGTCGATTCAACATGGGCCGTCGATCTGCACGCACAATCAACGATCACGTTGAATCAACGATTGCAATTGCTCATTCCACACAACCTACGCCGATACCTCCACCAATACTTCTGCCGATAGCGATCATCGACGATTGTTGATCGACGGTGTCCAGCGCCGATTGCCACCACCTGCGACCACCGATTTACGATTAGCTGCTTAGATCTGGGCCATTGATCAGCCAGATCTAACAACAGTTGTGCGCTCTTGGGTTTTAAGCCTTTGATACTAGTTTTTCACTGTTTTTCTTTGGTTTTTTGCTCCCGATAGTGCATTTCTACCCTTCGATGGGCTCTCGACATGTGATGGTTTTTCTCTTTGGATGATCTTAGTGAAGATTTTGAAGATTTTAAGAGCAAATTTGGATCCATTGCATGATTTTAAGCAAATTCTCGAGACTTTGGGAGTGTTTTGGGTCCATTTTTGGGCCAAACACCAACAAAGCTAACAGGCCTCATTTGGGTAAATTGGTACATCAACTTCCTGGGGTTGTAACTTTCGCATAAAATCTCCGTTTGATTCCCACAATACCTTGTTAGAAATATCTACCCAAGGACTACAAATTTCGAATGCAAATGTGAGTGAAAGACTCTTGTTTACTCGATTTTCCAAAAAAAATGTTGTTTAGGGACTCAAAATGGCTCTGAAAGTTCAAGACCCGAAAAACTGCCAAAATAGTAAATTGAGCTACAGCTAAGGAAACTGAAAAACTGAAAGAGAAAGTGGTGGGGGTCAAAGTGGAATAGGCGGGTGGCCACCAATATCCACCTAGATCAGAATATGAACCAAAAAAACCCAAGGGATTGATATTATAAACCGAAGGGAATAATAAAATCAAAGGATCAATTCTAAACCCCAAAGGTATTATAAACCCAAGGGAATAATATTAAACCCAAGACATTAATATTATAAATGCAATGTATATAAACCCTAAAGGAACTGATATTATAAACCTGAGGGAATAATAAACCCAAGGGATTATAACCCAAAGGAATAATATTAAGCCCAAGGGATAAAGATTATAAACCTAAGGAATATAAACCCTAAGATAAATATTTTTCACAATGCGACGTTGGAATATGGTTGACCATGATTCATTTTCATATTGAGGCAATGTTTGCCACTGTGCGACGTTAGACAATGGCTAACCATCGTTGACCATGCTTGATCTCCATATTGAGATAATCTTTGTCACAATGTGACATTGGACCATGGTTGACTATGGATGCCCATGGTTGTGACATTGGACCAAAAGATAGCCTTTGTCACAATGTGACCATGGTTGACCATGATTGAATCCAAGTATTATAAACCCAAGAGAATAATATTAAACCAAAGATATTAATGTTATAAATTCAAGGTATATAAACCCTAAAGGGATTGATATTATAAACCTAAGGGATTAATATTAAAAACCCAAGTGATTAAAAACCCAACGGATTCATAATATAAACCCAAGGGAATAATATTATACCCAAGGGAATAATATTATACTCAAGGGATTAATATTATAAACCCAAGGGATTAATACTAAAAACCCAACAGATTGATAATATAAACCCAAGGGAATAATATTATACCCAACGGATTAATATTATAAACCCAAGGTATATAAAACCTAAGATAAATATTATAAATCCAAGGGAATAATAAACCCAAGGGAATAATATTAAACCCAATGGATAAATATTATAAACCCAAGGAATATAAACCATAAGATAAATATTTGTCACAATGCGACATTGGAATATGGTTGACCATGATTGATTTTCATACTGATATATGTTTGTCACAATGTGACGTTGGACAATGGTTGACCATTGTTGACCATGGTTGATCTCCATATTGATACAATCTGTGTCACAATGTGATGTTGGACCATGGTTGACCATGGATGACCATGGTTGTGACAATGTGACATTGGACCAAGAGACAGTCTTTGTCACAATGTGACCATGATTGACCATGTTTGACCATGGTTGAGACAACCTTTGTCACAATGCGACGTTGGAACATGGTTGACCATGGTTGATTTTCATATTGAGACAATGCTTGTCACAATGCGACATTGGTTGATTTTCATATTGAGAAAATATTTATCACAATGTGACGTTGGACCATGGTTGACCATGATTATAAACCCAATGAATTTATATTAAACCTAAAGATTAATATTATAAACCTATGAATAATATTATACCCTAGGAATATGAAGCCTTAGATTAATAAATCCTATAAATTATTATTTTATAGGCTTTTTAATGAGAAAAAAATTCAAAATATAGTACAAAATCTTAAAAACAAATGAATAATAGATAATGAATTTTTCAAAAATAAATTCATATAAAATAAAATGAAACGAAATAAGCATTTGTAAATTCATAAATTCATTTACTATAATCTCATTTGAATATATTAAATTTTAAAAAAATATATCATGTGAAACATTATTGATGGAATTTTAAATCTATAAATTTACAATTTTTTAATGTATGATATATTTCAAAAATTGATAATTAAAAAAAAAAACAATTTTATATTTTTACTTCATCTATTTTACTTATAATCAATTTACAATATAATGCATTTCAAATTTAAAAAAAAAAATACATTTCAAAACATCAACCACAATTTCTAAATTTCTAAATTTATTAATCACGGAGGAACTTATCATGGAACTTATTAATATAAACAATGTACAAATAAAAGATTTCAATGCCATATTAAGTGAAATATTTCAATGTCAACTAATATGTACAATGAAAAGAAATAAATTTTCATGGTTAAAACATTTTTAAGCATTTCAAGTAATGTTATTATTTTAAATTTGGGATATATTTTTTTGTGAATTTTATCTTTGAGATGCAAACATTTTTTTTTCAAATTTTGCATTTTAAAAGAATTTACACAAGAAGAAATTATATCACTCTAAACACTTTTGAGATTTGTGATTAAAATAGATCAATACTGATTTTTAAAGAAAAAACTAATAAGATCAGCTTGCAATTTGAAAATTTGTTATTGAATGATTGCTAATTAATTTTAGAGCACAAATTCATTCATGCTACTTTACCTAATTCTAAACTAATCCTACACTAAAAACCTAGGAGAAACCAAAATCATAGTTGAGCTAGTTTAATACATTTGTATATAAAAAGTAAAGCAATCTTCCATAGAATACTCCTTCAAATCATTAACATCTAAACCACACTCAGTTACTAAATTTATAGCGGACACATAACTGATCTCGTGGAGATTCGTGGCATAAGCTGGTCAAACCTTGTACTCCTGATTTGTGTAGCGACACATATTCCTCTAGAGAGTCAAGGTCCTATAAGTCAGCCTCGTGATACATTATCAAATGCCAGAACTTATCATAGAGGTATTCCACATTAAATTTGTTACTATCAGACACTTGTGGCAGCATACAAATATATGTATGTTCATATACTGGTAAAGCAGATAGGGAAGTAATTTGTTGCCATGATTATAGGAAAATACCTTGTTATGTATGGTATGGAAAACTTTGTTATTAATCGAAGAAGATGTAGCATTCACAACTTGTGACCCACATTCTTCTAGCGTGAGTAGAAGATTAAGGTAGACAATATGATCTTATAACACGCTAAGGGACATCTTAATGCCAAAATGGATAGAATTTATTTGCACCATAGTGAAGATGTAGGAAAATACCTTGTTATATATTTTCTTATATATAAATGAATGTTATAAATAATAATGAGGAACTTATTAGAGTTGGAATAATCTCAAATCCCTAGGAAATTGGTGGGTGGGGAGTCACATGGCACAATTTTTTTTTTTTTAGTTTACTAAAAGTAATAAACCATTTTGCTAAATAAAATTTGTTTATATATAAATTACTGTTATAAATAATAATGATGAACTTATTAGAATTAGAATAATCTCAACATGGAGGAACTTATTAGAATTGGAATAATCTCAAATCCCTAGGAAATTGGTGAGTGGGGAGCCACGTGGCACGAATCTAATTTTTAAAATTTATTAAAAGTAATGGACCATTTTGCTAAATAAAATTTGCTTATTTATAAATGAATGTTATAAATAATAATGATGCACTTGTTAAAACTGGAAATTTTTTTCCATCTAAAATTCATATATATATATATATATATATATATATATATATCTATATATATATATATCCTATCAGTAAAAATGGCAGCTAAACTAATTTCATATGTGATGATAATAATAATAAATGTATATTTTGAATTATTACAGTCCATTCCAACACACATCTTAGAGACTATAACCATGATACATATTGTAAGAGAACATCTCATTAACACATAATTCTTAACCTGTACTCTGTAGAAATCATCTAGTCTAGGGTATAATTAGAGAACATTCTTGGGAGAGAGCATCCTTGTAATTTGGATTTTCCATTCTCAAGAGGAATTATTTGAGAATGCTTTTGTATTTTCTATTTGTTTGCTTTATCTTTGTTATAGCCTCAGAGAAAATAAATTATATACTAACTTAACCATCCTCTCTAATAATATTTTTTTGGCAATGTTTAGGAATATTGGATCTAGTAATTGTGAGGTTACAAGATGGAGAAACTTGAATAATTAGTTCATCAGCTGAAATTGAAGAGAACAATGGTGACTAGTTAATGGTAAATCCATAAATTATATCAATCTACATAGAAAAGGTTGTAGTAATGATCTATGTAATCATATATCTATCTATATATAAATAGTTAGTCAATGAGAGTAAGTAGTAGAAACTTGTTATTGGTAATTAAATAAATTATGTAATTAAACATCAAAGGTTCACCAACTATACACACAATTATAGTGTACTGCAACCATAAGAATCATTGTACATAAAAGAGTTGTTGTTGGGGGATTGTAGACGACGAAGCGTAGGCAGGCATAACGGAAGTCTAATTTCCGCTGCCCTCACAATCTGTGTCTCCTTAGGTCCCAACCATTTACTGGATGAGCAGAGCCACGCCATGGGTGAAGCATGAGGGAGGAGCCATGGACGATGGATGGACAACCATAAACATATCTAATCCTTATAGGAATTCGAATAATATACCACAACGTATCTGCAGGACATGAAAGCGGGGACAACGAATATTGAAACTGCGACTGGATGAGTAGGAAGTAGAATAGAACGAAGAACAGAGATGCAGAAGGACATTGGGGTGACAAATAACTTTTCTATGCAGGTCAAAGAGGGAGAGACATGAACACAAGAGGATGAAGACACAACGGAACACATAAAAGAGTGTTAACAAAGAGATTTTGCAGGAACAAGAATACAATAGCTGTATAAAAAATATAATTTTGAGGAGAACACAAGATGGGTCACGGGGGTAAGGTAAATGACGCTGTCAACAGAAGAGAAGATGCAGGAAAGTAGAGCACCACATAGACCTTAAACATATCCTCTAGATATATAGTTGATACAGGTTTAAGAGCGTGGAGCATGGTGGAGGTCTGAAGGAAAAATAAGATTTCGTACAACCATGAAGTCTCCAAGCGGCTCTCTGTTTTTTCCTTTAGCGGCACCTGTTCAATTTGAACTATTACTCCAATTAGAACATGGCGACTTGGGGACCATTGATTGGATGTCTCGTGGACTTATTTTGGAACTTCTTGGGTATTTAATATTTAGGTGGCGATCCATATATCACATTTCCTCGGGGATATTATTGTACCTGTCGCCGCTTCATCCCCTCTTATATTGGCGACACCTGGTGATACCGTCGTTTGACTGGTCCTCATACCTTACTCATTTACTTCTCCACCTGTATTCGGTACCTCCTACACTTGTTAACCATGTTGGAGCCCTCTTTCCCTGATCATGAGACACTCATTTCTCTTACCATTACCACTGAATCCCACGCTGAACCCTTTCCTCTCTGTGATGCCCCACGGGACCACATTCTTTCACACCTTCCTGAACTCTCTGTTCAGTCCTCTACTCCGGATGATTCCCTGAACACTCCACGTAAGAAACAAGGTGGTAATACATCTCGCTCTCTGAAGGTAAAAGACTCTCCAAAGTGCCTTCAACTCAGCCCTGAAACGTTCTGAGAGAACCACCAAAGACTTAAGATGCATGCCCTTCTTAGCAGGTGGCAATTTCTACACCTTACAAGTGAGAAAATCAAATTGTGGATGACTTATTTCTTGGTTCTGAAACTTGGGTATCGACCATGCATCAACATGCTGCAGAATGGTTTGGTGTGTTTTCACTTTGTCAGCCCGATGGATGCGGCACTATTACTTGGAATGCCTTGGGTCAAAGGCAGAGGTTTCCTTCTTTTACAGGCTTGGAAGGCTGGATTCAACCCACTCAAAACCACTCCATGTAGGAAGATCGTTTGGGCCAAGTTGTTGAGCCTTCCTCTCGAGCTCTGGACTCAACTTACGATCTCTTCCATCACTAATTTCATCCGAACTTTCTATTATTGGGACAGGAGCTCTAGACAGATGGACAAGAGAATTGCTTGGGTGTTAGTGGAGGTTGACCTTGGAGCTAGACTTATTCCTTGTTTTGACCTTTCATGGGGCTCATTTACCCGCAACATTGGTATAAACTACTAGGGCATCCCGTACATATGACTAATATGCCACTCGACATGTCACCTACGAGATGCATGCACGGGACGATTTCAATCAGAACGATGCACTCGCTGGAGGCTCTCCAGACCACAATCATTGGAGACACATAGCGAAACAATCTCATGCGATCCCTCCTCGGCACCTCTAGGTAGTCCTATACCTTCAACTCCTCTCTCCTCGCCTCCTCCTGAAATTTCCCCTAAATTGTATTTTGTCGTTTTGCCGGTCGGGGCTTTCGATGCACCCCTATCACCTTCTGCTACCTTACCCTCTCTAGTATCCCGTATAACTAATTTGGACCAGTCCCCCCTCCATTATATACCGGGACATCGGTCCCCCCGATGTCCCCCCTTCCTTGAACCTGCATTTCATACCTGCATCGCCCTCGTCAACCACCTCATCGGATCAAGAACACGAGACTCTTACTTTTTCAGACTCCTTTGGGATGGAGCCTCTGTCCATCAAGAAATCATTCTTCCACCATGGGGTTGGGAAAGTGCCATCTTCCATATTCCGTGTTGCTGGAAAAATATTCATCTCCCACAAGAAGAAACTTACAAAATTCAAGAAGCTATCTACTTTCCTTACCTCTGCCTCACAGTATGATACTATCGTGCTCCTGCTTGACGAAAATAATGCTACATCCTCTCCTAACAACTGGGTCCTTAGAGCAGACGAAACTGACTCTTTGGTTAGCCCATGATCATACTCTCCTATAACATTAGAGGTTTGGGGGCCAGTCACAAAGCTATCTCCCTGAAAGGCCTCATTCATAGGCATCATCCTTATGTGATTTTGTTACAGGAAACTATGATTCCTAAGGAGAAATATTGGGAAATTCTTCTCAAAATGTGCCTTGGCTGGCATGTCTATGCTCATAGTTCCAATGGTCTTTCTGGCGGTTTAGTGGTGGCTTGGAAGCCTTCCTGTCTTAATCTCATGACTTATCTGACTCCTGCAGGTATCCTTCTTTCTGGACACCAACGGGGATCCAAAAATCATCTTCATATCATTAATATGTATGCGCCTTACTCCGATAGATGTGGCTTCTGGGATCTGGTTTTGAATTTAGGACTGTTGGATCTATCCTCACTTATTTTGGTCAGAGATCTCAACCTGATTGTGCATTTTAAGGAAAATTGGGGTCATAAGGAAAAGTCTGATTATATGGAGGCATACTTTAAGGCACTCTTTAATTCATCGTCCCTCCGCGACATCACTCCTATCAAAATTGTTCCCACCTGGTATAACGGAAGGACTTGGAATGATGGTATATCTAAGAAGTCTGATGTTTTTTATTATCAAGGAGCAGATGGTAGTGATATTGCATAACCTCTCTTCATCGGTCATTTCCTCTTTTTAATCAGACCATCTCCCGATTACTCTATCCTGGGATGGGGAGTCTGAGCAAAAGGGCCTTTCGTTCAAATTCAACCACACTTGGCTTGAGCACACAGAGTTCACATATATTGTTCTGAATGTCTGGCGGGATTCCAACTCTCTGTTAAGTCCCATGGCTAATTTCTGCTACAAATTAACATTCTTAAAAAAGGACGTTCGCAAGTGGATCAAGATTATGAAAATTAATGAGTCTCAGGTTATGGTTTCCATTGAGAGTGCCCTCACGGAGCTCTCTGACCTAGATCACCCACTCTTCCTTTGCTCTTTGACCTGGATCGCCCACTCTTCCTTTGCTCTCTAACCTGGATCGCCTACTCTTCCTTTTTGTTGCACATTAGTCTCAGATTTTGGACTTGGAGGCTAAAAAGAGTGCATATTATAAATCAATCGAAATATCTTGGCGATTAAGAATTTGGGCGACATGGGTTGCAGCTAGGGACAGGAACATGAAGTTATTTCACATATTTGCAACAATGCGGATGCAAGAAAACGATATATGGAGCATTGGAGATGAAGGGGACTTCATTTATAAAACAAAATCTGATATTGAAAAGGCAACTTATCTCCATTTTAGAAGTCTCTTCACCGATAGGGTCCATTCCTATCAAGACCAAATGGATTTTATCAGTCTCATGCCGAGGATGGTACATGATGAAGAGAATAGGATTCTGGGCCAGCCTGCTATGATTGATGAAATCCATGGTGTTCTACATCTATATGCCAAGGAAAAGAGTCCTAGTCCCGATGGGTGGGAGGTCGAGTTGTATCTGCATTTTTTTTACATCATGGCCAAAGACCTACTAGATGTGGTGGAAGAATCGAGGGTAAAATGATATGTCTATGGTGCCTTAAATGCTACTTTTATCGTACTCATTCCCAAGATCGAGAACCTATCACTTTTCGAGACTATCAACCTTTATCTCTCTGCAATTTTGTTTATAAGATTATCTCCAAACTCCTCGCAGTCGGGCTAAAAATGTATTTGACATATCACATTTCATCAGAACAATTCGGGTTTCTTGAGGGGCAGCAATTTGAGGATGCGGTGGTTTCCGCTCAAGAATGTTTGCATACTATCAAGGTAAGAAGGAAAAAATAATGTTTAATGAAAATTGATATCAACAAGGTTTTTGACAGTGTAGACTGGGATTTTCCGAGTTTAATCCTTTTCAAAATAGTAATTTTACAGCAGAATGTTATCTGGATCATGGCATTTGTGAATTCTTCTAATTTTGCAATTATTATCAACAGTGCTCCTACTTCATTTTTCAAAACATTCAAATGTTTGTGACAGGGGTGCACACTCTCTCCTTTTCTCTTCATACTTGTCATGGAAGCGCTCAACACGAGGATTATTGACTATAGGGATAGGGCACTGATCAATGGTATTAAAATGACTCACCAAGTATTGGTCACACACTGTATGTTTGTGGATGAATTACTTTTCGGCAGTGATATTTCCATCTCAAAGTGGAAATTCTTTCACCATATCCTTGTATCTTTCGGATTTGCTTCTAGCCTATTTATGAACTCTAAAAAATCAGAACTGATAATGGATTTTGAGAATGAGAGTGAGGTTGTACCGATTTTCCATCTTTTTGGGATCACAACCCGACCTATGGACTCTGGTTTCACCTACCTAGGTTTTCATATTAAGCCTAACTATTATCAGATTATGGATTGGGGATGGATTATTGCAAAAATTGAGAATAGAATCAATCATTGGTCCCACAAGTGGCTAACCATGCGGATTAGACTAATATTAATAGAATTTTTACTAAAGTCCATTTATGTTTTTTGGATGCACCTTTACATGCTGCCAATGACCATTATTAAAAATATCGATGGCATTCTTGCTAGCTTTATATGGTCTGGTACAGGTGACCATAAAAAGTTCCATCTTTCTCATCTGGTTACTCTTTCCAAAGGTACTGATAGTGGGGGTTGGGGTATTCTCAATACATTATCTTTCAACCATGCTCTTATCTGCAAAATCTTGTGGAGAGGTTTGATTGGCCGTGGCATTTGGTCACTGATCATTTGCGGAAAATACATGGCCTACAAGGACTTAGAGGAATGGATTCAAGATGGAGCCAATATCACACCCTCCTCCTCATATATCTGGCGATGCATGATGATAAATCGGCATTAGCTCTTTGGCGAGTCTTTACCGGGAGGTGGGTAACGGATATAGGATGACGGTTGGCTTAGACATTGTAAAAGGTCTTATGGTCTCACACACACTATTTTCTCCTCTTCTCCAGCATCTACACGGTAGAGGTGTGTTTTATTTCTCTCACATTGTCTCTCATAGGATCTCTTCTCCACATATTCAGTCTTGGTATCGGGCAGAGGACATAGATCGTACAGGTTCACTCGCTGCATAATGGGACCTCTATATTAGACAGGTAGAGGCCGCTAGGATCTACCTCATTGATGAGATGGACAAGATCCTAGGACAATAACACTTCCAAGAGACAAATCATGGTCCATGATATATACAAGCATATTACCAACCCAATTACTATTGCTGAGGTTCCTAACTGGCTGCATAAGATTTGGAGATGGGAGCTGCCATTAAAACTCAAATGTTTTGGATGGTTGGCCCTCCATGATAAAAGACTCACCTTGAGTAATCTCACATGTAGAGGCTTCTTGGGACTGGGAGTCTACCTACTTTGTTCACTTCACTCGGAGGATGTTTCACATCTCCTTATCAATTTCCCTATAGCTGCAGAAATTTGGCACATATTTCAGATTGATGGAAAATGGATGCATCTCAATTTGGAGACATGTTTCAAAATATGGTTTAATACTCAACCCTACCCTTTTATATTAGATGGGGCATATGGAGATGCAGGAACAACAATATTTTTTAACATAAGAAGGTGGACATCAGACAAAATGCCCCGGAAATAGTAGCATATTTTTCAAATATTGGCCCCATAAAGAAAGAAATCAAAGAAGAAAATTCATCTCACAGGATATTTGGAGGAACTTTCCAATTGGATTCTTTGATGGCGCATGCAAAAATACTAAATGTGAAACAAAACTATGCTAACATGTAGACTCGAGTTCGATTGCACCGACAACACTGCAGAATAGGAAGCTCTAGTCCAAGGACTGTACAAAGAAATCAGATTAGATATCAAGTATCTACAAGTCTTCGAAGACTCTGAGATTGTTATTAAACAGGTGCGGAATACTATACATTGTCTATCAGGTCATTTAAAACATTATCAGTCTTTAGTACAAGATCTGACCGAACATTTTATAGCATTTAATATTTCACAAATTCCCAGACTCCAAAATGCTAGTGCTGATCTCCTGGAAAACGTAGCTTCCAAGCTCATTCCCTCAGAAGACTATAGCCCAGACAGATTCTCAATCAAATTGATCTTTAGGCCGTCAATCCCTGATAATGTTACAAACTAGGGAATTTTCAACGATGATCCTGCTAGGGAATTTTCAATGATGATCCTGATATTGTAAGTTTCCTGACATCGGAAGGATCTTACACTAATAAGATAATTGATGAGGACCAACATGACAAACAGTTACAACAAGAAAGCACTAATAATTCTATACCGAAATATGTAGTCAAGTTGGAAGACCTATACGATTTGAAAGACCGATTTAAGAGATCTACCAATTCAAAACATCAGAGTTCAACTCTAAACTATGAATTAGTAAATCTAGGAACTGATACTAAGCCACAAAATATCAATCTAGGTCTTGGCCTACCCCCTGAAGAAAAATTAGCCTATATTCCTCTCGTGAAACAATACAAAAATGTCTTTTCCTAGAACTACAATGACCTTAAGACTTACGACACTTCAATCATTCAGCATACTATCCCAATGATAGCTGATGAAAAACCTGTCTAGCAAAAGATGAGGAAAATCCATCCTAATCTGGAAAGCAAGATTAAATCCAAGCTCAATAAATTATTGAAAGCCAAAATTATTTTTCCCGTTCGACATTCTAGATGGGTTTCCAACTTGGTTCCCGTCAGAAAGAAAAACGGGGACATTAGAATTTGCATTGACTTTTGAAATCTTAACAAAGCCTACCAAAAGGATAATTTTCCCCTACCTCATATGGAACAAATATTGCAAGCAGTTGCAGGATCAGAATTAATGTCCTTTTTAGATGGTTTCTCTGGCTACAATCAGGTTTTGGTCCATCCTGAGGATCAACTGAAGACCACAATCAGAACCAAATGGGGTACTTACGCATATCAAAAGTTGCCTTTTGGACTGATTAACGCTGGTACTACACTTCAAAGGGCCATGGACATCGCATTTAAGGGATTAGTAAACAAATCAGTTGTGATTTACTTAGATGACATAACTGTATATTCTAAAAAATGTGGTAATCACCTTAGAGACTTAAAGCATATCTTCCAACATTGCCAAAGGTATGGGATTTTACTTAATCCAAAAAATTTCTTTTTTTCATTAAGTGAAGGAAAACTTCTTGGATTTATAGTGTTAAAATATGGAATCCATATTGATCGCGATAGAATTAAGGAGATTTCCGAAATACTTTTGCCTCATAACAAGAAAGCCATGCAATCCTTTCTTGGACATATTAATTTTGTTAAAATATTTGTTCCAGACTTCTCAAGAATTGTGTCACCATTACAAGCAATGATCAAGAAGAATTCACTCTTCAAATGGGGCCAAGAGGAATATGAAGCATTCAATCTGATTAAGCAAGCGATTGTTAATGCCCCATCTTTAGGACTTCAAATTTTTCCGATCCTTTCATTTTATATACATTTGATTCTGATAAATCATATGCTCCGATACTCACTCAAGCTAATCAAGATAAGGCGGAAGCCCCAAATGCCTTCTTTAGTTCAAATCTGCAAGGGGCTAAATTAAATTATTTTGACGTTGAGAAACAAGCTTATGCTGTTTTCAAAGCGATCAAGCATTTTAGACCCTTTCCTCTTAAAACCAATACAAAAATCATAGTACCGTTTCCAGTGGTAAGAAATCTCTTAGTACAAAAAGACGTGGGTGAATAAGTGCAAGCATAGAATAACAAAGAGAATGGACATTTGAACATATAATGGCAAAGGAAGCTTATATTGGTAGAATGAAGATGAGAAGCTTGAAGGAACAAAGGAGGAATAATCTCCAGTAGTTGAACCCTTATTACATTTAGCTTTTAGCCTTTTATATGCCTTTTACAATGATTTTGAGCCTACTGAGGCTCGAAGTCTTAATCTTGTCTGATCTATCCCTTAACTGTTTGATTCCCTCTATAGGCAAGCGTGGCTCAGAGGTTTTCTCCTTCTGACAGCAGAGTAACTGCATTAAGATATTTTGGCTGTGCTGCTAGGACTGTTGATGCTGCATGATCAGTTGTTGTTGTGGTTGTGTTGCACTGTCTATTCTCGGCCTCTATGTCAGTTTGGGGAGGAGTTGCATGTGCTGTGGCTCTTTCTATGATTTAACAATGCATGCTTTCTGTTTAAAGCAGAACAACACTGCCCTATGTGGACCTTTGTTGAAAACGATGTATATTTCTGTTTTAAACAGAAAACACAGCAACACTGAGAATTCCCACCCCTCTTTGTCCTTTTCAGACCTCAAAAGGTCCTTAAACATGGCTTTGTGTTCTATCGGGTCTGCCCTTGTTGCCATTGCAAATCGCATTCGGCCCGGGTCCCTTGCTTACTTTGTATTTTGACTTACGCCTGAAAAACACTGAAAACATGGGAAAATTGGCCTTTGGTGAACTTCAAAATATACTTATTTCACTTCTCAGACCCTTTTGGGTCCAGGCTTCATCAAAATTGGTGCTGCCCAATTTCCTGTTGTATTTTGTTATATAGAAAAATACATTAAAATTCACTGAAAAATGGCTTTGGCGTGGACCTGAAAGATTATACATTTTGGTTCCAAAACCCCTTAGGTCTGCAAAATCGGATCGCACACATATATATATGCAAAGGCCCTGCCCCATTGTTTTCGTCGATAGCGATTCGCTGATGCGATTCGGTGCAGGTTGTGTGGAATAAGCAATTGCGATTGTCGATTCAACATGGGCCGTCGATCTGCACGCACAATCAACGATCACGTTGAATCAACGATTGCAATTGCTCATTCCACACAACCTACGCCGATACCTCCACCAATACTTCTGCCGATAGCGATCATCGACGATTGTTGATCGACGGTGTCCAGTGCCGATTGCCACCACCTGCGACCACCGATTTACGATTAGCTGCTTAGATCTGGGCCATTGATCAGCCAGATCTAACAACAGTTGTGCGCTCTTGGGTTTTAAGCCTTTGATACTAGTTTTTCACTGTTTTTCTTTGGTTTTTTGCTCCCGATAGTGCATTTCTACCCTTCGATGGGCTCTCGACATGTGATGGTTTTTCTCTTTGGATGATCTTAGTGAAGATTTTGAAGATTTTAAGAGCAAATTTGGATCCATTGCATGATTTTAAGCAAATTCTCGAGACTTTGGGAGTGTTTTGGGTCCATTTTTGGGCCAAACACCAACAAAGCTAACAGGCCTCATTTGGGTAAATTGGTACATCAACTTCCTGGGGTTGTAACTTTCGCATAAAATCTCCGTTTGATTCCCACAATACCTTGTTAGAAATATCTACCCAAGGACTACAAATTTCGAATGCAAATGTGAGTGAAAGACTCTTGTTTACTCGATTTTCCAAAAAAAATGTTGTTTAGGGACTCAAAATGGCTCTGAAAGTTCAAGACCCGAAAAACTGCCAAAATAGTAAATTGAGCTACAGCTAAGGAAACTGAAAAACTGAAAGAGAAAGTGGTGGGGGTCAAAGTGGAATAGGCGGGTGGCCACCAATATCCACCTAGATCAGAATATGAACCAAAAAAACCCAAGGGATTGATATTATAAACCGAAGGGAATAATAAAATCAAAGGATCAATTCTAAACCCCAAAGGTATTATAAACCCAAGGGAATAATATTAAACCCAAGACATTAATATTATAAATGCAATGTATATAAACCCTAAAGGAACTGATATTATAAACCTGAGGGAATAATAAACCCAAGGGATTATAACCCAAAGGAATAATATTAAGCCCAAGGGATAAAGATTATAAACCTAAGGAATATAAACCCTAAGATAAATATTTTTCACAATGCGACGTTGGAATATGGTTGACCATGATTCATTTTCATATTGAGGCAATGTTTGCCACTGTGCGACGTTAGACAATGGCTAACCATCGTTGACCATGCTTGATCTCCATATTGAGATAATCTTTGTCACAATGTGACATTGGACCATGGTTGACTATGGATGCCCATGGTTGTGACATTGGACCAAAAGATAGCCTTTGTCACAATGTGACCATGGTTGACCATGATTGAATCCAAGTATTATAAACCCAAGAGAATAATATTAAACCAAAGATATTAATGTTATAAATTCAAGGTATATAAACCCTAAAGGGATTGATATTATAAACCTAAGGGATTAATATTAAAAACCCAAGTGATTAAAAACCCAACGGATTCATAATATAAACCCAAGGGAATAATATTATACCCAAGGGATTAATATTATAAACCCAAGGGATTAATACTAAAAACCCAACAGATTGATAATATAAACCCAAGGGAATAATATTATACCCAACGGATTAATATTATAAACCCAAGGTATATAAAACCTAAGATAAATATTATAAATCCAAGGGAATAATAAACCCAAGGGAATAATATTAAACCCAATGGATAAATATTATAAACCCAAGGAATATAAACCATAAGATAAATATTTGTCACAATGCGACATTGGAATATGGTTGACCATGATTGATTTTCATACTGATATATGTTTGTCACAATGTGACTTTGGACAATGGTTGACCATTGTTGACCATGGTTGATCTCCGTATTGATACAATCTGTGTCACAATGTGATGTTGGACCATGCTTGACCATGGATGACCATGGTTGTGACAATGTGACATTGGACCAAGAGGCAGACTTTGTCACAATGTGACCATGATTGACCATGCTTGACCATGGTTGAGACAACCTTTGTCACAATGCGACGTTGGAACATGTTTGACCATGGTTGATTTTCATATTGAGACAATGCTTGTCACAGTGCGACATTGGTTGATTTTCATATTGAGAAAATTTTTATCACAATGTGACGTTGGACCATGGTTGACCATGAATATAAACCCAATGAATTTATATTAAACCTAAAGATTAATATTATAAACCTATGAATAATATTATACCCTAGGAATATGAAGCCTTAGATTAATAAATCTTATAAATTATTATTTTATAGGCTTTTTAATGAGAAAAAAATTCGAAATATAGTACAAAATCTTAAAAACAAATGAATAATAGATAATGAATTTTTCAAAAATAAATTCATGTAAAATAAAATGAAACGAAATAAGCATTTGTAAATTCATGAATTCATTTACTATAATCTCATTTGAATATATTAAATTTTAAAAAAATATATCATGTGAAACATTATTGATGGAATTTTAAATCTATAAATTTACAATTTTTTAATATATGATATATTTCAAAAATTGATAATTAAAAAAAAAAACAATTTTATATTTTTACTCTATCTATTTTACTTATAATCAATTTACAATATAATGCATTTCAAATTTAAAAAAAAAATACATTTCAAAACATCAACCACAATTTCTAAATTTCTAAATTTATTAATCACGGAGGAACTTATCATGGAACTTATTAATATAAACAATGTACAAATAAAAGATTTCAATGCCATATTAAGTAAAATATTTCAATGTCAACTAATATGTACAATGAAAAGAAATAAATTTTCATGGTTAAAACATTTTTAAGCATTTCAAGTAATGTTATTATTTTATATTTGGGATATATTTTTTTGTCAATTTTATCTTTGAGATGCAAACATTTTTTTTTCAAATTTTGCATTTTAAAAAAATTTACACAAGAAGAAATTATATCACTCTAAACACTTCTTAGATTTGTGATTAAAATAGATCAATACTGATCTTTAAAGAAAAAACTAATAAGATCAGCTTGCAATTTGAAAATTTGTTATTGAATGATTGCTAATTAATTTTAGAGCACAAATTCATTCATGCTACTTTACCTAATTCTACACTAATCCTACACTAAAAACCTAGGACAAACCAAATTCATAGTTGAGCTACTTTAATACATTTGTATTTGAAAAGTAAAGCAATCTTCCATAGAATACTCCTTCAAATCATTAACATCTAAACCACACTCAGTTACTAAATTTATAGCGAACACATAATTGATCTCGTGGAGATTCGTGGCATAAGCTGGTCAAACCTTGTACTCCTCATTTGTGTAGCGACACATATTCCTCTCGAGAGTCAAGGTCCTATAAGTCAGCCTCGTGATCCAATATCAAATGCCAAAACTTCTCATAGAGGTTTTCCACATTAAATTTGTCACTATCAGACACTTGTGGCAGCATACAAATATATGTATGTTCATATACTGGTAAAGCAGATAGGGAAGTAAGTTGTTGCCATGATTATAGGAAAATACCTTGTTATATATGGTATGGAAAACTTTGTTATTAATCGAAGAAGATGTAGCATTCACAACTTGTAACCCACATTCTTCTAGCGTGAGTAGAAGATTAAGGTAGACAATATGATCTTATAACACGCTAAGGGACATCTTAATGCCAAAATGGATAGAATTTATTTGCACCATAGTGAAGATGTAGGAAAATACCTTGTTATATATTTTCTTATATATAAATGAATGTTATAAATAATAATGAGGAACTTATTAGAGTTGGAATAATCTCAAATCCCTAGGAAATTGGTGGGTGGAGAGTCACATGGCACAATTTTTTTTTTTTTAGTTTACTAAAAGTAATAAACCATTTTGCTAAATAAAATTTGCTTATATATAAATTACTGTTATAAATAATAATGATGAACTTATTAGAATTAGAATAATCTCAACATGGAGGAACTTATTAGAATTGGAATAATCTCAAATCCCTAGGAAATTGGTGAGTGGGGAGCCACGTGGCACGAATCTAATTTTTAAAATTTATTAAAAGTAATGGACCATTTTGCTAAATAAAATTTGCTTATTTATAAATGAATGTTATAAATAATAATGATGCACTTGTTAAAACTGGAAATTTTTTTCCATCTAAAATTCATATATATATATATATCTATATACCTATCAGTAAAAATGGCAGCTAAACTAATTTCATATGTGATGATAATAATAATAAATGTATATTTTGAATTATTACAGTCCATTCCAACACACATCTTAGAGACTATAACCATGATACATATTGTAAGAGAACATCTCATTAGCACATAATTCTTAACCTGTACTCTGTAGAAATCATCTAGTCTAGGGTATAATTAGAGAACATTCTTGGGAGAGAGCATCCTTGTAATTTGGATTTTCCATTCTCAAGAGGAATTATTTGAGAATGCTTTTGTATTTTCTATTTGTTTGCTTTATCTTTGTTATAGCCTCAGAGAAAATAAATTATATACTAACTTAACCATCCTCTCTAATAATATTTTTTTGGCAATGTTTAGGAATATTGGATCTAGTAATTGTGAGGTTACAAGATGGAGAAACTTGAATAATTAGTTTCATCCGCTGAAATTGAAGAGAACAATGATGACTAGTTAATGGTAAATCCATAAATTATATCAATCTACATAGAAAAGGTTGTAGTAATGATCTATGTAATCATATATCTATCTATATATAAATAGTTAGTCAGTGAGAGTAAGTAGTAGAAACTTGTTATTGGTAATTAAATAAATTATGTAATTAAACATCAAAGGTTCACCAACTATACACACAATTATAGTGTACTGCAACCATAAGAATCATTGTACATAAAAGAGTTGTTGTTGGGGGATTGTAGACGACGCAGCGTAGGCAGGCATAACGGAAGTCTAATTTCCGCTGCCCTCACAATCTGTGTCTCCTTAGGTCCCAACCATTTACTGGATGAGCAGAGCCACGCCATGGGTGAAGCATGAGGGAGGAGCCATGGACGATGGATGGACAACCATAAACATATCTAATCCTTATAGGAATTCGAATAATATACCACAACGTATCTGCAGGACATGAAAGCGGGGACAACGAATATTGAAACTGCGACTGGATGAGTAGGAAGTAGAATAGAACGAAGAACAGAGATGCAGAAGGACATTGGGGTGACAAATAACTTTTCTATGCAGGTCAAAGAGGGAGAGACATGAACACAAGAGGATGAAGACACAACGGAACACATAAAAGAGTGTTAACAAAGAGATTTTGCAGGAACAAGAATACAATAGCTGTATAAAAAATATAATTTTGAGGAGAACACAAGATGGGTCACGGGGGTAAGGTAAATGACGCTGTCAACAGAAGAGAAGATGCAGGAAAGTAGAGCACCACATAGACCTTAAACATATCCTCTAGATATATAGTTGATACAGGTTTAAGAGCGTGGAGCATGGTGGAGGTCTGAAGGAAAAATAAGATTTCGTACAACCATGAAGTCTCCAAGCGGCTCTCTGTTTTTTCCTTTAGCGGCACCTGTTCAATTTGAACTATTACTCCAATTAGAACATGGCGACTTGGGGACCATTGATTGGATGTCTCGTGGACTTATTTTGGAACTTCTTGGGTATTTAATATTTAGGTGGCGATCCATATATCACATTTCCTCGGGGATATTATTGTACCTGTCGCCGCTTCATCCCCTCTTATATTGGCGACACCTGGTGATACCGTCGTTTGACTGGTCCTCATACCTTACTCATTTACTTCTCCACCTGTATTCGGTACCTCCTACACTTGTTAACCATGTTGGAGCCCTCTTTCCCTGATCATGAGACACTCATTTCTCTTACCATTACCACTGAATCCCACGCTGAACCCTTTCCTCTCTGTGATGCCCCACGGGACCACATTCTTTCACACCTTCCTGAACTCTCTGTTCAGTCCTCTACTCCGGATGATTCCCTGAACACTCCACGTAAGAAACAAGGTGGTAATACATCTCGCTCTCTGAAGGTAAAAGACTCTCCAAAGTGCCTTCAACTCAGCCCTGAAACGTTCTGAGAGAACCACCAAAGACTTAAGATGCATGCCCTTCTTAGCAGGTGGCAATTTCTACACCTTACAAGTGAGAAAATCAAATTGTGGATGACTTATTTCTTGGTTCTGAAACTTGGGTATCGACCATGCATCAACATGCTGCAGAATGGTTTGGTGTGTTTTCACTTTGTCAGCCCGATGGATGCGGCACTATTACTTGGAATGCCTTGGGTCAAAGGCAGAGGTTTCCTTCTTTTACAGGCTTGGAAGGCTGGATTCAACCCACTCAAAACCACTCCATGTAGGAAGATCGTTTGGGCCAAGTTGTTGAGCCTTCCTCTCGAGCTCTGGACTCAACTTACGATCTCTTCCATCACTAATTTCATCCGAACTTTCTATTATTGGGACAGGAGCTCTAGACAGATGGACAAGAGAATTGCTTGGGTGTTAGTGGAGGTTGACCTTGGAGCTAGACTTATTCCTTGTTTTGACCTTTCATGGGGCTCATTTACCCGCAACATTGGTATAAACTACTAGGGCATCCCGTACATATGACTAATATGCCACTCGACATGTCACCTACGAGATGCATGCACGGGACGATTTCAATCAGAACGATGCACTCGCTGGAGGCTCTCCAGACCACAATCATTGGAGACACATAGCGAAACAATCTCATGCGATCCCTCCTCGGCACCTCTAGGTAGTCCTATACCTTCAACTCCTCTCTCCTCGCCTCCTCCTGAAATTTCCCCTAAATTGTATTTTGTCGTTTTGCCGGTCGGGGCTTTCGATGCACCCCTATCACCTTCTGCTACCTTACCCTCTCTAGTATCCCGTATAACTAATTTGGACCAGTCCCCCCTCCATTATATACCGGGACATCGGTCCCCCCGATGTCCCCCCTTCCTTGAACCTGCATTTCATACCTGCATCGCCCTCGTCAACCACCTCATCGGATCAAGAACACGAGACTCTTACTTTTTCAGACTCCTTTGGGATGGAGCCTCTGTCCATCAAGAAATCATTCTTCCACCATGGGGTTGGGAAAGTGCCATCTTCCATATTCCGTGTTGCTGGAAAAATATTCATCTCCCACAAGAAGAAACTTACAAAATTCAAGAAGCTATCTACTTTCCTTACCTCTGCCTCACAGTATGATACTATCGTGCCCCTGCTTGACGAAAATAATGCTACATCCTCTCCTAACAACTGGGTCCTTAGAGCAGACGAAACTGACTCTTTGGTTAGCCCATGATCATACTCTCCTATAACATTATAGGTTTGGGGGGCAGTCACAAATCTATCTCCCTGAAAGACTTCATTCATAGGCATCATCCTAATGTGATTTTGTTACAGGAAACTATGATTCCTATGGAGAAATATTGGGAAACTATTCTCAAAATGTGCCTTGGCTGGCATGTCTATGCTCATAGTTCCATTGGTCTTTCTGGTGGTTTAGTGGTGGCTTGGAAGCCTTCCTATCTTAATCTCATGGCTTATCTGACTCCTGCAGTATCCTTCTTTCTGGACACTAACGGGGATCCAAAAATCGTCTTCATATCATTAATATGTATGCGCCTTACTCTGGTAGATGTGGCTTTTGGGATCTAGTTTTGAATTTAGGATTGTTGGATCTATCCTCACTTATTTTGGTTAGAGATCTCAACCTGACTGTGCATGTTAAGGAACCTTGGGGTCATAAGGCAAAGGCTGATTATATGGAGGCATACTTTAACACACTCTTTAATTCAATGTCCCTCCGCGACATCACTCCTATCAAAATTGTTCCGACCTGGTATAACGGAAGGACTATGAATGATGGTATATCTAAGAAGTCTGATGTTTTTTATTATCAAGGAGCAGATGGTAGCGAGATTGCATTACCTCTCTTCATCGGATATTCCCTCTTTTAAATAAGACCATCTCCCGATTACTCTGTCCTGGGTTGGGGAGTCTGAGCATAAGGGCCTTCCGTTCAAATTCAACCACACTTGGCTTGAGCACACAGAGTTCACATATATTGTTCTGAATGTCTGGCGGGATTCCAACTCTCTGTTAAGTCCCATGGCTAATTTCTGCTACAAATTAACATTCTTAAAAAAGGACGTTCGCAAGTGGATCAAGATTATGAAAATTAATGAGTCTCAGGTTATGGTTTCCATTGAGAGTGCCCTCACGGAGCTCTCTGACCTAGATCACCCACTCTTCCTTTGCTCTTTGACCTGGATCGCCCACTCTTCCTTTGCTCTCTAACCTGGATCGCCTACTCTTCCTTTTTGTTGCACATTAGTCTCAGATTTTGGACTTGGAGGCTAAAAAGAGTGCATATTATAAATCAATCGAAATATCTTGGCGATTAAGAATTTGGGCGACATGGGTTGCAGCTAGGGACAGGAACATGAAGTTATTTCACATATTTGCAACAATGCGGATGCAAGAAAACGATATATGGAGCATTGGAGATGAAGGGGACTTCATTTATAAAACAAAATCTGATATTGAAAAGGCAACTTATCTCCATTTTAGAAGTCTCTTCACCGATAGGGTCCATTCCTATCAAGACCAAATGGATTTTATCAGTCTCATGCCGAGGATGGTACATGATGAAGAGAATAGGATTCTGGGCCAGCCTGCTATGATTGATGAAATCCATGGTGTTCTACATCTATATGCCAAGGAAAAGAGTCCTAGTCCCGATGGGTGGGAGGTCGAGTTGTATCTGCATTTTTTTTACATCATGGCCAAAGACCTACTAGATGTGGTGGAAGAATCGAGGGTAAAATGATATGTCTATGGTGCCTTAAATGCTACTTTTATCGTACTCATTCCCAAGATCGAGAACCTATCACTTTTCGAGACTATCAACCTTTATCTCTCTGCAATTTTGTTTATAAGATTATCTCCAAACTCCTCGCAGTCGGGCTAAAAATGTATTTGACATATCACATTTCATCAGAACAATTCGGGTTTCTTGAGGGGCAGCAATTTGAGGATGCGGTGGTTTCCGCTCAAGAATGTTTGCATACTATCAAGGTAAGAAGGAAAAAATAATGTTTAATGAAAATTGATATCAACAAGGTTTTTGACAGTGTAGACTGGGATTTTCCGAGTTTAATCCTTTTCAAAATAGTAATTTTACAGCAGAATGTTATCTGGATCATGGCATTTGTGAATTCTTCTAATTTTGCAATTATTATCAACAGTGCTCCTACTTCATTTTTCAAAACATTCAAATGTTTGTGACAGGGGTGCACACTCTCTCCTTTTCTCTTCATACTTGTCATGGAAGCGCTCAACACGAGGATTATTGACTATAGGGATAGGGCACTGATCAATGGTATTAAAATGACTCACCAAGTATTGGTCACACACTGTATGTTTGTGGATGAATTACTTTTCGGCAGTGATATTTCCATCTCAAAGTGGAAATTCTTTCACCATATCCTTGTATCTTTCGGATTTGCTTCTAGCCTATTTATGAACTCTAAAAAATCAGAACTGATAATGGATTTTGAGAATGAGAGTGAGGTTGTACCGATTTTCCATCTTTTTGGGATCACAACCCGACCTATGGACTCTGGTTTCACCTACCTAGGTTTTCATATTAAGCCTAACTATTATCAGATTATGGATTGGGGATGGATTATTGCAAAAATTGAGAATAGAATCAATCATTGGTCCCACAAGTGGCTAACCATGCGGATTAGACTAATATTAATAGAATTTTTACTAAAGTCCATTTATGTTTTTTGGATGCACCTTTACATGCTACCAATGACCATTATTAAAAATATCGATGGCATTCTTGCTAGCTTTATATGGTCTGGTACAGGTGACCATAAAAAGTTCCATCTTTCTCATCTGGTTACTCTTTCCAAAGGTACTGATAGTGGGGGTTGGGGTATTCTCAATACATTATCTTTCAACCATGCTCTTATCTGCAAAATCTTGTGGAGAGGTTTGATTGGCCGTGGCATTTGGTCACTGATCATTTGCGGAAAATACATGGCCTACAAGGACTTAGAGGAATGGATTTAAGATGGAGCCAATATCACACCCTCCTCCTCATATATCTGGCAATGCATGATGATAAATCGGCATTAGCTCTTTGGCGAGTCTTTACCGGGAGGTGGGTAACGAAAATAGGATGATGGTTGGCTTAGACATTGTAAAAGGTCTTATGGGCTCACACACACTATATTCTCCTCTTCTCCAACATCTACATGATAGAGGTATGTTTTATTTCTCTCACATTCTCTCTCATAGCATCTCTTCTCCACATATTCAGTCTTGGTATCGGGCAGAGGACATAGATCTTACATGTTCACTCCTTGCAGAATGGGACCTCTATATTAGACAGGTAGAGGTTGCTGGTATCTACCTCATCGATGAGATGGACAAGATCATCTAGGACAATAACACTTCTGAGAGACAAATCATGTTTCATGATATATACAAGCATATTACCAACCCAATTACTATTGATGAGGTTCCTAACTGGCTGCATAAGATTTTGAGATGGGAGCTGCCATTAAAACTCAAATGTTTTGGATGGTTGGCCCTCCATGATAAAAGACTCACCTTGAGTAATCTCACATGTAGAGGCTTCTTGGGACTGGGAGTCTACCTACTTTGTTCACTTCACTCGGAGGATGTTTCACATCTCCTTATCAATTTCCCTATAGCTGCAGAAATTTGGCACATATTTCAGATTGATGGAAAATGGATGCATCTCAATTTGGAGACATGTTTCAAAATATGGTTTAATACTCAACCCTACCCTTTTATATTAGATGGGGCATATGGAGATGCAGGAACAACAATATTTTTTAACATAAGAAGGTGGACATCAGACAAAATGCCCCGGAAATAGTAGCATATTTTTCAAATATTGGCCCCATAAAGAAAGAAATCAAAGAAGAAAATTCATCTCACAGGATATTTGGAGGAACTTTCCAATTGGATTCTTTGATGGCGCATGCAAAAATACTAAATGTGAAACAAAACTATGCTAACATGTAGACTCGAGTTCGATTGCACCGACAACACTGCAGAATAGGAAGCTCTAGTCCAAGGACTGTACAAAGAAATCAGATTAGATATCAAGTATCTACAAGTCTTCGAAGACTCTGAGATTGTTATTAAACAGGTGCGGAATACTATACATTGTCTATCAGGTCATTTAAAACATTATCAGTCTTTAGTACAAGATCTGACCGAACATTTTATAGCATTTAATATTTCACAAATTCCCAGACTCCAAAATGCTAGTGCTGATCTCCTGGAAAACGTAGCTTCCAAGCTCATTCCCTCATAAGACTATAGCCCAGACAGATTCTCAATCAAATTGATCTTTAGGCCGTCAATCCCTGATAATGTTACAAACTAGGGAATTTTCAACGATGATCCTGCTAGGGAATTTTCAATGATGATCCTGATATTGTAAGTTTCCTGACATCGGAAGGATCTTACACTAATAAGATAATTGATGAGGACCAACATGACAAACAGTTACAACAAGAAAGCACTAATAATTCTATACCGAAATATGTAGTCAAGTTGGAAGACCTATACGATTTGAAAGACCGATTTAAGAGATCTACCAATTCAAAACATCAGAGTTCAACTCTAAACTATGAATTAGTAAATCTAGGAACTGATACTAAGCCACAAAATATCAATCTAGGTCTTGGCCTACCCCCTGAAGAAAAATTAGCCTATATTCCTCTCGTGAAACAATACAAAAATGTCTTTTCCTAGAACTACAATGACCTTAAGACTTACGACACTTCAATCATTCAGCATACTATCCCAATGATAGCTGATGAAAAACCTGTCTAGCAAAAGATGAGGAAAATCCATCCTAATCTGGAAAGCAAGATTAAATCCAAGCTCAATAAATTATTGAAAGCCAAAATTATTTTTCCCGTTCGACATTCTAGATGGGTTTCCAACTTGGTTCCCGTCAGAAAGAAAAACGGGGACATTAGAATTTGCATTGACTTTTGAAATCTTAACAAAGCCTACCAAAAGGATAATTTTCCCCTACCTCATATGGAACAAATATTGCAAGCAGTTGCAGGATCAGAATTAATGTCCTTTTTAGATGGTTTCTCTGGCTACAATCAGGTTTTGGTCCATCCTGAGGATCAACTGAAGACCACAATCAGAACCAAATGGGGTACTTACGCATATCAAAAGTTGCCTTTTGGACTGATTAACGCTGGTACTACACTTCAAAGGGCCATGGACATCGCATTTAAGGGATTAGTAAACAAATCAGTTGTGATTTACTTAGATGACATAACTGTATATTCTAAAAAATGTGGTAATCACCTTAGAGACTTAAAGCATATCTTCCAACATTGCCAAAGGTATGGGATTTTACTTAATCCAAAAAATTTCTTTTTTTCATTAAGTGAAGGAAAACTTCTTGGATTTATAGTGTTAAAATATGGAATCCATATTGATCGCGATAGAATTAAGGAGATTTCCGAAATACTTTTGCCTCATAACAAGAAAGCCATGCAATCCTTTCTTGGACATATTAATTTTGTTAAAATATTTGTTCCAGACTTCTCAAGAATTGTGTCACCATTACAAGCAATGATCAAGAAGAATTCACTCTTCAAATGGGGCCAAGAGGAATATGAAGCATTCAATCTGATTAAGCAAGCGATTGTTAATGCCCCATCTTTAGGACTTCAAATTTTTCCGATCCTTTCATTTTATATACATTTGATTCTGATAAATCATATGCTCCGATACTCACTCAAGCTAATCAAGATAAGGCGGAAGCCCCAAATGCCTTCTTTAGTTCAAATCTGCAAGGGGCTAAATTAAATTATTTTGACGTTGAGAAACAAGCTTATGCTGTTTTCAAAGCGATCAAGCATTTTAGACCCTTTCCTCTTAAAACCAATACAAAAATCATAGTACCGTTTCCAGTGGTAAGAAATCTCTTAGTACAAAAAGACGTGGGTGAAAAAACAGCAAATTGGATCATTGCCTTACAAGAATACAACACTGAGATTAAGCCAGCAAATATTGTAAAAGACCAAGGCTTTTGCAAAATGTTGGCTAGAGCATCGCTTATTTCTGAAATACCATCTCTGAATCAAGAAGTGCAAATGTATGAGGTAAGCCTAAATGTTATTGAATCAATATATGCTGATATCATATTTTATCTAAAGAATGGATATGGTCCTTCAAATTTGGATTATACAAAGAAAAGAGCTTTAAGATTGAAGGCTAAGTAATATCAACTCGTAAACGATGTACTTTTTAGGATGAATTATGATTCTATTCTCCTTCGATGTCTTGAGAAATCTAAAGCTGAAGAGGTGTTGCGGGAACTCCATGATGGACCAGCAGATGGACATTATGCGGGAGATGCTACAACACATAAAATTTTGTGCGTAGGATACTATTGGCCTACACTATTTAAAGATGCACATAGCTATGTAAGGAAATGTCAAGTTTGTCAAACTGCTACTGGAAGACAAAAGAAACCATCATTGCCTTTGCAACCAGTCAATATCGATCAACCCTTGGATCAATGGGGATTGGATATAATAGGTGAGATTGTTCCTCACTCTTCTAAACAGCATAGGTATATCCTTACAGCTACAAATTATTTTACTAAATGGGTAGAAGCAGTTCCTCTTAAGATAGCTAATACTAAGCACATCATTGATTTCATAGATCAGTTCATAATCACTAGGTTTAGTTTACCCTTTGCTTTAATGTTTGATAATGCATCATATTTTCCTGGCAATGCTATGACTGAATTCACACTTAAAAGAGGTTTTAATTTTAAATATTCTACCAATTATTACCCACAAGGGAATGGGTTGGCCGAATCAACGAATAAAAAATTAATCAGAAACATTAAGCGAACTATTGATCAGAATCATAAAAATTGGCACAAATCTTTAATGTATGCTCTGTGGGTAGACTGAATAACCTAGAAAGCTTCCATTGGCACTTCTCCCTTTAATTTAGTTTATGGGAAATAAGTGGTTCTCCCAACTCACCTAGCAATTCCTTCTTTGGCCTTAGTTCAATTTATTGATGAAACACCAACTTCATCTTTACAACTAGGACAATTGCAGATCTTTAAGCTAAAAGAGCACTGAGAACAAGTAAAATAAAACACGCTCATCATCAAGCATTAGTGAAGGCTTCCTTTGATCCAAGCATGGTATTTAGGAAGGATTTTCAAATTGGAGATTTAGTTTTAAAATGGGATAAGGCTCATGAAGAAAAAGGCAAACATATGAAATTCCAACGAATGTGGCTTGACCCATTCCAAATTGTGGAAATCATAGGTCCATCCACTTTCATGTTGCAAGATTTAGCAGGGAAAAGAGAATCTTTACCTATTAATGGGTAGATCTTCAAAAAATACTTTCCATAGAAGATCACCTCTTCTATTTTTTGTAAAACTATTGTTTACAGATTAATTTTGATAATAAAACAAGTTGTAAATGGTTACAATTGGAATTCACGAAAAAGACTAGTGTTGCTTTTTAGATTTTGTTTTTCGCTTGTATAAATAGAACTAATTTGGAAAATTGATCATTACTATTGAAAGATACAGTCGAATTCTATAAGCCTAGAAATGTTACTAGTTTCAGCGTTGCGAATTTTGATAAAAAACAACCTTTAGTCAGAATTTGTTTTATATCAGTCAATGAAAAGAATCAATAACAAAACTAAGATTCTCTGTAGAAAATCTCTTTCCAAAAACTCTATAATTGTTGTCCAGAGCTATTCTTATGGAACCAATGACTTCCTCCATACCTAGGGAATTACGAGTTTCAATGAGTAATCCAGTAATACACTGAAAACTTAAAGAATAAGAGGTCTCACCATGAGCCGACTTATCATGATCATAGATATTATAACTTGTTGACATTGCCAAAACTGCATACCAAAACAGGGCAATGAGTCAAGATTGTTGCAATCAAAAGACAAGGGGTCTCATCACGAGCCAGCTTGTTCAGCAAAGTCATAAATCAAGTGAATGGCACTGTCATAATTTGGCTACCAAACCAAGACATTTTTCTTTAAAAATTAAAAGAAAACAGAAAGCAATAAGTGTGGATATGGATTTATCTTTGAAAATTGTATATTTCTTCGAGTAGGATACAGAATCATTGCTGGATAACAGGTAACCCTGTCGAGGCTATGAACGCCTGCTGGCAGCAGAGGCTCTACCTACGACAAATGAGCATACTTAAAATTGATCTACGAGAAGTCTTTGTTTTTATCTTTATAAACCAAGTAGTGGCTGATATAAATGCAATGACTAGCTACCATTAATGGTTAAAAGCATGATGAACTTTATGTCTCTATAATAAAGTTTGATTTTCCATAAAACTATTCTGTTTTGGAAGTTTGGAAAATTCAAAAGATAATCAGAGATAACTGGTTCTTCCAAGTGAATCGCCAATTGTTGTGGCCAGCAACAACCCCCCTTTTTATTTAGTTTTATTACTAATACTAAATAAATGGGGACCCTTCTAAAAAATGAAAAGTAGTACTTATATTCCCCTTTGAATAAAAAATACTATCATAAACTTAGGAAAACACCCGAAAAACTCAAAAGGACTTAAGTTTTATGATAAGTTCGAATAAAATCGTTCTCTTAACAAAAAGACATTGCATCGTAAAGGGTAATGGAGGGCATCATATTAGAAAACTACCAAAATTGCGAAAACGTGATGCGAGATCGCACGCCTTAATGCGCATCACAGCTTTCATATGTCACAATTATCACCTAAGGTAAAATATTCTGATCCAGCGATATGCGATAAGGTATCTCGCAAATCACATCTCACAGAAACATGTACCATGATAAATGATTGTTAACATAACGGATTAGTGATATTGCAATCTGTGATATTGCGATCTACGATATTTTGAAGAAAATCACAAAATCGCTCTATCGCAGAACTGCAAGGCTCATCGTTCAATAAAGTTTTTCTCGTAATCCGATACCAAGTTATGGGCATTAATGTCAATTTAATGGTTAGTTGATGGTCATTTATGAGATAAGATTTAGATCTCATCGAAATATTGTTTCACGTAGGGTGATATATTTGATATGATTTTGGCATTAAGAGCTTTCTCATCACCTTATCTCTTACCATTATTCTTTCCTTAGTTGTAAATTTGCAGGAGAGGAAAGTAGAATAATATACCCAGCAATTTTCAAAGCCTAATGGGAAAGAAGGGAAAAGCTCTGGTTGCTGAGGACAAAGAAATGACGCCCTTATACACAGACACCACCTATAACAGAGATGTCAGCATAACTACTTGGGAAGGCATGTACAATCTGCTCAAAGAAGAAAAACCTAGAGTCATGGAAGCTAAAGCAAAAATAGACTCACGTGGGTTGTTTGAGCCATCAATCATAGAACTTGCATGTTTGTTCTTACACTGAATAGCGGCAAGACCTAAGATTCTTCCATACACAGACATGGTCAAGTGGGTAGTGGACAGTGCTGATATAACAGACAAACAATTCAAGTCTTGAAACCAAGACCTCATTGAGTCATTCACTCTGCAAGATTAAAAGTTTATGTATCATCTACTAAAACCGCGCAAGAGGCGAAACTAGCACCTAGGAAGTCCGGATTGGGAAAAGGAGGCAATTTCCGATGTGATAATCGCACATCGCTGGGCAAAACCCCTTGAGAAGGAAAGCCCCTGAGCACTCAATCACATGTAAGCCAGGAAAATCGTAGGGAAAAACACTAAAGGCTAAAGGCAAGACCCGTGCTCCAAAACCGACGGTATTTGTCTGGGACATCCTTGGGTGGTAAGCAGATTTGGTTGAAACCTAGCAATTGGCAGGAATTAGAAGAAGGAAAGAAAGTAGGCGTGCTCAGAATCAATGAAGCCCACAAAGAAATTCTCTTAAATAAGTGGGATGCACAAATTAGAAAGGTAGAACATGTGGCAGAAGAAGCAGCTATAGCGACAAACAACGTCATTGATTGTGTCAATGAAAACCTCATATCTAAGACTGCTCCAGGATTTTTCCCAAAGGCACAAAAATTGCGGACAAGCTGGAGACAAAAAAGCTGAGGAAAGGGCAGAGTCCATCAAGAAGTTAACCAAGTTGAATTGGGATTCTTCTTGGCAGTACTTGGTTAAACCACATAGTCAATGCATGACTCTCAAATGCCTTACAAACTCTGCCAAGAAGATAGTGCCAGCACTTGTTGATTATGTTTTTGCAGGGCAACTAAAATCGGAGGTCGGCCAACCGACGCTCCTCAAGTCGATGCTGAATGCTTGCAATATCATAGAACATATACATAGATAGTTAATTTCCAGATTCAGTTTTAGTTTTAGTTTTGATTTATTTTTGCCTTAGATGAGGACGATCATTTAAACCTCCTCCTATATTTTTGTAATAGACTATTTTTAGTAATTAGTTAGTATTATTTTAACCCCTCTCATGCATTTAGAGAAGGGCCCTGAAATTTGTCAAAAACGTTTCCTCATAACATGCACTTCTGCACCCTCGGAGGAGGTTTTGATGAATGAATGGAACAAGATTTATTGATATCTGTGTTTAATGTCTGCTACTGAAATGCACTTTTGTACTCTTGGTAGATGTTGAATTAGGAAGAGATAAATCTATATTGCTGAAGCTCATGAGTATAACTTGTTATCAATGATACTTTTATTTCTTAATGATTTCTGCTTATGCGTTAAAGTGATATTTATGTTTAGTTATTTATATATGAAGGCTTGAATGCTTGAGTTATTATTTGGAACTTTTGTACGGTGATGACTATTCTGTTTATGCTTAATGTATGAATGACTTATTATGTGATATGCTTCTCACAATTGTTTCGGCTAACTTTTTATATGAAACCATTCATTTTTATCGAATTCTTTTCTCGTAGAAATTGAATGATCTTTATTACCAATTTTTGTTAGAAATTATTTTAGATCACATAACTGAAAAGTTAAATCCCGGGTTAGTTTTAGAATTATATATTTCTATTCATTAGAATACAGTTGCATGTTTTAAATTAGATTTAGATTAAAAGCATTTTACTTAGGAATTAGTAGAAAAGGAAATATCAATTCTCATCACATACACACAAATTGGGAAACGGGTCCCATTATCCCCAGTCGGATCCACCATCCCAAATTGAAAAGGAGCTTCTTTGAAGGTCCGGACCGGGTGGGTATCCCCCTTTTTTAGACCCGATTTTCAGGGCTTCAACATATTTGGCACTAGAAGGAGGGCCCCTGATCTGTGAATGGATAGTAAATCCAAATCTAAATACCATTCTGAGAGTAAATCACCCTCAACATCTCCACTGACTTCTCCATCGTACTTCGAATCTTTAAATCTTGAGTGAAAAGTCGATAAAACAACAACCACTGCCATAGACCCAAACATTTCAGAGAAATCTACTATCAAACCTCCTAAAGTTTAGTCTTTGATTCATAAACTTCAAGGATTTTCCATATCACCACAAAATTCTGAAATATCTCAAGGTAGTGTGCCTTCGCAATACAATCTTTCTCATCCTCTTACTAGATTACAAAGTGAAAAGTTTGGTATCGAACCAACTGAATTACCTCTACCTAAAAGGAAAAGAGCAAGGAAGTCACCTAAAGGGTCTGATAGTGAGACTCTTTCATAATCATCATCCATCTCAACTTCTCCACTACGAAGTCAACCATCCACACCCCCACTTCAAATTGTTGTCCACTAGAGTACTGGAACTTCAACATCGGCTTCTCAATCATCTGGAAATTTAATATCCTCATCTTCTCAACCATAAGGAACATCCTCTGCACTTTCCTCTGGTAGTAGTTCAACGATGGCCACCCCATGGAATAACCCAGGGGTAGTCTTAATGCCTACACCCTTGAGTCAAATACCGGTCCATCCTGAAAAATGGCTGCCTAAGTTTAATCCTGAAGCAGACATGCTAGCAAAAGAACACATAAACAACTTTATGTTATCTGTAAATCTAAATGGTGTTACTAATGAAGATGTTTTTGTTCAACTCTTCCCTTATACCTTAAAAGGAGCAATCGGGTCCTGGTATTTTTCATTACCATCAGGATCCATCACTAGTTGGGACATTTTCCAAGAGCGATTCTTGACTAAGTTCAGTGATGATAGATCTACGGCCACACTAATCTATGATCTATCGAATCTAAAGACTGAATCGAGAGAACCTATCAAATATTTTAACTTGCATTTCAACAAACTTTTGAACAAAATTCCAACCGATTCCAAGCCTAGCGAAGAAGTTTGAAGTGAATGGTACATATCTGCATTACCATCAAACATAGCAATCTTTGTTGATAGGGCTGCTAAGACAACATTAGCTGGCAACATGAAGGAAGTAATAGCAGTAGAAAAACATATCTTAGCTTTAGAAAAGAAAAACGTTGTCGATGAACGAAAATCTAAGAAGGTTGCTTTTAGAGATGATCCTAAGAAAAAGAAATCAAAAGACCCATTTGATTTAGAAGGATTGCAGAAAGTATTAAAAACCATGTCTAATGAAATGGTTGAAATTAAGAAACAAGTAGCAGGGACTTCTTCTAAAACGCCCTACAAACCTTATAGAAAAAATCCTTCGACTGATTCAAAACCTCCTAATGCTATAACAAATGCAAAATCAGAAGAAGAAGAAGAGGAATTTTCTAACGAGGAACCTACTGATGAAGATGAAGTTGCAGAAGTACAGGGAATGTGGGACTTCATCCATCTAGATGAAGAGGATCAAGAGGCATCACCAGTCAGTACCAAAAGTAGAAACCAACTCGATTCTCCACAACCTAGCCCTAAACATAAGAGTGCAAGCTCGGCATCTAAAGAGAAAGTCACAGGAAAGAAATCATCACCAAAAGCGACTCAAACAAGCCCAGTCTAATCCGATTCACCAACTCCATCTAAAACATTGATTGTTTCTGATGAGATGGAGTATAATATCGTTGAAGACATGAAGAAGACTAGGGATAACATTACTTTTCATGAATTAAGCAAATTGAAACATCAACAAAAGCTGCATTTGAAAGAATTACATGCAATACCTATTGCACCTCTGCCTGCCGCTGTAATCTCGCAAGCTTCTCATGAGATGGAAAGACCTCCAACTAATATGGAAAATAAAGTTTATCCGAATGATATCTCTTTAATTGGAGGTAGGTTGAGATCTCATACTCCCCCATTCCTTCTTACTTACGAAATTTTCAATAAAAACTTGCATAATTATTTGGTAGATTTAGGAGCTTCACCTAATATCTTACCTAAAACAATATGTGCAAATTTAAACATCCAACCTCAAAAATCTGCAGTATGCATAGTTCAGCTGGACAGATCACAGGTCGAAGTAATCGGTGAACTAAATCAAGTTACCATAAGGTTTTCATCTAATCCAAAGGTATGTCAAGTCATTGATATTCTAGTTGCAGACATTCCCAAATTTTATGGCTTAATTCTTAGTAGGGATTGGTCTGAAAAGCTTCATGGATACTTTGCGACTGAATCTCCCTTACAATGGTAAACCGAATCAGATAAAGGTTGAGCGGGAAAGACACCAAAAATACATAATAATGGAATTGGAAGGAGAAAATGAACCTGTAGCATACAACAACAATATAATTGGCAACTATTCTGTTGACTCTTTCTTAGGAAATTTCAATGCTCATACTTCCCCTTACTTAGAACATTATGTTCTATCTCAAGTAGAAAACTTTTCTCAAATAGATAGTTCTAAATGTGTTAATTTTATAGATAGTCCTGTGAATAAATCTTATTTTGGAAATTATTTTTTGATGGTTTTAAGCCTAACGATGGAGTAGGAGTAGGATGTGTATTAGTTAGTTCAGAGGGAAACAAAACTATGCCAACATGTAGACTCGAGTTCGATTGCACCAACAACACTGCAAAATACGAAGCTCTAGTCCAAGGACTGTACAACGCAATCGGATTAGGTATCAAGTATCTACAAGTCTTCAGAGACTTTGAGATTTTTATTAAACAGGTACAAAATACTATACATTGTCTATCAGGTCATTTAAAACATTATCAATCTTTAGTACAAGATCTGACTGAACATTTTATAGCATTTAATATTTCACAAATTCCCAGACTCCAAAATGCTAATGCTTATCTCCTAGCAAACGTAGCTTCCAAGCTCATTCCCTCAAAAGACTATAGCCCAGACAGATTCTCAATCGAATTGATCTTTAGGCCCTCGATCCCTGATAATGTTATAAACTGGAGAATTTTGAATGATGATCCTGATATCGTAAGTTTCCTAACATGGAAAAAATCTTACACTAATTAGATAATTGATGAGGACCAACACGACAAACCGTTACAACAAGAAAGCACTAATAATTCTATACCGAAATCTGTAGTCAAGTTGGAAGACCTATACAATTTGAAAGACCGATTTAGGAGATCTACCAATTCAAAACTTTAGAGTTCAACTCTAAACTATGAATTAGTAAATCTAGGAATTGATACCAAGCCACAGAATATCAATCTAGGTCTTGGCTTAGCCCCTGAAGAAAAATTAGCCTATATTCGTCTCCTAAAACAATACAAAAGTGTCTTTGCCTGGAACTACGATGACCTTAAGAATTACGACACTTCAATCATTCAGCATACTATCCCAATTATAGCTTATGAAAAACCTGTCTAGCAAAAGCCAAGGAAAATCCATCCTAATCTGGAAAGCCAGATTAAATCCAAGATCAATAAATTATTGAAAGCCAAAATTATTTTTCACATTCGACATTCTAGATGGGTTTCCAACTTGGTTCCCGTCAGAAAGAAAAACGGGGACATTAGAATTTGCATTGACTTTCGAAATCTTAACAAAGCCTGCCAAAAGGATAATTTTCCCCTGCCTCCTATGGAACAAATATTGCAAGTAGTTGCAGGATCAGAATTAATGTCCTTTTTAGATGGTTTCTCCAGCTACAATCAGGTTTTGGTCCATCCTGACAATCAACTGAAGACCACATTCAAAACCAAATGGGGTACTTATGCATATCAAAAGATGCCTTTTGGATTGATTAACGCTGGCACTACATTTCAAAGGGATATGGACATCACATTTAAGGGATTAGTAAAAAAATCAGTTGTGATTTACTTAGATGACATAATTGTATATTCTAAAAAACGTAGTAATCACCTTAGACACTTAAAGCAGATCTTCCAACATTGCCAAAGGTATGGGATTTCATTTAATCCAAAAAAGTCCTTTTTTGCATTAAGTGAAGGAAAAGTTCTTGGGTTTCTAGTGTCAAAATCTGGAATCCATATTGATCTCGATAGAATTAAGTAGATTTCCGAAATATCCTTGCCTCATAACAAGAAAGCCATGCAATCGTTTCTTGGCCAGATTAATTTTGTTAAAAGATTTGTTCCAGACTTCTCAAGAATTGTGTCACCATTACAAGCAATGATCAAGAAGAATTCACTCTTCAAATGGGTCCAAGAGGAATATGAAGCGTTCAATTCGATTAAGCAAGCAATTGTTAATGCCCCATCTTTAGAAACTCCAAATTTTTCCAATCCTTTCATTTTGTATACATTTGCTTCTGATAAATCATATGCTGCGACACTCACTCAAGCTAATCAAGATAAGGCGGAAGCCCCAATTGCCTTCTTTATTTCAAATATGAAATGGGCTGAATTAAATTATTCTGAAGTTGAGAAACAAGATTATGTTGTTTTCAAAGCGATCAAGCATTTTAGACCCCTTCTTCTTAAAACCCATACAAAAATCATAGTACCGTTTCCAGCGATCAGAAATCTCTTAGTACAGAAAGACGTGGGTGAAAAGAGAGCAAATTTGGTCACTGCCTTACAAGAATACAATGCTGAGATTAAGCCAACAAATATTGTAAAAGGCCAAGGCTTTTGCAAAATGTTGGTTGGAGCATTTCTTATTTCTAAAATACCATCTTTGAATCAAGAAGTACAAATGTATGAGGTAAGCCTAAGCAATATTGAATCAATATATGCTGATATCATATTTTATCTAAAGAATGGATATTCTCCTTCAAATTTGGATTATACAAAGAAAAGAGCTTTAATATTGAAGGCTAAGCAATATCAACTCGTAAACGATGTACCTTTTAGGATGAATTATGATTCTGTTCTCCTTCGATGTCTTGAGAAATCTGAAGCTGAAAATGTGTTGCAGGAACTCCATGATGGACCAGCAGGTGGACATTATGCGGGAGATGCTACAGCACATAAAATTTTACGCGTAGGATACTATTGGCCTACACTATTTAAATATGCGCATAGCTATGTAAGGAAATGTCAAATTTGTCAAACTGCTGATGGAAGACAAAAGAAACCATCGTTGCCTTTGCAACCAGTCAATATCGATCAACCCTTGGATCAATGGGGATTGGATATAATAGGTGAGATCGTTCCTCACTCTTCTAAACATCATAGGTTTATCCTTATAGCTACAAATTTTTTTACTAAATGGGTAGAAGTAGTTCCTATCAAGATAGCTAATGCTGAGCACATCATTGATTTCATAGATCAGTTCATAATCACGAGGTTTGGTTTACCCTTTGCTTTAATGTTTGATAATGCATCATATTTTTTTGGCAATGCTATGACTGAATTCACACTTAAAAGAGGTTTTAAGCTTAAATATTATGCCAATTATTACCCACAAGGGAATGGGTTGGCCGAATCAACGAATAAAAACTTAATCAGAAACATTAAGCGAACTATTGATCAGAATCATAAAAATTGGCACAAATCTTTGATGTATGCTCTGTGGGCAGACCGAATAACCCAGAAAGATTCCATTGGCACTTCTCCCTTTAGTTTAGTTTATGGGGAAGAAGTGGTTCTTCCAACTCACCTAGAAATTCCTTCTTTGGCCTTAGTTCAATTTATTGACAAAACACCAACTTCATCTTTACAACTAAGACAATTGCAAATCCTTAAGCTAAAATAGCAACGAGAATAGGCTAAAATAACACACGCTCATCATCAAGCATCAGTGAAGGCTTCCTTTGATTCAAGCATGATATCTAGGAAGGATTTTCAAATTGGAGATTTAGTTTTAAAATGGGATAAGGCTCACGAAGAAAAAGGCAAACATACGAAATTCCAACGAATGTGGCTTGGCCCATTCCAAATTGTGGAAATCATAGGTCCATCCACTTTCATGTTGCAAGATTTAACAGGGAAAAGAGAATCTTTACCTGTTAACGGGCAAATCCTCAAAAAATACTTTCCATAGAAGATCACCTCTTCTATTTTTTGTAAAACTATTGTTTATAGATTAATTTTGATAATAAAACAAGTTGTAAATGATTATATTTGGAATTCATGAAAAAGACTAGTGTTTCTTTTTAGATTTTGTTTTTTTCTTGTATAAATAGAACTGATTTGGAAAATTGATCATTACTATTGAAAGATACAGTCGAATGCTATAAGCCTGGAAATGTTACTAGTTTCAGCCTTGCGAATTTTGATAAAAAGCAACCTTTAGTCAGAATTTGTTTTATATTAGTCAATGAAAAGCATCAATAAGAAAACTAAGATTCTCTGTAGAAAAGCTCTTTCCAAAAACTCTATAATTGTTGTCCAGAGCTATTCTTAAGGAACCAATGACTTCTTCCCTGCCTAGGTAATTACGAGTTTCAATGAGTAATCTAGTAATACACTATAAACTTAAAGAATAAGAGGTCTCATCATGAGCCGACTTATCATGATCATAGATATTATAACTTGCTGACATTGCGAAAACTGCATACCAAAACAGGGCAATGACTCAAGATTGTTGCAATCAAAATACAAGGGGTCTCATCACGAGCCAGCTTGTTCAACAAAGTCATAAATCAAGTGAATGACACTGTCATAATTTGGCTACCAAACCAAGATATTGTTCTTTAAAAATTAAAAGAAAACAAAAAGCAATAAGTGTGGATATGGATTTATCTTTGAAAATTGTATATTTATCCGAGTAGGATACAAAATCATTGCTGGGTAATAGGTAACCCTGTTGAGGCTATGAACGCTTGCTGGTAGCAGAGGCTCTACCTATGACAAATTAGCATACTTAAAACTAATCTACAGAGAATTCTTTGTTTTTATCTTTATCAACCAAGTAGTGGCTGATGTAAATACGATGACTAGCATTGGGAAGTAAATAATCAGAGTTAACACAAGAGAAACAAACTACCATTAACGGATGAAAGCATGATGCACTTTATGTTTCTATAATAAAGTTTGATTTTCCATAAAACTATTATATTTTGGAAGTTTAGAAAATTCAAAAGATAATCAGAGATAACTGGGTCTTCCAAGTGAATCGCCAATTGTTGTGGCCAGCAACAACCCCCCTTTTTATTTAGTTTTATTACTAATACTAAATAAATGGGGACCCTTCTAAAAATTGAAAAGTAACACCTATATTCCCCTTTGAATAAAACATGCTATCATAAACTTAGGAAAACACCCGCAAAACCAAAAAGGACTTAAGTTTTATGATAAGTTCGATAAAATCGTTCTCTTAACAAAAATACATCGCATCGCAAAGGGTAATGGAGGGCACCATATTAGCAAACTATCGAAATTGCGAAGACGCGATGTGAGATCACACGCCTTAAAGACCCATCACGCATTGCAGCTTTCATATGCCACAATTATCACCTAAGGTAAAATATTCCGATCCAGCGACATGTGATAAGATATCTCGCAAATCGCATCTCGCAGAAACATGTAGTGATAAATGATTGTTAACATAACGGATTAGCGATATTGCGATCTTCGATATTTCGATCTATGATATTGCGAAGAAAATCACAAAATCACTCTATCGCAGAACTGCAGGGCTCATCATTTGATAAAGTTTTTCTCGTAATCTGATACCAAGTTATGAGCATTAATGTCAATTTAATGGTTAGTTGATGGTCATTTATGAGATAAGATTTAGATCTCATCGAAAGATTGTTTCACGTAGGGTGATATATTTGATATGATTTCGACATTAAGAGCTTTCTCGTCACCTTATCTCTTACCATTATTCTTTCCTTACTTGTAAATTTGCAGGAGTAGGAAGCATAATAATATACGCAGCAGTGTTCAGAGCGTAATGGGAAAGAAGGGAAAAGCTTTGGTTGTTGAGGACAAAGAAATGACGCCCTTATACATAGACACCACCTGTAACAGAGATGTCGACATAACTACTTGGGAAGGCATGTACAGTCTACTCAAAGAAGAAAATCCCAGAGTCATGGAAGTTAAAGCAACAACAAACTCACGCAGGTCGTCTGAGGCATTAATCACAGAACTTGCATGTTCGTTCTTGCACCGAATAGCGGCAAGACCTAAGATTCTTCCATACACAGACATTGTTAAGTGGGTACTGGACAGTTTTGATACAACAGAAAGACAATTCAAGTCTCGAAGCCAAGACCTCATTGAGTCAGTCACTCCGCAAGATTAAAAGTTTATGTATCATCTACTAAAACGGCGCAGGAGGTGAAACTAGCACTTGGGAAACCCGAATCGGGAAAAGGAGGCAGTTTCCAATGCATTGCGCATCACTGGGAAAAACCCCTCGAGAAGGAAAGCCCTTGATCACTCAGTCGCATGTAAGCCAGGAAAACTATAGGGAAAAGTGCTAAAGGCTAAAGGTGAGACCCAAGCTCCAAAACTGACGGTATTTGTCCAGGACATCCTTGGGTGGTAAGCGGATTTGGTTGAAACCTAGCACTTGGCAGGAATCAGAAGAAGGAAAGAAAGTAGGCATGCTCAGAATTAATGAAGCCCACAAAGAAATGCTCTTTAATAAGTGGGACAAACAGATTAGAAAGGCAGAACAGGCGGCAGAAGAAGCAGCTAGAGTGGCAAACAATGTCATTGATTGTGTCAATGAAAACCTGCACAGAGAAAACCTCATATTTGAGACCGCTCCGGGATTCTCCCAAAGGAAAAACAACTGCAGACAAGCTAGAGACAAAAAAGTTGAGGAAATGGCAGAGTCCATCAAGAAGTTAACCAAGTTGAATTGTGATTCTTACTGGTAGTACTTGGTTAAACCACACAGTCAATGCATGACTCTCAAATGCCTTACAAACTCTACCGAGAAGATAGCGCCAGCACTTGCCAATTATGTTTTTGCATGGAAACTAAAATCAGAGGTCGGCCAACAGATGCTCCTCAAGCCGATGCTAAATGCTTGCGATATTAGAGAACATATACATAGATAGTTAATTTCCAGATTCAATTTCAGTTTTAGTTTTGATTTATTTTTGCCTTAGATGAGGACAATCATTTAAACCTCCTCCTATATTTTTGTAATAGACTATTTTTAGTAATTAGTTAGTAGTATTTTAACCCCTCTCATGCATTTAGAGAAGGGCCCTGAAATTTGTCAAAAATGTTTCCTTATAACATGCACTTCTGCACCCTCGGAGGAGTTTTTGATGAATGAATGGAACAAGATTTACTGATATCTGTGTTTAATGTCTGCTACTAAAATGCACTTTTGTACTCTTGGTAGATGTTGAATTAGGAAGAGATAAATCTATATTGCTGAAGCTCATGAGTAGAAATTATTATCAATGGTACTTTTATCTCTTAATGATTTCTGCTTGTGTTAAAGTGATATTTATGTTCAGTTATTTATATATGAAGGCTTGAATGCTTGAGTTATCATTTGGCACTTTTGTACGGTGATGACTATTCTGTTTATGCTTAATGTATGAATGTCTTATTATGCGATATGCTTCTCACAATTGTTTCAGCTAACTTTTTATATGAAATGGTTCATTTTTATCGAATTATTTTCTCATAGCAATTGAATGATCTTTAATACCAATTGTTGTTAGAAATTATTTTAGATCACATAACTGAAAAGTTAAATCCCGGGTTAGTTTTAGAATTAGATATTTCTATTCATTAGAATACAATTGCATGTTTTAAATTAGATTTAGATTAAAAGCATTTTACTTAGGAATTAGTAGAAAAGGAAATATCAATTCTCATCACACACAAAAAAATTGGGAAACTGGTCCCATTATCCCCAGTCGGACCTACCATCCCAAACGGAAAAGGAGTTGCTTTCAAGGTCCGGACTGGGTGGGTATCCCCCTTGTTGTAGACCCGATTTTTAGGATTAGTCTTGCTGCCATATTCCTAATTAGAACCATCAGTTATGAAAAATTCTTGTTCGGTGACCTTCTTTGTCTGTTGTAACTCCAAATTCCGGGATCCGAGTCCAGGCCAGTATTTGAGAGGTGATCTGCTTGATTCCTATCCCTGAAAACATGATCATAAATGATATTTGAGAAAGAAGAGACCAAATGTTGAATATTCTGGAAACATGGCTGGAGATTGTAATTTCGAAGCCTAGAGGAACTCTTCATCCAGTTTCTCACAAGCAGAGAATCTCCATAGATATGGAGATGAGATACCTCCTGTTCTTGAGCATGATGGAGTAAAAACTTTAGAGCCATAAACTCTGCATAATTGTTGGTTGATGGCCCAAGTCCTGCAGAGAAGGAAAAATAATGGAGACTACCCAAGAAAGAAATCGGCCTTCCTCTTAGCCTGAAGGCAAGAGTAAGGTCACTGGTACCATGCCACCACCACATTATATACTCATTTAAGAGCACCACATAGATTATTTTTTTTCCAAGAGCTTAATATGTCATTTTATGGGTTTTGAATCCAAGTGGGGAAGATAACTATTTTACCCAACTACCCAAGCTAAACCCAATTGAGAAATTTGTGGCCCTTTATGTTGTAGTTGGCAGCAATTAACCTCATCAAATTACTCTATGATCTTGAAAAATTACTGTGTGATCTTGAAAAGTGATCTAGTATTCCAATATTTCTATTACTATCTATTAGTGCTGGTGTGTTCTACATGCATGGTTTAATAGTGTTATTAAATATTTTGTTCAATGTATGTTCCGTCATGAAGGGTCATGGTATAGTTGGACTTAGGAACTGACAGAGACACACTATTTGCGGGAATGTGAAATCGCTGTGTTGATGCGCTCTCAATGTTATGGGATTTGAAGGCCATCTTTTGGTTTCATTAGATTCCTTTCATTGTAAGGCTATTTTCAACTACAGATGGGTGTAGTCGACGGAGAGAAAAGAGTTCAAATAATTCACTTGATTATGTTAATTCATTTTGCTAAAAATGATTCAGTCGTTGGTGTTTTTGCTAGTAAATTTATTCTCCCGTTCCTTTTAGTATGGGACTTACAATTTGGGAACCTACATTTAAGAATGTTGAAAGAATGATGTATCAAAAGATTTTTCGCACTCTGCTGCTTGGGTGAGTTGAGAAATATGGTTTATATGTCTGCGGTCAAGTCTGAATGTGGTTTGTCTAATCATACAGATAGAAGGATCGTTCCATGACAGATAAAGTGCATTTGAATCATCTGTATATGTTCAATCTACAAAAAAATCTGTCTATGGAAATAGATCTTGAAATATACCCCCACTTCAAGCTATTATTATAGAGTTGCATACATCATATTATTTGTATCTTGTCATTGCTGAACATCTTGACCATTCGGTTGTAAAGAAGAGATTATAATATTGTAAAGCTTCCAACTATAAATCTCCTTAGGCATAAACACTTTGTACATTGTTAAAAGTAATTTGGTTTTGCAGATCATGTTGATAAGCTCACATCAATTATTATTTTCAATTGTCTATGTGAGAATTTATCTCAAATTTTGAATGCATATTCGTGTCAACCAGTCAATGTATAATTCTCTGAAATATCGGTATATTTTTTGTCTATCAGCTTATTTTCACATGAATTTTGCCTTGAGAATCCTGTGATACCATGCTATGATGTTAAACATATCTTGAATGATGGTCATTTCTGAACATTTTAAACAACTGAATTTCACATGATTGAACAATACGCCAACCAACATGATTCAATCCACATTGGATGGAATTTTCCCTAAATTTTTTTAGCACTATTGATATGGTATATTGGCATGTTTTCTGGAGGAACAAATATTTAATACTGGTGTATTTTCTTAACTACTCACCACCTGTTCATTTTACAACATAATTTACATAGTGCTTGAAGTATTTGGATAATTGATGTTGACATTTGTAATATCGTCACCATTTGAAGTGATCTAAAATAGTGAAACTATTCCAATTCACAATGGTATAAACTCTGATATCTTATTACCTTTAGATGATCGTTGTTTATGTGGCAAAATCGCTGACTCTGTCCACTGGCATCTGTTCATTATTTTATGGTTTCAATCTGATCAAAAAACATAGAGATAACATTCCTTGAATGCTAATCATATTATTCACTATTTATTTGGGTTGGATTTCTGTTCTCATTTTCCTTTAGCAATATCAGCTTTCTTGGCATTTCTCTGGTCTATTATTGCAAGAACACAACTATCTGAATATGATCTTCTAACGATGACAACAAATCCTTGATGATTAAGATGTGGTGAAATAATTAGGAGTGCTTAGTTAGCTAAGACAGATACTTTTATGGAGCATCTAAATCATGTTTTATTGTTTAAACTTTATGATACATCTAAATCGTACACTATGATTTCAATTTAAATTAATTAACTGTTATGATGTTGAGTATAATGTTACATGAGGTTTCATGATATTATGGTAGGAGGATAATGATGCACATGTGGTTCTTATAGTGATGATGGATCCTTATGATAATGATATGCATAGGCATTATGATGTTATATCAAGGTATATTGACATATTCATAGGTATTTAATGTTGAATACTCATGATGGATATGACATGCGTAACCTGGCATAGGAATTATGATGCTATAATATGAGGTTTATTGACATGTGGTTCATTTATTATGTGAAGTCATGCAAATATGTTGATGTTATAACTTATGATGGTATTTAATGAGGTGAAGCATGTGATATTTGCGTACAAATTTAGGACATGCATGAGCATGCAATTCGTTATTATTCATAATGTTGCGATTAACAATGATGAATGTTCTCATGATGACATGCAAGACTTGGCATGTGGATTATTTTCTATGATACTATGATGGTATAGCTAATGCATTGGTTGCATGTTGAGGCATGATGATTGACAGGACTCCACAAATGGGCCGAGAGGGCCAGTTTATTTGATGATTTCGTGCAAGCCCATACGCATGAGGGAGAATAAGTAACACCATATGGGTTGGGGACAAACTCAATCAACACTACATATGCCATTGGTTCCTTTGTCTTGTATAGCTCTTGATTGATAGCTCTTGAGGGCTATGGGACCATCTTGAGGAGGCCAAGTGCCTGATATTAAAGGCTAGGTGCCTAGTATTATATTGGGATGCCGAAGTCTGGTAGGGGTGTAAGGACTTCGATGCCTAGGGTTGTGCGCCTTAGTCAGTTGTGGAGGGAGTGGGCCTACCTTGCGAGATGCCCGGTGACATTGATCACTGTATCAGATGCCTGCCTTGGGGCAGATGAGGTTTGAGTCAGGCGCGAGCCTTGGGGCCAGCCTTGGACTAGGATATAGACCGAGGAGGCTTATGCCTGATTCCAAAAGTGGGAAAAAGGACAGAGATTCCTTGGGATTTTCCGGGTGTTGTGAAACTTTTGATGCCTGCTGGTTATACTAGTTCAGTAGAGGGTGCCGGGACTGTTACATGAAGTAATAAGTAACAAAATAAATGTAATGACCCTTAATAATAAATAATAAATAATAATAAAAACTTAACTTGGGGACGAAGTTCCTTAAAGTGGGGAAGTATGTAATGTCCCTTAATAATAAATAATAAATAATAAATAATAAATAATATAATATAATATTAAATAAATAATAAACAATAAATAAAAAATAGTAATAGTAAATAAATAATAAATAATAATAAATTAATAAATTAATTACATGCTCTAAATAAATATAAATAAGAATAAACAGAAAAATAGTAAAAAATCAGTAAAGCTATCAAAAAGTAAAAACAAAAGAAATAAAACAAGAAAAATAGTAAAAATCAATAAAGCTATCAAAAAATAAAAACAAAAGAATAAAACAAGAAAGCAGTAAATTTGCATGTTGACACATGGAGTGTGTGCATGTGGTTCCCCTTCCAATGTTTGCTCTATTTAATAAATGGGAAGGAAGATGAGAGACATTCCATCATTCCATCATCCATTCTCTGGGAGAATAGTGTTAGGAGACAAAGGATACCCTGGCAGTAGTACATTGATTGATGGCTCGGGGATGGCCAATTGTAGCAAGATTTTGTGCAATTGAGCCTACGGTTGGGTGGAGAGTCGTCCCCAAGACTTTGTTGCAGGTAGCAGAATTCAACTAGCGTTCCAAAAGTAAGTTGTCTCTCTTCCCTCATATTTTTGTAATTTAATGTTAACTAGTTAATAAATTGTTTGTTAATTATAAATCACTTGATTAATCAAGTGATTTATAATCAACAAGCAATTTATCAACTAGTTAATGTTAAATTACAAAAATATGAGTGAAGAGAGACAACTTACCTGTGGAACGCTAGTTGAACGCTAGTTGAATTTTGCTACTTGCAACAAAGTCTTGGGGATGACTCTCCACCCAACCGTAGGCTCAATTGCACAAAATCTTGCTACAACTGGCCAACCCCGAGCCCTCAATCAACGTACTACTACCAGGGTATCTTTTGTCTCCTAACACTATTCTCCCAGAGAATGGATGATGGAATCATGGAATGATGGAATGCCTCTCATCTTCCTCCCCATATATTAAATAGAGCAAACATTAGAAGGGGAACCACATGCACACATTCCATGTGTCAACATGCAACTTTACTGCTTTCTTGTTTTATTCTTTTGTTTTTATTTTTTGATAGCTTTACTGATTTTTATTGTTTTTATTGTTTTATTTCTTTTGTTTTTACTTTTTGATAGCTTTATTGATTTTTTTCTATTTTTCTGTTTATTCTTATTTATATTTATTTAGAGCATGTAATTAATTTATTATTATTTATTATTTATTATTTCTTTACTATTACTATTTTTTTATTTATTGTTTATTATTTATTTAATATTATATTATATTATTTATTATTTATTATTAAGGGACATTACATATTACCCTTCAATGTAAAACTTTGTGGTTGCTTCACGAAGATCTCTTCTTCCATATCCCCATGTAGGAATGATGTCTTCACATCCATTTGTTCTACCTCAAAATATAAAGTAGTAGCAACAAATAAATGTAATATAATAGAAGCTAACATGGCAACATGAGAGAAAATATCACCAAAATCAATTCATGACACCTATGAATAAACTTTCACTACTAATCGAGCTTTGTACTTCTCCACTTTTCCTTCAACATTCATCTTCTTCTTAAACACCCATTTGTTGCCAATCGATTTTCTTCCAGCCAGTAGTTCTACTAGATCTCACTCATCATTCTTGTTTAGGGTTGCTATTTCTTCCATCATGGTCTTCTTCTAGAGTTTTCCATCCTTTGAATCCACTACCTCCCTAATAGTTATAGGATCATCATCAGTAAAAAATAAATAAAAATTTGAACTAAAATTAGATGGACTATACCTCTCTAGCTTCCTTCTTTCTTGAACTAATCTCCTCAAAACTAGAGTGTGCGGTTCTTCCTCTTCTGATTCCTATTCTCTTGTAGAGTTTAATTCTTCCTCATTTAGTTCAAACTCTACTTCTATCATTCCTTTTCCTTTGATAGGACTTCTTGTTTCATAACATCCTTCACCTCTCTAAGTACCACATCATGATAGTACAAAACCTTCCTTGTTTCTGGGTTCCAAAGCTTGTAACCTTTTAAACCATCTTTACACCAAATAAATATCATGGGGGATTCACTCAATGAACCTCTGACATATCACATGCATTCATGGCATACTAAACAATACCCCTAATTTGACTACATATTGGAAAATACCTCTAAAAATCACATTGTTTAACTCCCTACCAATACGAACCCAATACACCTTCCCAATTTAAAAACCCCTACTTTCACTAGATATTGTAGGTATCCATTTTTTTATTAACATTTTTTATACCCCTTTATATTTTTTCTCTAACATTGAGCTCCATTGTTTATACCTTTGAATATAAAAACCCTTTACCCCCTAATATATGCTCAATATATTATGTCACATTTTCCTCAATATATATCTCGCAATATGAACCCACGTGGTATGGTATTGCTCCCCCAGTGACAGCCCTATGATAAATATGCACCTTTTAGATTTACTATTCAACTTGGTTCTTTTCTCCTGTGGAACATGTACATATGCATTGCAGACAAACACCTTGAGATGTTAAAAAGAGGATTTCTTACAAGTCCATACCTCATGTTGAGTCTTATCCTCCAACACTAATGAAGGTGACATGTTAAACAAGGAACACACATTATACACTTTCTCTACCCAGAGCTCCTACCCTAACTAATGCCACTAATAATTCTTCTTTCATTTTCCATTAACGTCCTATTCATCCTTTTTGTAACTCCATTTTATTGAGGCCTGTATGGAGTAATATTCTACCATGATAAACCACACTTCTTTTAAAACACTTTGAGTTCCTTCTTGCAGAACTCTCCATTATTATCTGTCATCATGATCTAGGTGATCAGTAAACTTCTCAAAATTTGAAGTGCTCAAAAGTGCTCAAAACTAGTGCCAAAGCAAAGATCTCGTTGCCCTGAATCCAACAGATGTCATTTCAATCAAAACCGATATGATATGCTCTCGATATCATGTTCTGATCGATTTGTCAAACAACTAAAATATTTGTAATATTGGTTACAAGTACACCTAGTCAGTAGTCTATACGTTGAATAGGCAGGTGATTAGGTAATTGACTGTGTGCTTGTGGGCCAATGGTTTTTCTCCACGTGTCTCAATTTGGTTGGTCGAAATTTCTTGGTTTTTGATTGGTTGTGGGGTTGTTGATGTGGTCCAATGATGGAGGGCCATGTAGGCCAATGGCTGGCCGCCATGTAGCCTCCGAACTGTGGAGTGAAATTTAGTATGGGGTCTAAGCACCCCGCATGAATCGAACTCAAGACCTACCACCTAACAGCAACAAGCCATATCGCCACACTATTCATTTGTTTCTTACCCATAGTGTTCATGGCTTATATTTAAAGTGGTAGCACAAATGTAATGGGGGAAGGAGTCAGGGCTAAGCCCTAGCCCATGGCCACACTCCACACCACAGGACTGTGGCAGAGGGAGCACAGGGCTAGGGCTTAGCCCCGGCCCACAGTCCCAACGCCCACACCATGAAACCACACCAAAGCCATAACAAAAAACTGTAGGTGGAGAGAGGATGGGGACAACCCCAAGCCACATGCAGACAATACAACCACCAACACAGAGTAGAAGGGGGCTTAGCCCTAGGTGCTTGTAGTCGAGCCAACCTCAATTCATATAACCCGTCGAATGACCACAACCTGCAGAGTTTTGGGTGCACACACTAGGTGGGCACCAGGCCCTAGTTTTATGGGTGCATATGACCACAATGAAATGTGTTGGGGGTTCGACTGGTGAGCGCAGGCAGTTAGCCCTGAACCCTAGGCACGGGGCCCCCATATGACCATAAATTTTTGAATTGGGGGGTTAATGGATAGTTTACTTGTGCGAAAATTTCGCCCAACGAGCAGGATTGTAGGCTACGTTTGCATGCTGGTTCCGGATTTGGGACGCTCAAGCCAGGTTTGGGCTGAATTGGAGGATGGTTAGCTATGGAAATCGGGAAAAAGTTGTAACAAGCATAACTTTCTCAGTTTTTGGCGAAATGAAGTGCAGAAAGAACCTAGGAGGGGGGGTTTTTTATAGTTCTGGATCCATTAGAGATGTGTTTTTGCATTTTGAGCCATGAGAACACAAATATGATCACTTAATGAAAGGGGTCCTGCATTGGAAGCTGGACCAGGAGATGTATCCCAGGAGAGGGGTGAACTCCTTTATCATGTTTGTTGTTATGTGTTTCTAATATGGTATTTTGTCTCTGTTTTGGCTGTTAGCTAAGTTTAAAAATAATTTTTTAATGTGTTTTTTAACTTGATCCATTACCCAAAATACATAAAATTTCACTTGCAATTTGTATATCACCTTCAAGTTTCATAAATAGATCACATCAACACCTTGATCTTCTTCTCTGTCCAATTTTCCACCAAAGCCTTAAATTCTTTAAATCTGTCAAAGTCTTCAAATTTATTCCTAAGGAAATATATCCATTTATTACTCGAGATGTCATCTATAAATGAGACATAGTACATAGAATTACCTAGTTATGGAACCAAAAGAGATCTAAGCACATCACTATGCACAATCTCTAGTATTAATTCTGCCCTCTTAGCACCAGAGGGAAAACTCATCTGACTCTTCTTCCCATATACATAATGTTCATAGATATTAAAATTCATAGAGAAATTAGACATACATTCTACCACACCATTACCATGTAGTATCCAAAAGCCCTTCTCTCTAATATTCCCTAGTATTTGATGCCATGACACAACCTTTTCACTAGAGACTATATGATTTTCTACTCTACTTTGAGGAATGATAGAATTGTTGCACCCATCAATAAAATTACGATGCATAAGCTTGTATAGAGCTTTGATCTGAAATCCCCTCATTAGTAGTAGTGATCCTCGAACCATCTTGCACTTGTATCTTTCTTGAACATTGTCTTTACACTTGCACCATCCATCTTGCTTACATAAATTAGATTTATGGAAAATCTAGGAATGTGGAGAACACTAGGAAGTGTTATAACCCTTCCACTTATAAGGTCTAGCTTGAATGTTTCTCACCCTATAATTATGGTCTTTATTTCACCACCTAAGGAGACATCACCACCATCATGTTTCTCATATTCGCAAAACCACTCCCTATGGGGAATCATATGAAAGGATGCACATGAGTCAATCAATCATGCCTTATGATCTATGTACATACTTGAAGAAAAATCCAAGTACACATCCCCACCTTCATTGATATGTAATATATATCTTCTTATGACTCAAACGATTATATAACAAAAGAGACCTCCAACTCTTGAATTGACATATAAAACATTTATATGATCGATGTAACACATTCTCAACAAGAGATTTTCATTCAGGTCAACCAAGACGCATCTTTGGCAAAGTGTTCTCTTTAAGGAAAGGTCCCACCTACTAGGTCGATTCATTAGTATTAGCTCAATATTTTATTATCTTATTATTATTAGGGAAGAATTAGTTAAAGATGACGAAAATGACTTGTGGAAATTAATGAATATTGACAAGTGTCAACACCACCCATTAATAATTGTTGATAATTAAATAAAAAATTTGGAATATATATTCCAAAATAGATATGCATATCATCATAACTAATAATAATGACATTAAAATTATGGAAGCCCTATTCCAAAAACTATTAATAATGACATTAATAGTATGGAAGCCGTATTCCAAAATAAACACGTCTATTGAATACTTATTAATAATAATTATTTAAAATAAAGTTATAATTGAGTTAGTTTTTATAATTTTTTAAATTTTAGCAACCCAAGATGTATCATGTAGTAATTATTTTGATACTTATTAGGGATATATACTTATAAGGATTTAAGTTAAAATAAAGTTATAATTTAGTTAGTTTTAATGCTTATTATGAATTGATGCTTACTTGACCAACTACTTAATTTACATCGTCTGCCATAAATAGTAAAAAGAAGTAATATATAAGCTAAACATATATACATTTAAAATAATATGGAAAAATATTCTTAACCACGCAGATTTACTCTCACTTTGTCATGGATATTGCTACTCTATAAATAGGCCTTTTTACAATACCATGGGCCAGTACCATGGCTTATTAATGCTCCATACCAAAAAAAACCATCATTCACTTCATATAACACTTGTTCATATTCCATTTAAAAAAATAATAATCAATTTAGTTAAAAGGGGAAAATGACACAACTACTTTCAAGATAAATCTCAATCTTTAATTTGTGTATACTACTATAAATATTCTAAAATATTTAGTAGAGGTTAAATCTCTACTGTCCTCTTGATAATTATTGATAATTAAATTAAAATACAAGAAACTCAATTCCAAAATAAACACACCCCACAATTTATTCATTTTTTTTAAACTATAAACAAATATTTTAATAATAATATAAATTAAAATAATAATAAATTTTCGGAATAAATAAATACCATAATAAATTTTAAGCATTATTTATAGAATAAAACCTCAAATTTAATATAAATAATAGTTACGTAAAAAATACCCCATATAATAATAATAATAATAATTAATATATATTTATACTGAATCAACATAAAAAATTTAATTTTATAAAACCAAATTAGTATAAGTATAAAGTTTAAAATTGCAAATGCACATTCAATTGATTAGAAACAATAAAATTGATTTAAATTAAAAAATATTTTTAAACTAATAATATAATTATTATATTAAACTTTTAGTTTATATATATATATATATATATATATATTATCTTCCCTGATTTTTAGAATAATAATATCTTAAAGATAAACCATAATATTTATATAACATTATAAATAAAACAAAATTTTCAACATTCTTAATACAAATACAAATTAAAATTTTAAATATATTAAAATTTATAGAAATTTTTGAAATTTAAATAATATTTCAAAAATAATTTTCATTTAAATTAAAATATAATCTTAAATGTTTAAATAATTTTGAAATTAATAAAATATAAATAAAAAATTATTTATAATGTAATAAATATACAAAATAGAAAATATGTATCTATTATGCATTGAACAAAACATATTTCATTAGTTTATGGAATATTCTAATACAAATTAATGGTGATATATGATATACTTTTGAGGTGTAGTTTAATTGGTTAGTATGTGATGTAGTCTTGGCTAGTTCAGGTTCAAACCTCATGGAAAGATTGAGGATGAAAACTACTTTGGGGGAATTAAACTTCCGAAAAGACATCCCATTGTGGGTGACAATTAATAGTTTTCCATTAAAAAATAATAAAAAACTATTTTTATTTTTAAAATTTCTAAAAAAAAAAAAAACACTCAATTTTTTTAGTGTCATTTTCAAAACATTAATATAATTCAAAGTTAGTAAAAAACATTAGAAAGTAACAAAATTTATATGAAAAAATTCACAATTATACCGGCCCCATACACATACACATAGGATAAAAAGTTAATTGAAAAACTTCACATAAAAGACTTAGAATACATATTAAATATTGCATTGCATGCATAATATAGAAGCTCAAATGACCATGATAATGATTAGCAATAAATAATGGTTATCAAACTCTGGCCATAAATCATAAAAAACTTCAAAGTATTAAAAAATATTGGTTTAACCTTAAAAAAAAACTTTAAAGGTATCTAATAATATCCATTCATTACTCAAATAATTTTAAAAGATACATTTATAAGAGACTATTCTTTTTATTTTTTATTTGAAGATAGGTTTTTTTAATAATTTTTATTGGTACTCATGTTTTCTGTTATAATTAAAATTGCTTCTCCAAGAGATCTTTTGAAATCCACTAGCTACTTCAAAAAAATATGTTATTGAATATATTGAAAATATGTAGATAGACTAAATGTGACTATTCAAAAGAGTACCTACTACAACACATCATAACCACACCAACCTTATGTCAAACCACACCAACATTATCTCAACTTTGGGACATTTAAATGCACATTCTTGAAATGGTCAAGAAAAATGATGTTTCCACATTTATTGGCTGTTGCTTCTATCGAATATTTGGTTTAGTGAAATGGTCATGAAAATTGATGTTTCCACATTTGTTGGCCATTTCTTACATGGAAAATTCAGTTTAGTGAAATGGTAAAAATGTTGATGTTACCACATTCATTGGCCATTTCTTTCTACCCACAAATTAAAATCTAGACAATTACTCTATGGGCAATGTTTATCGAGATTGGTAAAATTGTTAAATTAATATGAGAAAAGGTGGAACCATAAAAACCAAGATAATGAACACTAATTTTTCTTCATGAAATCCTATTCCAAAACCCTTTGAAGTAGCTTAGTTACGCTCTATTCTCAACATTTTGATACAATTTTGTACTAAGATAATCACCTACTCTTTACAGTAATGAAACTTGCATGTATTTTTTTCTTCTAAAAAACATAATTTGTTGAGATAAATTGTAAAAAGTGAAATTTTAACTACCCTCAAATACATCAATCATACATTCCAAATACATCAATCATACATTCCAATATGTAAGTCAATAATTAAATTGAAAAAAAATATGACTCTACACTTTCCCCACACTGAGTAGCTTACTTACCTACACTGAGTCGCTTCGTGGAGTTACAAAGGTCGGCTCATGCTTATGTTAGATTCAGAGCATTTCAATCTTTTTTTAAAGGGATAGGAGGTAACTACATTGTGGTCCACATAGAATTTTTGAATTTGAAAATGAAACGTTGGTGGATGACCATATCTTAGGTTGCTTGATGACCATATGTCATGGACGTCTTTGATTTCAACCAAATAGCAGACTGACCCACTGGTTCCATACTGCCATTAGACGCCACGTAGATTCCTTGCATGGCTTTTGAAAAGAATCTAATGTCGTTTTGATCAAAAAAATTTGTGTAGTTTTAATACCTTTCATCTTTCATCTGAGATTTGATTATATCTGAGATTTGATTATATCAAAAAAAAATTGTGTAGTTTTGATACCTTTCATCTTTCATCCATTATTCCTTCATAATCCAATCTGTTCTGATCCAACAAGATCTTTATTCTACAAATTCCTTGCGTGTTTGGATAACTTTTGACCTTTTTGATAACTTTTGACTTTGCTATGGTTAGGTTTAATTACTAGAGGCCTTTGTGCCATCTCTCCACGAGTATCATGGCTACCTTAAATAATTTAATGGAAAAAAAAAAAGAAAAGTAAAGACTCAATTTCAACAAAATTAATTAAAAATAAATCGTGTTGACTAAAGTATTAATTCATTTATATCTCATAAAGAGATGCCTCTTTGAAAAAACAATGTTCACGCAAACTCGATGTGATATGTGTACAGATCACTACTATACTACACGTTCGGTAAAGTGACAACAACTTTAAATTTAAGGATCCAAACAAATGTTGTAAAGATGTGCAAGACATGATATTGTAAAGAAATGGGATCTCTTGATGTACCTTTTGAAATGATTTCCATTATATGTTGTAAATTTGTATACTTTAATCATTGACAAGATTTTATCAAATTTCGATATAAGTGTTATTTTATAATGATAATTAAAATTTTAAATCATTTTGAGGTATGCAATGACTTGAAGTAAATCCAATGAGCGATTGAATGATAAAAAAGAAATCAATTCATATGGAAAAATGCATGACCAAAACATTTTTTTATGACGCAATAATACCATAAATAAATAAATAATGAAAGGAATTTCACTAAATTATATCACCAAAATATCATGTTAAACCTTGAAGGACCAACTATAAGAAGTGTAAAATCCATACAATGAAGATAAGAGAAACTACTAATCATTTAACTAAAATGAAATTGAGTGCAATTGAAGGGAGAGTTTTCCAAAAATTTAATTGGGGGCCCCTTCATTTTAGGTAAAATGGAAGGGACTTGGGTCCAAGCCAACACTACTGCGTGACTTGTTTATGGTGGTCATTGAATATATGTTTATCATGAACAATCCATATCCTAAAACCACAGAGCCACATATGACCATAGTCGACTCTGTTTGACCTCATTAAAATAAGGGAATATCATGGTTGACTTGGTTAAACATAGTTGGCTATGGTTGTCAATGGTTTTGTTTGTTACATTGTGACATCATTTTTTTGTTCAATTGTGTTGTTTGACGTTCATCACATTTCAAAATCATTTATCGTGTGTCACATTTTCATGACATTTATTATTCGATGACATTGTTTATTGTCAATGACATTGTAATGACATTTATTGTTCATCACATTGCAACATAATTTGTTGTTTAGCTCAACCATGGCAAAAAATGTTCATTTATTTTCAATCACAATGAACCATAATCAACCATGGATGAGATAGTCAACCATGCTCCCCATGGTCAAACTTGGATAACCCTAGCCAACATGGACTACCATATTCACCTATGGTTAATGAAGGTCAACCATGGTCAAAAGAAGGACAACCATTGTATACATGGTCAATCATCATCAAGTAAGGTCAACTTGGTCAACCATAGTCAACCAAACCTAACCATGATTAATCATAGTTAATTACAGTTAAATGATTATTATCATAGTCAACCATAACTTGAACATATTTAAACATAGTCAACCATGATCAAATATTGTCAACCAAGATTTTCATGGTTAAGCATGGTAGTGGTTGAGGGGAAAGTACCCCTAGGGTCCTTTGGGTTAAGACTCTACCAGACTGATAATTGCTTATTCAAAGAAACACACACACAGCCATTATCTTTACTGTAAGCAAATTCTAATGTTGAGGGTACGTACCTAAGGTCCTACGTTCGAGAAGGCCTTTAGGGTCCAAACCCTTCTTGGAGTTCCCTTCTTCTCCTTCGACCTGTAAAACAAACCAATCAAAGAACACAACAGTACATGGACAAATACTTATACATAAACCATCTTCATGCTATAAAGTTAGTTATAAAAATCTTTAAGTAACTACTTGCATAAGAATTCAAGACAAGAATCTCATAAGCATAAAGAAAGATTGTTTCGGGAACCAAGATGTGTTTCTTTATATAAAGGCAAGTAAAGTACATATAACGGAAAGATTTCACCTGAAACACCTTCAGCAGGCTCCAAGCAAAGCTTCCTCCCGGATTCGTTCCAGCCTCAAGCCTCCAACAAGAGCTCCTTCCAAGTCTTACTCAATGGTGATATAAAGGATGAATGATCACCAATACACATGGAAACAAGGGTTCCCAATGCAAAGTGGGGGAAGTGCAGAAAGCACCAAGGACTTTAGACCTGGTCTAAGGGGAAAATCTCAGCATAATAATCTTGCTCTCTTTTTTCTCTCTCCCTAGGCCTTCCCTTTGATGTCTTTTTATACCATCTCCAAAGTAGTTTTTTAGTTAGGAGTTGGTTGGGAACAGTTGGGCCACGGGCACTAACAGGTGATCAGCAGGTAAAACCCGCGATCTCCGCCCGAAAATAAGGAATTATTTATTTTTTTAAGTGTTTTAATACATACACGCGGGTTGGGTATACACAGACCCGCGTGTACACGCGTTTAACTCAGGGCAATGTCGCGTATAGGGGATAAAACACTGTTTTTTAAATTTTAGGACCAGGTCTGGAAGGAGGGGTTGCCCTAGGCCATGAGTGCAGCATCACAAACCATAAGAGTGAGATTTGGAGCTATAACAGATGCCCCCTAATATATGAGGTCAGAAGGGGAACATGATGGCCGAAATATATTATGTAAGTACATGGAAAGGAAGTCTGTCGAGAGACCGAGGAGGACTTCACCAGAATTCAGCCTGCCAAGCCACCAAAAGGAGATCAGAAAGAAACATTGTCTGAGGCGGGCATACCCATGCTCAGAAAAAGTAAAGCATGTCCGCATATCAAGTACAAGCAGATCCACTAAGTATACAAGTATAAATGACTGGAAGATACATAATGGATCATCTGATCATAATGAGCAAGTACATGTCTGAATATCACATATAAGACTGTCAATGATGCTGAAAGGTGCAACGGATCACTGATATCAAAGACTGATCCCAAAAGGTACCAACTGAACATGATGGAATAGGATGGTACTACACTGCAAACTCAGGTGCCAGCATATAGAATGTCACCATGACTGACTGCAACATATAAGGTGGAGTGGTGTCAACTAGCAGCAACAGGAGCAACTGTCAAGTGAACCAATGAATGATGATACAACCTGAGGTCTTCACCGACCGCCGTGGTACATTTCTACACCATGGGAATAAATGATCTGAAGTCGACCATGTGAGAAATCGTTTGATTATCGGTCATTGATGTATACCGTTAACAAATGCGAGACTACTCACCGATAATGATAATGAGCGTCAAGGTACCCAGTACAATCTAACAAGTGTGAATAGATGAGCTGAAGTCGAACACCTGTAAGAATCTATCGATCAGGAGACAGTGATGGTTTCCCACTGTCGATAGCGAAGGATCTGCCACTAATGACTGCAAACCCCAAGGTACTGCCAAATGGACTCTAGACCTTTGCCCCAGAGCAATGAGTCGGAGTCGATAGGGAAAGATCCGCTAGAAGGAAGGCATTAAGGCATCCTCCATCAATCTAGCGTGAGTGTAACCCGTAGGCCAATAATGTGGAAGGAATCGGACGAAAAAGATGTAGTAACCCAACCGAAGCACGTTTCCGGCGTACACAAGATGTGGCTAGCGCACGGCAGAAACCCTTTGAACCAACCAATAATGAAAGCTGACACAGAGGCGAGGTATCCACCAATAGGGTCAAATGGAAACCAAGGTACTGCACGAATCCCAATGTGTGATAATGTATGCTGAAGTCGAACACAAGGGAAACCACTCAGTCAAAGACCCATGATACTGATCGATGCTGAGCACAAGGTGACCTATCAATAATGAAAATAGGGCCAGGGTGCGGCTCTAGGCCTGTCCTTAGAGCAAGGTGTCATCGTCGATAAGGACAAGACCCGCCAGCAAGAAGTCAATGGGGACCTTCTCAAACCGGCACGAGTAAAGGACCAATATAGCTGATGTGATGATAGACATGATACTGACAACCAGGGATGGCCGACTGAAAAATGAGTCAAGAGACACCGCAGAAAGGCCGACTCAGGCTAACTTCCCTTGAACAAAAGCACGACTCAATGTGACTATGTGGCAGCATATGATGACTCTGTATAAGTTCGCCATGCAGGAGGCACGAACGAACCCTCCATATGATTGGAAGAGATAACCAATCGGGGGAGAACTGACTCAATAACAAGGTTATGGCATACCTAAGTCAAACTAAATCCCACCCATGCGGAGGAGACTTTGTTTTGAGTGCTTTGTTCAAGGGCGACACGACTGACTCTAGCTGCCAACAATAAATGGAAATAATGTCCCTGTTCCCGCTCTTTTTTTTTTGGAATATTTAATTTTTTTGTCTTTTTCTGTTAAGCCAGAAAAATAATAAAAGAATGCTATGGTACAGTGGAAAGAACGAGTGTCGGTGAAACAGATGATCTAGTTCCTGGGGAATGAACGTTCCTATGCTCAATGCAGGGAGGTGAAGACTGGTCAGTGACACTCAGAGGTATGTTCCTTCCACGGATCAGTGTATGTCAAGCTGCAGAAGTCAAAGGTATGCAAGGTTGATTTTGCAGACGTCATGGTCAAAAGTTGGCTTAAACACGAGTCCAAGTGAAGCCGGCTCTAGGCCAAAAGGTGCAAATGGTCAACATGCAATGCAGAAGTAAAACTCGACACACATAGGAGCCTCTAGGGTATAAGGCCAGAACGAAGTGAAGAAGCAAAGAGGAATGAGTCTTCAATGCATAAGTCATGGCGGGACTACAGAGGACTCCCGAGCCTACTCAAAACGAAGCAGCATGGGCAACAAATGTCAGTGAGGTGCTAACTACGATGCCCATGTAAAGGGATGGCTCTACCATCGTGTCATGATTTAAAGAATCGGCGAGTGAAAATGGCTTACTAACCATAACACGATGGGATGGACCCTACGACAGATGTATCAGTCAGATGGAGGCTAGTAGGCATAATGCAGCGGAAAAAATGGTGTCCCTAACCTATATGCCAGTGAAAACACGATACCTGCCATGACGGGTCAGCGGTCATGGAACCGTCTCGAACTGTCGAAAAATGTCCAAAATGTCCTGAAAAACAAACCAAACTCGGCATTCCAAGCTCCCAAGTTAAAAGTCACATGAGGCCATACAAAATAAAATTTTGAAAAAATTTTGCATTTTCAAAACTTATAAAAGGCATTTTGAACTCACCATTTTCACCATTTGACTTGGAGAGAAAAAATTGTGGAGCAAAAGGAGCAAACTTCCCTGTGACCAATTCAACCGTTCAAATTTGCCGAAAACTTCCAGGTAAGCCTCAAACTTGTCTTGCAATTAATTGTGATAGTTTTTAGGAATTTTAGTTGATGTTTCACCATTGGATTTTTGCAAAAAATTCCTTCGCGGCGTACACGCGGGTTGGCAATATTGAACTCGCGTATACGACGGCCCTACACGCGACTGTGTATACAGAAACCTGCGTGTGCGCAGCGAACTAATTTTATACACAAAACTAACAGATGAAAATGATTTTTTCTTCTAGGATGACTATCACATGGCGTGAAAGAGAGCACTCAGCCGTGGATAATGAAGTTATGAGCAATGATGAGGCATTAGATGCCCTACGGGGATGCGGGTTGCTTAAATTCTTCAAATTGCCAAATATGAAAGCAAACACGCGTCTGCTCGAGAGCTCATTGATTATTGGGATGTCGATGAGGAAGCATTTGTGATTGATCAGATGCCACTCAGGATAGAAGTGGAAGACATATATTTTATCACGGGCCTTTCCCGAAGGGGAGAGGTAGTACATTCCCGGGGCAGGACACGGAATAGCCTCAGTGTAGATGACTTTGTACAGATTTACTGCCCGGGTCATCAGAAGGTCGGGAGCCAAATCTCTATCCCACATGTGGCGAGTTTGTCATTCAGGATAATCTTGTTCACCATAGCTCGAGTGAACGGATCATCCTCACTACATCAAGCGTCACGGGTAACCATGAGCGTGGCAATGGACTGTCTCACTACTGTGTTTGACTGGTGTACTCCTCTTCTTGCCAATATGAAGGAACAACTCACTTCTATCAGGAGGGGACAGACCAAGAACTTTGGGTTCGGAACCATCTTGTGCACTTTCTTCTTCGAGAAGGTTCCCGCACTCCGCCCCAGGGTAGCAGTTGCCATCAGTAGTCCACGTGATCCACGCATGGGCCGGTGGGCTGACTTGATGAGACGTCTGGGGGGTGGGGAAGTCCCAAGGAATGCATTTGACGATGACTTCTTTGCCTGGTGGGAGCAGCAGATCATCGCCGTGGATGATTACCCCTATGCTGGGCTGGATTTCCGAGGAGATCCTGATCTAGTGTTACCACCGGATGCAGCATGGGGCGAGATTGGTAAGAATTTTTTATTATTTTATGATTTTTTGGATTTTTCAAATATAATGATAAATTTTGAAAAATATTTTTTTTGATGAGATTCAAAATTTCTAATATGATGATCATGTTCCAGACATTGGGCCTGTACGACCAGGTGGATTCCCGTGGCATGGACGGCGTGGCCGAGGAGCCGAAGAAGCGGCTGCGGATACGGAACGGACCCTGAACAACGTCCAACGACACTTGGCGAGACTGAGTTGCTGAGTACCGATGGCCGAGATAGAGGACCTTCCTCCGGATATGCAGCGTCATGTGGTTAGCATGCCACGTGACTGGGTTCGCGTCTTTCGGCGCGTGGCCAACGCTATAGTGACCTACTTAGATGCTCATCCTGAGCCGAGGCGCTAGATATGCCTGACATGATTATGGGCATTTGAGTCCCAATTTTGTATATTTTTGGACACACATATGTACACTCGAGGCGTTTTATGATATATATATATATATATATACAGTTTGACTTTTTGATGCATGATTTTATGATGATGAATGATTGATATGCCAGTCTAATGCTTGATTAGCGATAGAATCAGCTAACCAATTTTGAGATCTTGGAATGTGCAAATAATTAATGTAAATGAATGATCTTTGCAACAACCTCACCCTTAAATATTGGCGATATAATAATGGATCCCTAACCCGATAAATGTTATTTAATTGAGACACTATCAATTGAGAATCAAGATATACTACCAACGAGTCGATCCCATAAGAGATTGCCTCGGATAATAAATTGATAACAGCTGTATACTCGGCCATATTGTTTGAAGCAGGACCGATACACACGCCTCTCGATACCATCAATTGACCATTTGGATAATAAAGTACCCAAGCTGCGGAAGCAAGATTCCGAGTGTGTCGACTAGCACCATCGGCGAACCCAAAATAGACCAAATCATCCATCAGCACCTGCCACAGCAGACCAAGAAGCACTGATATCAGAAAACGCTCGACGATATATGTATAAATATATACATAAAGTACAAAGAAGTCATTGCCCAGCCTGAACTAAGCAAAGTACTTCTTTAGGTAGAGCCCATTTCGGGGCTCCGCCAGCTTGTTCCCTTCAAAGTCGATTAACTCATACAACCCTTTTTCTAAAACTCGTTTGACAATGAAAGGACCGTACCACATAGGCCTAAATTTGCCTGCCCCCAAGGTGTCTTTATCTTGGTCGTAGACCAAGACAAGGTCACCTTCAGAAAAGACTCGAGGACGGACAGACTTATCATACTGCGTTTTAACCCTTTTCTTATGAGCCTCATTCATCGTGGCGGCGTCTCGACGCTGCTCAACGAGATGTTCCAAGTGAACTAGGCACTCTTCGAGACTCGAAGTCTCTGGAAGGAGTTCGACAGCCAACTTAAGAGATGGAATTTCACATTCAACCGGGAAGATGGATTCCATCCCATAAACCAACTGAAAAGGTGTAAAACCAGTAGCCGTTTTGATGGAGGTTCGGTATGCCCATAGAGCCGGATACAACATAATGTGCCAATTGGATCGATTTTTATCGATTGTCCGTTGGAGTATCGTCTTAAGAGTTTTGTTAACTGCCTCGACCTGCCCATTGGCCTGAGGATAATAAGGGGACGAATGCTCCTGACGGAAGCCTAATTTACGAGCCAATTCGGACATCATTTGGTTCTGTAAATGACTGCCATGGTCAGTGACAATCTCCTTTGGGATACCGAATCTTGAAATGATCTGATTGAAAAGAAACAAAGTTGCCGTGTCACTATCGTTCTTATAAGTAGGCATGGCCTCAGCCCACTTCGTGAAGTAGTCTACAGCCACGATAATGTACTTGTGATTCACCGCTAAAGGCGGATTACAAGTCGTAAAGTCAATGCCCCACTTAGTAAAGGGACCGACAGTGACAACGGGGAAAAGAGGAGCTGGATGCGCACGCATCTTGCGAGTAAAAATTTGACATGGGTGGCAGCGTTTAACTGCTTTCACACAGTCCTTAAAAAGTGAAGGCCAAAAATAGCCGGCACGTAAGATGCGTTGGGCTGTAGCAAGCCCTGATAGATGACCACCACAAGCTCCACTGTGGCAATCATTGAGCACAGACTCTGCTTCCTCTAAGGTTAAACAACACCGGAGGATTGAGTCAACCCCTCGACGATATAATGTGTCACCAACAATAACATAGTTTTTTTCCAGGTGACGTAATTTGCGACGTTCATCCTTGGAGAAAGTAGAGGGGCACTTCGAAGTCTGGAGATAAACAATGATATCTCCATACCAAGGGTCTTGTGCAGAGATGAGGAATATATGTTCGTCGGGTAAACTTTCCTCATAAACAATATCATCTCCACAAGGTAGCTCCGAGATAAGTTCCGCAAAAACCATGGATTTCTTAGATTTGGCAGACAAGAACTCGAGATCGAATTCTTGCAAAATGACTATCCATCTATTATATTTTCCCCCAATCACTCGCCTACTGAGGACAAATTGAAATGGATTGACTGCCGCTAAGACAAAAGTTTTACGTAGCAAAATATAATGACGGAGCCGTTGGACAACATGGACAGCTGCCAAGGCCAACTTCTCAACCGGAGAATAGCAAAGCTCAGGGCCTATTAAGCCTCGGCTCAAATAATAAATGACGTGCTCGGCAAGAGCATCGTCCTCCTGAACTAGAACCATACCAATGGTTGATTCTGCCGCAACGAGATATAAAAGGAAGTCTCTACCATAATCCGGTGGACTCAAAAGCGGGGCAGAGACTAATTCTTTTTTCAGAGCATCAAACAACCGCTGCGCGAAGTCATCCCATATAAATGGAACTCCTTTCCATAGTAGACGCATGAACCCTTTAGTGATCTCGGCGTAATTTGCTATAAACCGTCTTAAGAAGTTAGCCTTCCCTTGAAGACTTTGAAGTTGCCAAAGTGAAGACGGGGGAGGCAACTGAATTATTGCCTCAACCTTGAAGGGATCAACCCGAATCCCTTCATTGGACACAATAAACCCTAACAGCCGACCAGATGTAACCGCGAAAACGCACTTGTTGGGATTCAACCGGATTTTATAAAAACGACATCGCTCAAAGACTAATCGAAGATGACTAGGGTGATCTGTTCTCTTTCGAGAACGAGCAGCGAGATCATCTAAGTATGCCTCGATGACATGTTTGATGTCGTGGAAAGCGTATGACATAGCCCGCTGAAACATGGCTCCAGCATTTTTAAGACCAAAAGGCATCTTTCGATATGCAAAGGTACCCCAGGGACATATGAAGGTTGTCTTATGCTGATCCTCAGGACGGATAGAGATTTGATTATAACCTGAAAAACCATCCATGAAGGAAAAAATCTCGTTACTCGCACACTCGTCGATAATTTGATCAATAAATGGCGTGGGATAATTGTCTTTTGGACAAGCCTTATTTAGATCCCTAAAATCGATGCATACTCGGATTGTTCCTTGCTTTTTATCTACGGGGACTGGATTAGAAACCCAATCGGTAAGAGGAACAGGGTAGGCAACTTTAGCCATGGTTAACCTTGTTCAACAATGTAACATTAATATAGCAAAAATACATTATTACATTAAATATTGACCATGGTCAATATTAGTAAACCTCGTCAACCTTCTTCAACCATTGATGTAACATTAATGTATCATTCATATTAACATTAAGGTAACATCAACCATGGTTGATGAACATTAATGTAACAATGGTCAAAATTGATGTAACATAAACACATCATTATATTAGTGCTTGACCATGTATTTATGTTATATCAATTTTGACCATTGTTACATTAATGTTTATAAAACATGATTGATCATGGTTGATGTTATATTAATGTTAATGTTACATTAATGGATGACCAAAGTTGATGATATTGACCATGGTTGACCATGGTCAACTATAAATATAACAATGTATTTATCTTACATTAATGTAACATTGTTGAACAAGGTTGACCATGGTTAAACATGTTTGACCATATTTGAACACAATTGAATATCATCAAATGGTCAAGTTATGGTTAACCATGAACATGGTAGTCCATGTTGTCATTGATTGTCCATGTTGAGCATGGTTGTCCATGGGTTGACCGTATTAACTGATGAGCCCCAATTTTTGGTAACAATTTGGGCTCATTTGGCCTACTTACCTTGCTCAACCCTTCATCTTTTATCACTTATGCATTCATTTCTTGGTATATTCGTGTTATTTGTAGGAAGAAGGGCAGGAATTATATCTATGTGGCTAATACATGATGATTTCAGGTTTTTTGGCATTAAAGGGAGCAAAGACCACGCAAATGGAGACAAGGAGACAACCAAGGTGGCATTGCGGGTTTTTAGGGAGGTTGTCCACAGTCTTGATGACCTTCCTCGTGATTTCCACCCTAACTTCGAGCTCCAACAGCTCTCCCCACCGAGCTTAAAGGCAGCCAACGGATTCTACAGGAACAGCAGTTTAACTTTTAGTTGGACAGCCAAGCTCCACTAATTAAGGAAGCCAGCTTGATCCTCATCATGTATAAATATTGAGGCCGTAGCCTTGGATAGGAGCTTTTTTGAACTTTTGAACTACTGTTGCAATTTCTGAGTACGAGCTACAGCTCGGTTTTTTTGCTTTTTGTAAGCCAGTTTTGGCATGTTGTTAGACTCATGATTATTTAATAAAGGCAGGCAGATTTGGATCCAATCCTGAGTTCTTAAGAGGAGCTATAGCTCTCAGGTTAGGGCCCAACCTGAGAGCAATAGACCTCCTTTTCCTTGTATTGTTACTTGTCTTTCCTTTCAGCACTTCATTTCTTTGCTTTGACATGCATTTGAAAAACACAGTCTGCTGATTTAATTTCTTTAATGTGATTGAGTAGGATTAGTTTATGGTTAAAGTGCTTTCAGTAGCTTAGATTAGAGTAGGAGGATTAGAATTCATTAGAGCTCCAAGAAAAGGTTGACAGTGCACTCACTGCCATCTCTGTTTAGAGATTGGGGGTGTAGACCGTACCAACCACCAAAAAACGCAGTCTTATACGTTCATGCAAGCTGCAACACAGTCATTTCAGTCATAGAACCGTCCATGCATTCTGATATTAAGCAATACTTCTTCGTTCCAACACCATGCACGATTTCTCTCTACAATTTACATTGATGTTCGTTGGTTTAATAACACAATTAGGATAGGTTGATGAATTCTCGGTTTTGTGCAGATCGGTTCCCTTTACACTACGTAGCATCACTTTATTATCTTCTTCTTCTTCTCAACCACGCCTAAAGTCACCTACCCAACCTCTGCTCAGCTCGTTTGCCTTCCAACCCTTCTACTTTTCACGTAGCTCCACCATTTTGAATTTTCATTGCTTCCACCCTTCTATCCACCAACCAACTTTACCCACTCTTTCTCCATCTCATATCTCTGTCCCTGAGCCATCGCTAGCTCCCTTTTCATCCTACCTATCCACCCATACAGCTCCTCGACTCCTCCATCACCCGAAACTCCAACTATAGCACATCCTGTAGAAGTTAGCAGAATTCCTGTAGAAATCCCGAGCTTCCTGTAGGATCCCCTGCAGACATCCTGTAGAAGCCTGCAAACTCGGTTGCTAAGCACCTAAACGTTGTGGACTTCTGTGGAATGATGTTAGGAATCCCCTGGAACCTCTCCTAGCCCTCCTGACCTTTTTCAAGCCTTCCTTCCCTTCGAACTACCCCTGCACAGTCAAACCCTAATAAGAAACAAAGTCATAATAACTCCAACCACTTAAGCAAAAATATAAAAACAATGTTCTTTTCAATAGAAGTAGTTTAAATTCATGCATCTCATATCACTAGAAGTAATGGCATCATTTCTAGAAGTTTGCACTCCCACCATTGCATCATAGAGATTAAACTAGTCAGATTAGGGTTTACTAGGGTTTCCATGTTTTGTTGGCTTTCAGTTCATTATTGCAAAGTAGGTTAATTTCCTTTGAGATAGCCTTGGTCCATCATTTAGAAAGCTTCTTCTGAGAACATATAGAAGTTGGCTTGAGCCCTAGCGGACTTGTGCCAGCTGACCAAGTGACAGCTGCGACAAGAGCTAGTACTTGTGCATACAGCACCGTCGCTTCCAAGTTTGTTACGAACTACCGGGTTGATAAAATTAGAGATAGGAAGCTCCAGGAGTTGTAGCATTATTGCTACAATACTGGAGCCCACCATATTTTTGGCGTCGTTGTCGGGGAAGCGTCAGAGTATTAGTAATTGTTGCTTTTCTTCTATTTTCTTACTCTTGCCTTCTGCCAAGTAGTTTATTTCATTTCCATTCTGCAAAAGTAGCATAGACATTTCCTGCTTTCATAGATTAGCATTTCCTGCTTTCATAGATTAGCATTTCAATTCTGCAATTTCATTTCTGCAAGCGTAGATTAGCCTTTCAATTCTGCAAGCGTAGACTAGCATTTCCATTCCTGCAATTTCATTTGAGCAAAGTAGATTAGTCCTTTCCTGCTTTCATTTCAATTCTGCATCTTTATTTCAATAAGATAGTTAGTTGTAGATCAATCTGTTTCAGTTTTGCAGGTACCAAAGAAAAAACAAAAGCAATCAAAAAAGTCTTTCCATTTCATGCCTCGTAGGAATCGAGATAAAACAGGCAAATTCTTACCCAACACCCCCACCACATCACTGAGTCACCCTTCTCTCCATGGAAAATTTTAGGGGCTAATGTTCGCCCAGTGGGCTAATTTTCCATGATTTTTCCAAAAAAAAGATTCGCCAATTTCCAATTTTATAAAAGACGATTCGCCCAAATTTTAGAATATAAAATTATTTTACCTTAAAAATCGCCAACATTATAGAGAGACTATATATAAAATAATTATAAATTTGATTAATTTTACAAATATATCAATAAACATTTATAATTTGCATATTAGGGATTAGTGAGATTCGCCAATGTTTGAAACTTCAAGAAAATTTTCCATCCTTAAAATTTTCCTTGCTTCTCTCTTCTTCAGTGACAGTGATCCAGAAGAACCTATAGGTGAACCTCCTGAGATATACGAAGATCCTATAGCAGAAGAAGAATTAGAAACCATCCCATCTGAAGCTATGGCTGACAATAGAGGAGAAGATGAGAGAATAGAAGGTGCCTTCCCCATCCGAGAGACCAATGGAGAGATGAAAATGAAGAACATTAGCCCCTCCGCTTTACCTCACTTCCATGGACTGACTACTGAAGATCCTGATACCTTCCTGTTTGAGTTTGTTGTCCTTTGTAGAACCTATGACTATACTGAAGATGAGCAGAAGCTAAAACTCTTCCCTTCAACTCTTAAGGATGCAGCATTACGCTGGTTCATGGGCTTACCTGGGAATAGTATCACTACTTGGGCTCAGATGCAGCAAGCTTTCAATACAAAATACCGGGACTACTGTAGGTCCAAGGAAACCAAGGGAGAAATCTTTTGGATGACCATGGGAAATGATGAGTCCTTAGAGGATTATGAGGAGAGGTTCCAACTTAGCTATAAGCGGGCCAGGTGCACACTTGACCCTGAATCCCTCAAGTTGGTCCTGCTCCAAGGAGTCCCTGAAGACCTCTTAGACACCCTTCACATGTTAGCTGGGGGGGATATTTACCAACTGCCTTATGAGGACATCAAGACTGTGTTTAGAAACCATTCCAGGGCAGCTCGGAAACGAGGTAGAGGAAACCTCCTCTCAGCTGGTGTCCCTTTCTCCAAACATGAGTTTGCAAATAAATTAGAAGATCTTAAGAGTGAGGTGAGACAGACCATTGCCATGCAGTTCGACACATTCAGGATCCAGCAGAAGAAGGAAGAAGCTAAGAGAGCCTTGGCTATCTTCTGCCCTAGATGTACAAGGAGACACCCTAAGAACGAATGCCCATTGCATTCAGTTGAAGTGTGTTTCGTTTGTGAGGAGGACCATCCCACAAACCAATGTCCAACCTTACCTGGATTTAAAGCCATGTACCAAGGGACAAAAGCTCCCACTGAACCTCTCTATTTCCTCAACCAAAGAAGGCCACAAGGACCTAGACCTTACCAGCAGGGGATGCAAGGGGCACCCCAAGCTTATTACAGCCCCAACCAATCGACTCTTATGCCTTCCTAGGGTCCCCCTGCTCATCCTTCTTGGTCTATGCCTCCTCCATGGTCTTACCCACCTCAGTACCCTACTCAACCCACTACTCATTCCTATCACTCACATGCCCAGCCACAGCCTCAGTGGAATGCACCTCAGTCAGGGTGGAGGCCCCAGTACAACACTCCTCCCGCCATTTTTCCTCCACCACCAGTTCAACCTCAACCATTACCTCCTGCTCCTCCAAGGCAACCTCAAATGCCTGCTCAACCGAACCCGAACCCCAACAACAGACAGGCCCAGCAGGTATACACTGGGGAAACATCATGCCCTACTTATGCTGTGGAGATCCCAGAGATCAATCTTCGATCTGGAAAGACTCTTCCGGATCGCCAACCTCCTCCCCCAGAGGATGAGGAAGATAAACAGGAAAGTGAACCAAAGGCTATTCCACCCTTTCCTGAGAGACTAACAGCCACCACACAACCCAACCCAGAGGAGGATGAGCTTCTGGGTGAGCTCAAGCAGTTGTGTGTGAAAATACCATTTCTCCAAGCCATCAAGGATGTGCCAATATACAACAAACTGGTTAAGGAAAAGTGTTTCAAACACCCAGGCAGGCGAAAGAGAGATGCTTCAACCATCAATGTCTTAGGACAACTGTCTGACCTTATGTTAGGACAAGTCATCTGCCCAAAGTATCTAGATCCTGGGAGTCCTGTAGTAGATGTCCACATCAATGGCACCATCATACCTCACACCTTGATTGATTTGGGGGCTGCCATTAATGTGATGACCAGGGATACCATGCTCAAACTCAATCTTCAGGGTTCCTTGAGGAAGACCTCGACAGTACTGCAACTTGCAGATCGCTCCACTGTGACTCCCGAAGGGATTGTGGAAGATGTCTTGGTCTCTGTCGACTCTTGGGAATACCTTGCAGATTTCTTGGTTCTGCAACCCAAGGCAAAGCTTACTGGATATCCTCTTATTTTGGGAAGGCCTTGGTTAGCCACTGCAGATGCTTACATAAGTTGTCGTGCAGGAAATATGACCATAAAAAATGGTCCTATGTCCAAGCAGCTAGTCCTATACCCTCCTGCCCAACCTTCCTTAGAGCATGACTTACCACTTTGGTTGGAGGAAGGAGAAGAGGATGAAGTGTACTCAGCACCTCTGTGCACCCTAGATACCACTAGAAGAGACCCCCCAACCGAGGATGACTTGATTGAGACCTTGATCCAGAACCCACCTTCCAGTGCACTATCCTTAGAAAAATTGGTGGAGGATGCCCAAGCCAGCACCTTAGTGGATCTTTGTACGACCAACCCTATCACTCCCAGAGTCAAGAATGTGGAGTTCGGCCCTGAGAGAACGTTAAAGATCAGCTCCTCCCTATCTCCTTCCCAAGAAAAGGAGCTGTGTAGCCTGTTGGCTAGCCATCTAGATGCTTTTTCTTGGAGCTATAAGGAGATGAAAGGAGTCCATCCCTCGTTCTGTACCCATCACATATACATCAAAGAGGATTGTAAGCCGGTTAGGCAACCTCAGAGGAGAATGAATCCAGCCCTTAAGGACATTGTCAAGGAAGAATTGCAAAAACTGTTGGATGTCGGATTCATTTACCCCATCTCAGATAGTGAATGGGTGTCCCCTCTGGTGTTGGTTCCCAAGAAGAATGGGAAGTGGAGAATCTGTGTGGACTACCGAGAACTGAACAAAGCTACCAAGAAAGACCATTTCCCTCTACCTTTCATAGATCAAGTGTTGGATGGACTGGCAGGAAAGAAGTTCTTCTCTTTCCTGGATGGGTTTAGCGGGTACAACCAAATCCAAATCAGCCCGGAAGACCAAGATAAGACCACCTTCACTTGTCCTTGGGGTACCTTTGCCTACCGAGTTCTTCCCTTTGGGCTATGCAATGCTCCTGCTACCTTCCAGAGAGCTGTCTTGAGCATCTTCTCGGAGCTGGTCCATGATGCAGTGGAAATCTATATGGATGACTTCACTCCTTATGGGGCCAACTTCCAGGAAGCATTGTCCAATCCGGGAAAGGTCCTAACCAAATGTATTGAGATGAACCTGTCCCTTAGTCCTGAAAAATGCGAATTCCTGATGACTGAAGGGACCGTGCTAGGCCATACCATTTCTTGCCAAGGGTTACAGGTGGATCCTAACAAAATTGCTCTCATCAAGAAGGTTCCACCTCCTCAAAAGGTAAGGGATGTTCGGAGTTTCTTAGGATTAGCAGGGTATTACAGGAGATTCATTAAAGACTTCAGCAAGCTAGCCTCACCATTGTTTGGCCTGTTGGCAAAAGATGTGGAGTTTAAATGGACTGACGATTGTCAGAGGGTTTTGAATGAATTGAAGGACAAGTTGGTGTCAGCCCCAATCTTGAGAGGTCCAAACTGGGCCCTACCTTTCCACATCCACACTGATGCCTCGAACAAAGCCATAGGTGCAGCTTTAGGACAAGTTGAACAAAAACTTCCATATGCCATTTACTTTGTTAGTAAAAACTTGTCCAAAGCTGAACTGAATTACACTGTAACTGAGAAAGAGTTTTTGGCTGTGGTCCATGCACTGAACAAGTTCCGACATTATATCACTGGCTATCAAACATTTGTACATACTGACCATGCTGCAATTAGATATTTAATGAATAAACCAGATGTGAATGCTCGTATTATTAGATGGTTACTTTTGTTGCAGCAGTTTGATTTGACCATTGTTGACAAACCAGGTAAAGAAAATGTTGTTGCTGACTTTTTATCTAGATTGGATTTGTCTGCAGATGAGGATGGAACAGTGGATGACCAGATGCCCGATGAACATCTGTTTTCTATCTCAGCACTCTCTCCATGGTTTGCTGTTATAGCAAACTACCTTGTTTCAGCACAGTGCCCTCCGCACCTATCTTCAAGAGAGAAGAGCAGAATCATCAGAAAAAGTGCCTCATTTACTTGGATCAGGGGCAATCTGTTCAAGCTTGGCCCTGATCAGATCTTAAGGCGTTGTGTAAGGGAGGAGGAAGTCTTTGATATCCTCCTCACCTGTCATGATGGGCCTTGTGGAGGACATTTTGCAGCAAAGAGGACTGCCTTCAAAATCCTGCAGGCAGGCTACTATTGGCCCACACTTCATCAAGATGTCAGAAGATATATCAGCCAATGTGACCAATGCCAAAGAATGGGGAAACCGACTCAAAGGGATGAGATGCCTCTCCAACCTCAAGTGACTCTTGAGCCATTTGAGAAGTGGGGTATGGACTTTGTGGGTCCAATCAACCCTCCTTCGAGGCAAAGGTCTTACATCATTGTGTGTACTGACTACCTGACAAAGTGGGCAGAGACTAAAGCAATCAAAGCAGCAACAGAAGAAAAGGTGGCCGAGTTCTTAAGAGAAAACATCTTCTACAAGTTTGGCTACCAAAGAGAGCTGGTCACCGATCAAGGGAGCCAGTTCACATCCAACCTAGTTGAAGACCTACTAGCTCATCACAAGATCAAGCATAGGACTTCCACCCCCTATCACCCTCAAGCAAATGGGTAGGTGGAAGTCACCAATAGAGCATTAGAAGGGATCTTGACTAAGATGGTGAGCAGCAGCAGAAAGGACTGGGCAGATCGCCTGGTTGAGGCCACATGGGCTTACAACACAACCTGGAAAACCACCACTGGCTTCACACCTTATGAGCTGGTCTATGGGAAGAAAGCTTTGCTGTCCATTGAGTTCAAGTACAACACTTTGAGGATGGCAGCTCAGCTGGACCTAGATCTCAGCCATGCACAACAAGAAAGGTTATTGCAGCTGAATGGACTAGATGAGCACCGAATGCAGGCCCTCCTTCACTCAGAAGTGGTTCAACTTTAGAGAAAGGTGTGGCATGACCAACACCTCCATGACAAGCAATTCCAGCCGGGAGATTGGGCCTTGTTGTATGACTCTAGATACAAAGATTTCAAGGGGAAGCTGAGAACCAGATGGCTAGGACCATATGCAGTGGAAAAATGCCATGACAACGGATCTGTTCTTATTCAAACCATTGATGAGGAAGCCATCCCCATGCTTGTCAATGGGCATCGATTGAAGATCTACAGGAAGCCTCTCTCAAGACAAGAGTTCATCAAAACTATGGAGAAATCAGTGTTGGTCATAGAGAAGGGTTCTGCCTCTGCTTTGGGCATACCCTGAAAAGATCTAAAAAAAATAAAAAATAATAATAATAATAATAAAGATCCTTGGGTGAAAACCTCTTTGAGGCGCCCAAGGCAGGTGGTAGGGGTGAAAACCTCATTGAGGCGCCCCTATTGTCTTTCAAAAAAAAAAAAAAAAGAGATTGGAAAAGATCCTTGAGTGAAAACCTCTCTGAGGCGCTTAAGGCAGATGGCAAGGGTGAAAACCTCATTGAGGCGCCCCTGTTATCTTTCAAAAAAAAAAAAAAAAGGAGAAAAAAAAAGAAAAAAAAACAATAAGAAAAAAGACAAGGACAGCAAGTTCATAATGTAAAATTGCATGCAGGTTGTAGGTGTTCTATGGAGGAGAGGAAGCCTCTCAACTCAAAGCCAAGGATCCTTATCATGCTGTCAGGAGACCTCACCAGCACCCCCTCCAAGAATACTCCTTTTCTCCAAGGTATGTGCACAATTTCATCACGGCTTGAGTCTTCCATAGGAAGATGCAGATTTTCTACAGGAAGATGCAGACTTTCTACAGGAAACACAAACTTTCTACAGGAAGCTCTGTATTTCTACAGGAAACTTCCTGTAGAAGTTCGGGACGGCCCAGAATTCATTTTATGAGGATATCTAACGACTAAGGATCAGTTCGGATGCATGCAAGCTATTGTTGTCACCCTTGCACACTGTTGTCACCTCGTTCTACCATCCTTGTCGACATGCAATGAAGTTACCTGCACCAGCAAAGCAGATCGTTGAGTTATCAAAGAGAAAGCAATTTTTAAATGGAAAAAGCGCTGAGATCTCATACCATATCCATCCCAGCCATCCATGAGCTCTAGGAGCGTGATCGTGAGGCCAAATCCTTCGTCATGCAGCATGCACCCAAGGAGGAAGAACTGTTACAAGACATCCTGCGGGAGTCCTGTAACAGTCAAGCCCGCTAGAGTGGATACCATTCACAGTGCTGGCCATATGCAATGAGAACGCGGGCGCATGCAGCCAAAGCGTCCAAATCCATCGTCGGCAGCCTGTAAACATGAACCTTCGGGCCTGTGCAAATTCATCAGCGGCAAACGAATCCACTCATCATCGTCCAAAAACCGAAAAATCGTGTTGCGGCCGCACAGGTAAGTGTCTCGACCCTTTCTTCCGTTAGATTGCATGAATTTTACTTTGAATTGTTTGCAAAGTGTGAAGTGAATGGGTTGAGTGGCTGTATGGCCAGTCGACCGGTTAATGGTCCAGTCGGATGTTTGGGTGGCAGCCGTGACAAAAGGAATGGGCAGCACACACGTGAGAGCAATCCCGTCGGGAAAAACGTATTTAGCAGAAGAGACGGCGGCGGATCTGCGGGGGGATGATGCGGTAGTAAGTGAACTCGCAGGCAAATGATGGGACGACGTCATCCAACGGTCCGGCGGGGACAGCTCACCCCCGCGCCACGGATTCCGCCGATTCAAATCTAATCGGCTAGATTGCCCCATGCATTTATCATTCACCGTTTGGAACTCGAGTGATCATCCGGATCCCTCTGCAGTTCGATACGCCGAGCCTTTGGCTATCAGAACGCCTATGAAGCAACACCGAGAGCGCAGACCAACTGCAGTCTTTCCCAGAAATCGCGCGCTGCTCCTACAGGAAAGCTGTTTCTACAGGAAGGCGGGTTCCTCACGTAAAAAGGTGGCAAATAAAAAGGTAAACCTGAACTCTCCATGCAATTGGATTTTGAAGGTGGCAGAATCGTCGTCTACAGTCTGGTCGTAGAAAGTTGTTGCAATTGTTGTCTGCTGTGCATAGACTGTCGTTCTACAGGATGTCAGTGTAATTAAACTGTGTTAAGGTCCTCAGAGATAAGCTTCGTGGATTATGTGCATGACAGAAGCTTAATTCTATGCTCTGTCTCAGTAGACCAAATTTCTTCCGCATTTGCCACCTCTAGTTAAAGCAACAGTTTTCATCATGCCGGGTGGGTTTATTAGACAGGAACCCACTGATTCAACCAAGTTAAGGGAAAATCTTGAGGTAGTGGAGCTCTTCACACGGGTGCAATGGATATCCTTCTGTGACAAATTGCAGGGTTATGACGACGAAGTGGCATAAGAGTTTTTACAAGCTTTGAGGCCGAAATCCAAAACATTGGCCACCGTGAACTTCAGGGGCCTAAGCCTCAAACTCACCCCGCAATATATCAATCGAATCACAGAACTTCCAATGGGTTTGCCATGGGATAAGGAAGAAAGGAAGTTGAGCCAACAGGCCAAGAAAGAATTCTTTCCCCCAGAGGAGGAATTCTCGGAGGACAAAAATGGGGTGCGTAGAACCAGTTTGCTGCCACCATGGAATGAAGTTAGCCTGCAGATCATGAAGTATATAACTTGCGAAGGCCGTTTTAGCATTGTGTACGGGTATCACTTTAGGTTGCTCACTGAATTAAGGCACCAGATTGATCTTCCTGTAGAAAATAAACTGAGCATCCCTTATTTCCTGCTACAGTCTCTAATTGAGTGTGCCACAAAGTTAAAAGAAGGCATACCCGACCAGGTAGCCCACCATGGATTGATCAAACTTCTCGTGGAGGATGCGCTTCATTCATATAAGGTTCCCCTCTCATGGGAAGCATTCAGAAATTTGACAAGAGATGGAGACATAAGGATGTTGACTGAAGAAAGTGGTTCCTCCAGCAATGAGGAAAAAGAATTAGTGGCCGCGGGAAAGAAAGAAATAGGCCAGAAGACCCTGACCACAGTGCAGAAGAAAGAACAAAGGAGGAAGCACGAGAAAAAGGATGACAAAGAAAAAGGTGACACACCCATCTTGACAGCAAGAGAGAAAAGGTTGCAAGGCAGAACGGACAAAGCTGAGAAGGTCCACATCAGCAAAAGTACCTCATCAGCACCCGCAACCAAACCAAAAAGAAAAACTCATGCAGCAAAGCAAGCCAAGGTGGTGACACCTGGGTCTACAGGAAAGCAGAAACAGGCTTCTACAGGAAGCCCGAAAATAGAAAAAGGATCTTCTACAGGAAGCCCGAAATTGACTAAAACAGGGTCTTCTACAGGAAGCCCTGAAAAAGTGAAGCCCAAGGAGAAGAAGGCGGGCATTCTAGCAAGGGAGGCAGCAGCTGTGCTGGCCGCCCTCAGCACGCCACCTAAGCCAAAAGAGAAGAGAAAGAGGGAGACCCCTCTATACTTTAAAGCTCGAAGAAGTGTTAGGATAAAGACGGGCAAGCCACAGCCTCCATCCAGCAGCCCGATTATTATTGAAGATGCCCCTACATCGCCCAAGGATACGTCCCCCTCGAGGATATCAGTCACCTATGAGAGGGGGAGCCCAAAGAAAACTACGTGGCAAGAAAAGTTAGACCTGTTGACTGAAAAAGCTCGGCTACAGGAGGCTGAAAATGTTCTACAGGAAACTCTGGCCCGGCTACAGGAAACAGAGAAGAGGGAAGGAGAAGGACCCTCATCACCACCAAGGGAGGGTGAGGTAGAGCCACCTAAAGAGGCAGAAAAAGAACATATACCAGAGCCCAGCCCTCAGCCTAGTCTGAGTTCATACTACACCTTTTTAGAGGCGGGCAAAATCATACCGCAGAAATTTACTGTACCCCTGTTTTTTGCATTAGAGGAAGAAAGAGTCTGTACACACACGTGGATGAAGATCGCCAAGTCAAAGGGTGTGGCGGACATAGGTCCTTTACAAGAGCAACTCAAGGAGGCCAGGAGTGAATTAGCCATGGCTAAACATGTGGCTAATTGCCAAAGAGTGTACCTACAGGAAGAAAACCAAAAGCTAAGATTGCAACTATAGGAGCTGAGGGCAGGGGCAGGTACATCCTCCAAGGACACCACAGAAGAACAACAAGGAAAAAAGGAGCTGACCACCGGTCTTGAGGAGCCAATGACACTTCTACAGGAAGCAGAACAGCAAGCACAAATTGAAGTGCAAGCTCTAAAAGAACAGCTGCAGCAAAAAGAGGCACAATTGGCCTGCATGGCTAGTTGGGCCATGGAGGCAATACAGTGCAGACAACCTGCAAAATCCTATGGTTTGTACTTGAAAGACCAATGGCTGCAGTTCCAAATAAATACCTTGGCACAAAGAGGTATTTCTCAGATCCAAAACCCACAGCAATTTTCTGAATTGTGCAGTACTAGTTCGTCTGAGGATAAGGCTAAATTAGCGGAGTTCTACCTCCACAATTTGGCCTTGCCTAATGTAGTTTCCTGGGATCCCAATACTGCCTTGGGTGATATGCAATTGATGGCGTTCGCTTCATGGTTGAACCATGAGGATCAAAGAGCAGCAGAAGCAAAATCGGTCATGAACCGAGAATTGAACGAGCCATTGTTCATTCGAGCAGAACCAGAGGATCCAGTTGCACTCATCTCAGCACACCAACACTTGTCTACTGATCCTACAGCTTCATTAAGATATATGGATCAACAGGCCCAAGCCATAGCTCATTTTGAAGACATGGAAAGACTGTTAGGAGAAAATGCTACCCAAGCATGCACACGCAGGTGGAATACATTGGCGCACAGTTTGAAAATCCGAGAGTACCATACCCCAACTCGGATGAGGGAAGATTTGGTAAGGGTAGACCTTTATAAGAAATCCATGCAAAACCTCTAGGCCAGCTGGATTGGCCTTAAACTCAGCCCACCACTTCTGCTAGGATTGATTGAAGGCAGCACAGAGAAGGATGACAGTGAACAATGGGAAGAGGTGAACATGAAAGCTGGGTTTCATATCAGCAAGGATGACACTACTACAGAGGCTTGGGATGTAAGGGTAGCAGTAAAAGCAATGAAGGATGAAGAGTTGGACTAAGTTGCTCAAGGATGAGAAAATATTTTAGCTGGGGGGTGATGATGAGCCCCAATTTTTGGTAACAATTTGGGCTCATTTGGCCTACTTACCTTGCTCAACCCTTCATCTTTTATCACTTATGCATTCATTTCTTGGTATATTCGTGTTATTTGTAGGAAGAAGGGCAGGCATTATATCTATGTGGCTAATACATGATGATTTCAGGTTTTTTGGCATTAAAGGGAGCAAAGACCACGCAAATGGAGACAAGGAGACAGCCAAGGTGGCATTGCGGGTTTTTAGGGAGGTTGTCCACAGTCTTGATGACCTTCCTCATGATTTCCACCCTAACTCCGAGCTCCAACAGCTCTCCCCACCGAGCTTAAAGGCAGCCAACGGATTCTACAGGAACAACAGTTTAACTTTTAGTTGGACAGCCAAGCTCCACTAATTAAGGAAGCCAGCTTGATCCTCATCATGTATAAATATTGAGGCCGTAGCCTTGGATAGGAGCTTTTTTGAACTTTTGAACTACTGTTGCAATTTCTGAGTACGAGCTACAGCTCGGTTTTTTTGCTTTTTGTAAGCCAGTTTTGGCATGTTGTTAGACTCATGATTATTTAATAAAGGCAGGCAGATTTGGATCCAATCCTGAGTTCTTAAGAGGAGCTATAGCTCCTAGGTTAGGGCCCAACCTGAGAGCAATAGACCTCCTTTTCCTTGTATTGTTACTTGTCTTTCCTTTCAGCACTTCATTTCTTTGCTTTGACATGCATTTGAAAAACACAGTCTGCTGATTTAATTTCTTTAATGTGATTGAGTAGGATTAGTTTATGGTTAAAGTGCTTTCAGTGGCTTAGATTAGAGTAGGAGGATTAGAATTCATTAGAGCTCCAAGAAAAGGTTGACAGTGCACTCACTTCCATCTCTGTTTAGAGATTAGGGGTGTAGACCGTACCAACCACCAAAAAACGCAGTCTTATACGTTCATGCAAGCTGCAACACAGTCATTTCAGTCATAGAACCGTCCATGCATTCTGATCTTAAGCAATACTTCTTCGTTCCAACACCATGCACGATTTCTCTCTACAATTTACATTGCTGTTCGTTGGTTTAATAACACAGTTAGGATAGGTTGATGAATTCTCGGTTTTGTGCAGATCGGTTCCCTTCACACTGCGTAGCATCACTTTATTATCTTCTTCTTCTTCTCAACCACGCCTAAAGTCACCTACCCAACCTCTGCTCAGCTCGTTTGCCTTCCAACCCTTCTACTTTTCACGTAGCTCCACCGTTTTGACTTTTCATTGCTTCCACCCTTCTATCCACCAACCAACTTTACCCACTCTTTCTCCATCTCATATCTCTGTCCCTGAGCCATCACTAGCTCCCTTTTCATCCTACCTATCCACCCATACAGCTCCTCGACTCCTCCATCACCCGAAACTCCAACTATAGCACATCCTGTAGAAGTTAGCAGACTTCCTGTAGAAATCTCGAGCTTCCTGTAGGATCCCCTGCAGACATCCTGTAGAAGCCTGCAAACTCGGTTGCTAAGCACCTGAACATTGTGGACTTCTGTGGAATGATGTTAGGAATCCCCTGGAACCTCTCCTAGCCCTCCTGACCTTTTTCAAGCCTTCCTTCCCTTCGAACTACCCCTGCACAGTCAAACCCTAATAAGAAACAAAGTCATAATAACTCCAACCACTTAAGCAAAAATATAAAAACAATGTTCTTTTCAATAGAAGTAGTTTAAATTCATGCATCTCATATCACTAGAAGTAATGGCATCATTTCTAGAAGTTTGCACTCCCACCATTGCATCATAGAGATTAAACTAGTCAGATTAGGGTTTACTAGGGTTTCCATGTTTTGTTGGCTTTCAGTTCATTATTGCAAAGTAGGTTAATTTCCTTTGAGATAGCCTTGGTCCATCATTTAGAAAGCTTCTTCTGAGAACATATAGAAGTTGGCTTGAGCCCTAGCGGACTTGTGCCAGCTGACCAAGTGACAGCTGCGACAAGAGCTAGTACTTGTGCATACAACACCGTCGCTTCCAAGTTTGTTACGAACTACTGGGTTGATAAAATTAGAGATAGGAAGCTCCAGGAGTTGTAGCATTATTGCTACAATACTGGAGCCCACCATTAACCATCGTTGAACATCATTGACTATGGTTGAGCATGGAGTGAACATGGTTGAGCTTGTTTGAACATGGTTGAACTTGGTGGCCATGTTTAAGCATTATTGAGATTGCTTGACCATGGGTAGTTTTCTTGACCATGGTTGAGCTTATTTAAAAATGGTTGACTGTTACTAAACATGGTTGACTAGGGTTATCGACATTTAAATATGGATGACTGTGGTCAACCATCGTTGACCAATGCCAAAGTTGGCCATGGTTGGCCATATTTACCATGTTGACAATGGTTGACCACAATTAACAACAATTAACCATGTTGACCATGTACACCATTATTAACCATTGTTTGGCCATGTTTGACAATAGTTAACAATAGCCAACCATGTGGACCATTGTTGATTATCATTTGGCCATGTTTAACCTTGATTGGACATGGTTGGCCATCTTAACCATGTTGAACATGGTTGACATTATTGTCTACTATTACTTATTCTCAACCACATATGACCATAGTTGATTGTGTTTGACTTCCGTTAAATAAAGGAAGATCATGCTTGACTTGGTTAAACATGGTTTACCATGGTTTTCATTAGTGTTGGTTAAACAAGGTTAGCAATGGGTAGACTTTATGACCATGTTTGACTATGGTTAAGGTTGCCTAACGATTTTTTACCATGGTAAAGCTTGCTTGACCATGTTTAAACATGGTTGACTATGGTAAATCATGGTCAAGTTATGGTTAACCATGAACATGGTAGTCCATGTTGAGCATGGTTATCCATGGTTTGACCATGTTAACTATGCTTGAGAATGGATGACCATGTTGTCCATTGTTGACTATGGTTGAGCATGGATGAACATGGTTGACAATGGTTGAGCTTATTTTAACATGGTTGACCATGTTTACCATGGTTGAGCTTATCCAACCATGGTTGAATATGGTCAATATATGGTTGACTATGGTTAAATATGGTAGATCAGGGTTGTCAGCATTTACCTACAGATGACTATGGTCAACCATGGCTGACCATGGTTGGCCATCTTAACCATGTTGACCATGGTTAACCATAGTCAACCATGTTTCCCATGTAGACCATTGTTGATCGTGTTTTGGCCGTATTTGATCCTGGTTGAACATGGTTGGCCATCCATGGTTGACCATCTTAACCATGTTGACCATGGTTAACCATAGTCAACCATGTTTCCCATGTAGACCATTGTTGATCATGTTTTGGTCGTATTTGATCCTGGTTGAACATGGTTGGCCATCTTGACTATGGTTGATATCGTTGCATGCGGTTGACTATTTTTTACTATATATGATCATAGTTAATTGTGTTTGACCTCAATCAAACAACGAAAGATCATGATTGACTTGGTTAAACATGGTTGACCAGGTTGTCAATGGTTTTTTTTGTTTCATTGTGACATCATTTTTTTGTCCAATTATGATGATGTTTGATGTTCATCACATACTCACATCATTTATTATGTGTTACATTGTGATCATGTTATTATTCATCACATTATGCCATTTTTTATTATTCCTCACATTATGATGACATTGTTTGTTTGTCACATTGTGATGTGACTTTTTATGTGGCACATGATGATGTTGTTTCTTGTTCATGATTTTGTGACTACATTTACTGATCATCATATTATGATAATGTTCATCACATTGCAATGTGATTGGTCTTTTGTCACATTTTGGTGACATTTGTTGTTCATCACATTGCATTGACATTTGTTGTTTGTCAAGTTGCAACAACATTTATCATTTGTCACATTATGATTATGCTTAATGTTTGTCATGTTTTGAAAATGTATTTTTTTCAGCACATTGTGACATTACTTCTTGTTCATCACATTGCAATTACATTTATTGTTCATCACATTCAGATGATGTTTATTGTTTATCACATTATTGGAATTTGTTATCTATCACATTGTAATGATGCTTATTATTCATCACATTGTGATGAAATTTATTACTAACTATGGATGACTTTAGTCAACTATGGTTAACTACGGTTAGATATGGTCAACTTATGTTTGATGAAGGTTGAATATGGTTGTTGAGGCCTCAATATGGTTGCCTATGGTTGAATATGTTCGATCATAGCTGATTATGGTTAATGGCGATGGTTAACAATGGTTAACCATGACTGACGATGGTGATGAGGAATGACCATGGTTGTCCAAGGGTTGATAAAGATTGATCATTAATGATAAGAGATGCCCATGGTTTGGTATGGTTAAATATGATTCAACATGGATGACCATGGTCAACCATAGTTTGCTATAGTGAGTTTGTTTAGCCATGGATCAACATAGTTGATGGTGGATGAACTTGTTGTTCATGTTTGACCATGGTCACCATGTTTGATAATGGGTGAACTCATGGTTGACTATGGTTGATTGTGGCTAAACATGGATGACCATGGTTGAGCTTAACCTACCATGGTTGACTATAGCGAACAAATGGTTGAGTATGTATAAATATGATATACTAGGGTTGTCAACATTTACCTATATATGACAATGGTCAATTGTGGCTAACCATGATGCCCATGTTTCCATGGTTGTCCATATTGACCATATTAACCATGCTTGACCATAGTTAATAATAGTAAACTATTTAGACCATTTTCGACTATGGCTTCACCATGTTTGACCTTGTTGTCTAAGATTGATGATTCTCAACCACATATTACCATAGTTGATTATGTTTGATCTTGATCAAACAATGGAAGATCATGTTTGACTTGGTTAAACGTGGTTTACCATGGTTGTCAGTGGTTTTTTTGGTTACATTTTGATATCATTTTTTTCCAAATTCCGATGATGTTTAATGTTCATCACATTCGATGTCATTTGTTGTGAGTCACATTGTGATGATATTTATTATTCATCGCATTATGACATGGTTTATTATTTCTCACATTGTGATGCCATTCTATTTTCATCTCATTGCAACATGATTTATGGTTTGGTCCATCATACTGAAAATTATTGTTCACTATTTTGTGACAAAGTTTTTGGTTCATCACATTGCCACATTACTCATCACATTGTGATGATGTTTGTTGTTTGTCACATTTGCAATGACATTTGTTGTTCGTCACATTGTGATGATGTTTATTGTTCATCACATTGCACTGTCATTTGTTATTCACCACATTACGAGGATGTTTATTGTTTGTCACTTTCTAGTGACATTTGTTGTTCATCACATTATGATTACATTTATTTTTCATTACATTGCAATGAAGTTTATTATTCATCACACTTCGATGACATTTATTATTTGTCACATCGCAATGATGTTTATCATTCATCACATTGTGATGAAGCTTATTATTGACTATGGTTTACTTTGGTCAACAATGGTTAGATATGGTCAAGTTATGTTTGAATAGGGTTGAGCATGGTCGACTGTAGTTGTTGAGACCTGAAGATGATTTACTACCAATATTGTTGACCATGGTTAACTATTGTTGATGTGGTTGACTATGGTTGATCGTGGTTGGCTATGGTTAAAGAGGATTAATAATGGTTAATAATGGTTGAGCAATAATTGATGAGGATTAACCATTGGTGATGAGGGTTGACCATGGTTGACTATGGTTAAATATAGTTGAGCGTGGATAACCATGGTTGAAAATTGTTGAGTTAGTTTTACCATGGATCAATATGGTTGATTATGAGTGAACTTCTTGTCAATGTTTAACCATGGTCACCATGTTTAAGAATGCGTGAGCTTGTGAGAGAATGGTTAATTGTGGTCAACTTTAGAAATTTACGAGGTAAGTTCGTCAGATAGAACACCAAAGGACATCGCTCACAAACAAATCACAGATCAATACACCAGTATCCTTGACGTGGTTAAAACCCCCAAAGAGGGAAACAACCCACGGCTTGAGCCAACGCAGCCACTTCAGGCAATTTATTAATAAAAGAAATAAAATTTACATAAGATTCTCCCATGAAAAATCACCTTACAAATGACCCCCCATGCTCTTTAAATAGAGATCATGGACCAATCAGGTGTTAAGCCATGGATCAAGTGTCAGTAATACAGAGGAGAGAATGAGTTGTCAGATCACTCCATGTCTAGAACATATCATGACCGTCAGATTGTAAGTTACAAAAGTACATGGTAAAGAAACACACTTTCCCTAACTCTACACTAGACCAAGTTATACTTTAATATTTCCTATGTGTCGAAATATCCTAACATCCCCCCTTAAGAACAACTTGGGATAGGATTGAAGGGTGTACAAATATGACACAATAGGAGAAGGAAAGAGGAATTAGAGCATATCCCCCCTTAGTGACAACTTCCTGACCTCCAACCATAAATCAAAGTTGAGTAAACTTCCCCTCTATGAGAGCCTTTGTAAATATGTCTGTAACTTGATCATCGGTTGAACAATATTTCACTTCAAGAACATGGTCATGAATGAGCTTTCCGATGAAGTGCATGTGTAGGTCAATGTGTTTGTTGCGCTGATGTTGGACTGGATCTTTGCATAGTTGAGTGGCACTTTGATTATCACACCAAAGTGTAGTCAGATGCTGCTGCTGAAAGCCAAACTCTGACCGGACCTGACGAAGCCACAGGGCTTCCTTACTAGCTTTTACGATGCCACGATACTCTGTTTCTGATGAAGAAAGAGAAATGGAACTTTTTTTCTTGCAAGCCCATGTAATAGGTCCAGAAATAAGAGTGAAAACATAACTTGCAGTAGACTTCAGATCATTAGGGTCACCAGCCCAATCAGAATCAATGAAACCAACCAATAGAGGAGATGCTTCTACACTGTAATGAATCCCAAACTGAACTATACCTGGGACATAATGAGGTATTCTTTTAGCTGATTTCCAATGAATTTCATGTGGGTTTTGCATAAACCGAGAAATAAGGCCAACAATAAAGGAAAGGTCAGGATGAGTGTGGGTTAGATACAAAAGTTTTCCTACAAGCTGATGGTATAAGGTAGCATCAACTTCAGGGGAAGTACAAGTGACTGAAAGTTTGGCTCCAGATTGAAAGGGAGGAGGGGATGGTTTACAGTCTTCCATGTGAAAGTGGCATAGAATATCACAGACGTACTTGGATTGGGAAAGGGGAATACCTTCCTTGGATTCTAAGACTTGAAGACCAAGAAAATAATGCAAGTGTCCCAAGTCTATCATTTCAAACTACTTTTTAAGGTTGGACTTCACATGGTTTATAAGGTTGGGATCATTACCAGTAAGGATAAGATCATCAATATAAAGAAAAAGAATGATAAGAGACTTACCCACTTTATTGGTGTAGACAATATTGTCATAATGACACCTAGAAAAGCCAATATCTAAAAGAAAGCTATCCATTTTGGCATACCAAGCTTGAGGGGCTTGCTTGAGACCATAAAGGGATTTCTTAAGCCAGCATATAAGGCTGAGTCTGTTTGTATAAATTCAGGAGGTTGTTCCTGTTATAAAATTATATATTACGGAGCAATAGAACACATAAAATATAGCAGAAATATAAACACAGAGAACACATAAAACAAGAGAGACACAGATATACGTGGTTCACCCAGTTTGGGCTACGTCCACCCCGAACAGCCAGTCCTTCCTTTCTATTATCCAGCAAAATGAAGAGACACAACCTACAAAAAATCCGCTGTAATATCCTCTGTTTTCTCTCACAGTCTCACCTCTCAGTTTCTTGCTCACAGAATACACATCTATATCTCAGCCTCCAATACAATGACCTCATACAAAGAGAGGGGTTGCCTTCTAGGGAAAAAAACCCTAAACTAAACATAAGTTCTACCATCAGATCATCTGCCTAATGAATGGCCCAGATTGACTAGAAATTACTATACTTTTACAAGGAAATTTTACATTTGTTTTTAGCTTCTGGGGCGCTGCCCCCGAGCCCCCGCCGGGGGACTGCTAGCCCCCGAACCCCCTAGTCGGGGGGATCGGCCCCCCCGAACCCCCGCGGGGGGGACAAGTCCCCCCCGCATGGAGGGTTGTACAAACTTCCTGGGGTATACATCCGGCTGAAACAAAGACCTCTGAACAATCATGCTCCACACACAACAATCTCCCACTTGGAGAATGATTGTAGAAACTCCATCGCTGATTCATTTGCTGGACGATGACTCCTCTTTGGACCTGGCTGTTTCTCATATTCATCGTCATCCTTTAAGACCAATTGAAACTGAACATATTCTCAGTTTCTCCTTGGTTACAACTTTTGTTAGCATATCTGCAGGATTCTAGCTAGTGTGTATCTTTTCCAGCTTCAACTCTCCATCTTCCAACACTGATCGTATGAAATGGTACTTGAGCTGTATGTGTTTAGTCCTAGAATGAAATGCTGAGTTCTTTGCAAGATGAATGGCACTTTGGCTATCACTGTACAACGTGCCCATATCATGCTCCTTACCCAATTCACCCATAAACCTTTGTAGCCAAATCATTTCTTTACTAGCCTCTGTAGCAGCAACATACTCTGCTTCTGTTGTTGAAAGTGCAACAACACTTTGGAGTTTTGAAATCCAACTGACAGCTGTTCCACCAACAGTAAATACATATCCTGTAGTGCTCCTCCTGTTATCCCTATCACCTGCCATATCTGCATCAACATATCCCTGTAGAGAAATGTTTGCACCACCAAAGCATAATGCTTGATTTGTGGTACCTTTCAAATATCTGAGAATCCATTTTACTACCATCCAATGTTCCTTTCCTGGATTGTTCATGTACCTGCTTACAACTCCCACTGCATGTGCAATATCAGGCCTTGTGCAGACCATTGCATACATTAAGCTTCCAACTGCTGATGCATATGGAACTTTAGACATATAATCCATGTCTTCTTGGGTCTTTGGGCACATTTCCTTACTAAGTTTGAAATGGCTAGCAAAAGGTGTACTAACTGGTTTTTCATTGTGCATATTAAATATTTTCAACACCTTTTGTATGTACTCATTCTGAGACAATGTTAATTTGCGATTTTTCCTGTCTCTAGTGATTCTCATACCAAGGATTTGTTTTGCAGCTCCCAAATCCTTCATTGCAAATGAATTTTCCAATTTTCTTTTGAGTACATTTATTTCCTGCATGTTAGATCCTGCAACAAGCATGTCATCCACATACAATAACAATATAATATAGCTGCCATCATTTTCTTTTTCAGATAAACACAATGATCAGAGTGACATCTAGTATAACCTTGTTCAGACATAAACTTGTCAAATTTTAGATACCACTGCCTTGGAGCCTGTTTTAAGCCATACAAGCTCTTCTTCAACCTGCACACTAGTTTCTCCTTCCCTTTCACCTCATATCCTTGTGGCTGCTGCATATATATCTCTTCCTCCAAATCCCCATGGAGAAAGGCTGTCTTTACATCTAACTGCTCAAGATGCAAATCTTCAGCTGCTACAAGACTTAAAATAGTTCTGATTGAAGTCATTTTAACAGCAGGAGAAAATATTTCATCAAAATCAATACCTTTCTTCTATGCAAACCCCTTCACCACAAGTCTAGCTTTGTACCTCTGTTTCCTCCATCTTCTTCCTTCAGCCTGTAAACCCATTTATTCTTCAATGTAGTTTTTCCTGCAGGCAACCTGACTAAATCCCAAGTCTGGTTATGCATTAAGGAGTCCATCTCTTCTTCCATGGCTACCTCCCACTTCTTCCTGCTTTCAACCTGCATTGCTTCTTCATAACATTCGGGTTCACCAGAATCAATCAACAATAAATAATATAATGAAGGAGAGTATCGTTCAGGGGGTCTACTTATCCTGGTAGATCTTCTAACACCACTTTCAGGTGTTTGGGGTGCCTGTTGCTATTGTGGTGGTCGCTATTGTTGATTATTATTATTTTCAGGCACCTTTACCTTTTCAGTGATTTCATCAAGAACTGCGTATTCCTTGTTTTCCTTTTCCTGTTTCTTTTCCTACAACTGATTCTTATACAAGACCTTTTCATTGAATATTACATCTCTGCTCCTAATGATTTTGTGATTTTCGTAATCATATAAGCGATAACCAAAATCATTAACACCATATCCAATAAAGGTACATTTCTTTGACTTTGCCTCAAGCTTTGTTCTATTTTCTTTATCAATATGGACAAAGGCCTCACAACCAAAAGGCTTTAAAAAAGAGTAGTTTACCTTTTTACCTGTCCATGCTTCCTCCGGAACACCACCATCCAAGGAACTTGAAGGCCCTCTGTTTATTGGATAAACAGCAGTATCTACAGCATCTGCCCAAAACTGTAAAGGCAATCCTGCATGCAATCTCATGCATCTTGCACGCTCCATGATTGTTCTGTTCATCCTTTCTGACACACCATTTTCTTGTGGTGTTCTTTGGAACTGTCTTCTCTCTGCGAATTCCATGCTCTGAATAGTACCTATCAAACTCTTTGTTGCAATATTCACTTCCATTGTCTGATCTAAGACACTTCAATTTCTTTCCTGTCTCAATCTCAACCAAAGCTTTCCATTTCTTGAAAGTATCAAATACATCAGATTTATTCTTAATACAATAAATCCAAGTTTTTCTAGTTGCATCATCAATAAAAGTAACATAATAAGGAGAGCCACCGAGAGATGATACCTGAGCAGGTCCCCATACATCTGTATGCACAAGCTCTAATTTTTCATTCTTCTTTTCTTTCCCAACTCTAAGAAATCTGACTCTCTTCTGTTTTCCATAAATGCAATTCTCACAGAAGTCCAAATCAACATTCTTCGAACCCGGCAACAAATTCCTTGAGTGAAGAATCTTCATCCCCTTTTCACTCATGTGTCCGAGCCTATGATTCCATAATGCTGCATCTACTCCTTTGGAGGTTAAAGCATTAACAGAGTTAGAAATACCATTGCATAAATACAATGTACCAACCTTTTCGCCTTTTGCTATTACCAAGGCTCCTTTGGTGACCTTCCAAGCTTTATCTGTGAAAGTTGTCACACAACCTTCACCGCCTAACTGCCCTGTTGAAATCAAATTTTTCTTTAGATCTGGAACATGCCTTACCTCCTTTAATAGCCATTGGTTTCCATTCTGCTGTTTTACAAGAACCTTACCCATTCCAACGATTTTACAGGGTTTATCATCACCTAGACGAACTTGTCGAAAATCTCCTTGAACATAGTCATGAAAGTATTTCTTATCAGGTGTGGCATGGAATGAAGCCCCTGAATCTACCACCCATGAATCAGTAATATTTTCGAAAGAAAGAATCAGAGCATCTTGTAACACCTCACCTGTCACATTTGCTTCATGATTGTTTTCTTATTGTGCATCTCCTTCTTTTCCCTTCCGAGATCTATAGTATTTCTTTAGGTGTCCTTTTTTTTTCACATTTCCAGCGCACTATCCCCGATCTGGACTTGGATCTGCCTTTCCTTGATTTACTGCGATATCCTAAGCTCTTTCCTCTTTCCATTTTTCTTCCTCTAGACTCTGCAGTCAAAGCATTTCCCGATGTCTTACCGGAGCTTTTCCGTCGCATTTCCTCGCTAAGGATAGCACCGACAACATCATCAAACTTTAAAGTACTAGATCTAGAAACGGAGTTACTAATGGCCATTACCAAACCATTCCAACTTTTTGGTAATGAGCACAAGAATAACAGAGCTCTAACTTCATCATCAAAGTTTACCCCTACAAAACTTAACTGACTTGTAACTGTATTAAAATCATTTAAATGGTCTGCAACAGATCCACCTTCCGACATCTTCATATTAAATAACCGTTTCATAAGAAATACCTTGTTTGAGGCCGAGGGTTTTTCATATAGTTTCGACAACGTCTGAATCAAACCCTCTGTTGTGGTTTCCTTCGAAATGTTGAAGGTGACTGACGCAGCAAGGCACAACCGTATTGTTCCGAGTGCCTTTCTATCGAGAAGGTTCCATTCTTCGTCTGTCATACCCGTTGGCATCTTTGATTTTCCGCCCAATGGTAGGTATAGATCTTTCTAATACAGATAATCTTCCATCTGCATCTTCCACAACGAGAAGTTTTGGTCGTTAAATTTTTCTCAACCCTAAACTTACCATCTTCCGCCATTGCTCCCACTCGAACCAGGAACCCTTCTTTCCTGTGAGTTTATCAGCCAAATAGACCTTCGGCCCTGATACCAGTTGTTAGAAAATTATATATTACAGAGCAATGGAACACATAAAATATAGCAGAAATATAAACACAGAGAACGCATAAAACAAGAGAGACACAGATATACGTGGTTCACCCAGTTTGGGCTACGTCCACCCCGAACAGCCAGTCCTTCCTTTCTATTATCCAGCAAAATGAAGAGACACAACCTACAGCAAATCCGCTGTAATATCCTCTGTTTTCTCTCACAGTCTCACCTCTCAGTTTCTCGCTCACAGAATACACATCTATATCTCAGCCTCCAATACAATGCCCTCATACAAAGAGAGGGGTTGCCTTCTAGGGCAAAAAACCCTAAACTAAACATAAGTTCTATCGTCAGATCATCTGCCTAATGAACGACCCAGATTGACTAGAAATTACTATACTTTTACAAGGCAATTTTACATTTGTTTTTAGCTTCGGGGGTGCTGCCCCCCAGCCCCCGCCGGGGGACCGCTGGCCCCCGAACCCCCAGTCGGGGGGGATCGCCCCCCCGGAACCTCCGCGGGGGGGACAAGTCCCCCCCGCGTGGAGGGGTGTACAAAATTCCTGGGGTATACATCCGGCTAAAACAAAGACCTCTGAACAATCATGCTCCACACACAACGGTTCCATATACATTTCTTTAAGAAATCCCCCATGCAAGAAGGCAGATTTAACATCCATCTGATGGACTTCCCATTTGAAAGAGGCAGCAAGGGAAAGAACAAGGTGGATAGAGTTCATTTTGGCAACAGGGGAGAAGGTTTCAGTATAGTCAATGCCTTCAATTTATGGAAAACCCTTAGCAACAAGACGAGCTTTATGTTTATCAACTTTTCCATCTAGTCCAAACTTGGCTCTGTAAACCCATTTGCATCGAACAAGTCTTCATCCCTTCGGAAGAGGAACAAGCTCGCATGTATCATTTTCCAATAATGAACGATATTCTTCATTCATAGTTGCATCCCAATTTTGATGGCCTAAAGCTTCTGCAAAGGTGTCAAGATCATAATTCGCTAAAGCTTGATCCAGTAAAGAAGAGGCTCTATCGAACTGAGAATGTGTATGTCGTTGATCTGTAGGATCTCCTGCAAGAGCGCCTGCTGCATCCTGAGTAGAACGAACCCATTTTGGAAGTTGAGGAACTGAAGGAGGATCCTGAGAAGGTTCGGGAGGATTGTCATCATCTAAAGAAGAAATTTTTTCAGAAGTAGAAGGGATAGAGAGAGGTGGCAGATCCGTTGAATTAGGCTCGTAGGCTGATATATTTTGAACAAACTTTACATCTCTTCTAATGATAACATTTTTGGACTTAAGTGGAATAAGTCTATATCCTTTGACATCTTCAGAATATCCAACAAAAATACAGTTTTCACTCTTAGTTTCTAAAGCTTTATGTTTGTCATCTGGAATATGGGCCCATGCTTCACTTCCAAAAATACGAAAGTGACTTACATGTGGTTTAATTGAGTTCCATGCTTCTTCTAGTGTGATATGCTTTAAAACCTTAGTAGGATTATGATTTACTATGTAATTTGCAGAGTTAATTGCTTCTACCTAGAAATTAAGACTAATTCCTTTAGATTGAAGCATATAATAGCCATTTCCTTTAAGGTGCGATTCTTCCTTTTAGCTACACCATTTTGTTGTGGAGTATATAGAATAGTATGTTGCATTTGAATTCCATGCTTAGTGCAAAATATGATGAATTTGCTGTTAACATATTCTCCTCCTTTATCAGATCTTAGCTTAAGAATTTGATGTCCAGATTGTTTTTCAACAAAGACCTTAAAGGCCAAGAACATGTTAAATACTTCACTCTTGAGTTTTAAGAAGTATACCCAAGTGCGTACGGAGAAATCATCAATGAAAGTTAATAAATACTTGTAGCCAGAGAATGAAACAACTGGAAGTGGACCACATAAATCACTATGCACAAGTTGTAAATTGGTTGAGGCATGCTTTTCAAAACTATCTCAATGATGTTTTCTGAGTACACATCCGGAACAAACACTATCTCTGCATGATACCATAGGAAGACCTGTCACCATATTTTCTTTACATAGATTTTGAAGGGAGCAATAGTTTGAGTGACCAAATCTCTCATGCCAAAGCTTGCTCACTTCATCATTATTAGTGACAAATACCGAGGGAAGAGTTGATGACCAAAAGTTATTAAACTTATACAACCTTGTAGAATCATTACAAATGCTAGTAGATAAAATATGTTTAGGATCTCTTAGGTCCTTAATTACAACATCATGAGGTGAAAATTCAACGGTTTTACGTTCATCTGTATGAGTTATCTGATATACAAATAGAAGGTTGCGGGATAAGGTTGGAACACATAATACATCATTAAATTGACCATTGTCTAGATGAACAGTTCTAGTCCCTACAACACTAAGAGATCTATCATCACCAACATATATATTTTTGGTGTTACAAACATTTAAAGAAGAAAACATGGCTTTGTTTTTGGCCATGTGATAAGAAGCTCCAGAATCAATGAGCCACTCATGAGATTGAAAAGAAGAAGATACATTTAGTGCATAACCAGACCGAGATGCTTGACAACTACATGCAGCAAGTGCTATTCCTGAAGATGAAGTTGAAGTTGAAGAGTGCTCCAAATGGATGTTATGCTTCTTCATTGCTGCTTCCAAGGCTTCCATCTTCTTAAAGCATTTGATTCTAAGTGGCCATATCGATTACAAAAGTGGTAATTTCTATCAGTCTTCTTCCCTTTATTTTTATTTTCCTTATCATTTTTTTGAAATGATTTTTCATTTTGAGACTAAAATTTCTTAGGACCCTTGTTTGGTTTAGGACCATTCTTTTTAGGATACTGCTCCTTAGGATTCTTTGAATTTGGTTGTTGCTGGGTGGCTAAGACTTTCTTAAAAGAGTTTCCAAGGTTAAGAATACCAAGATGTAAGAGTTTTTCTTGTTCTCGTATTAAAGAATCACAAAAGGCATTAAAAGAGGGGACTTGTAGTCTTGTCTTTGAGAAATAAAGACTTCTCTAGTAGAATGGAAGGTGGAAACAAACATAGAGTAGGCTAGTCCCAACTTAGTAAGAATGGAATAGATAAGGCTACCATCTTCTTTCTTAACCTTAACACCTTCCAAGAGAAGTCTAAGGGTCTTGAACTTGGATAAAAAATCTTCAATGAAAGAAAAATTATTTGGGTCCAAAGTAAGAAACTCATTTTCGAGTTGATGGGCTCTAATTTCATTTTCAATTCCAAAAACTTTAGTGAGTTGTTTCATTGCTTCATTATGGGTATCAAGTTCTGCGATATGGAATCTAAGGTCTGGAGAAATAGACATCCCTATCAACCCACGTGCTTGATCTTGCCTATTTTCCCATTTGGCTACCTTATCTTCATCTTTAGATTTAGTTTCTTGGCCTCAGGCTATTCTATAAAGACCTTTACTTCTAAGTAAATCCACAATGTAGGACCACCATTAGAAGTAGTTGGTGCTGTCAAGAATAACTTGGCATAGAATTTCTATTTAACAGAAACTGAAGCTGTAGATGCTGAAACTAAGTATTCCAATGGAAAGATCTCGAAAAATTAATTCGATTAAAAAAAACCAACTCTAAAAACGGCTTCCGGATGAAGAAGTTATGGCTTTTTGAAGAAAATTTGTTGAAGATGCCGACAAAGTGTGTGAATGTGTGGAAGTGAATGATAATGTTATATTTATTACAAAAAAAAAAAAAAAAAAAAAAAAAAAAACCCTTTTCCAAACTTAATCTAATTAGCTCACTTTAAAAAAGATTTTATGTGACCCACTTTTATAAATAAGTGAAAGTCACTTTTACAATGGCACTTTATGAGCTACTCACTAAATTGTAACTTAAATAAAAAATAAAGAGCCTATAGAATTATAAGTGACTCACTTTTTATAATGGGTGAGAACACTTTTACATAAAGTAATTTAAAACATAAGTTACATGTGCTTTTTGAAAAAGTAACTCAACAAAAATAAAGACTTGAACCCAAGATCTCTATTCTCATAAAGTAACTTTAGACCAATTGAGCTAGTTTAAAAGGTTGTTAATTTTTGGAAAAGAGGAAGGGTTTTTTTTTTTTTTGTGTTGCTCAAGCTTTTGGGTGTGTTCTTACTTGAAAAAAGCTCCTTTTTCCTACAAAACAAAAAACCAAACAACCCAACATGGACATGAAAAAAAAAAACAAACCTTATGGCTTGAAGTTAGCTTTCACTAGAAACTAAATATTTTCCTCAATGTTTTTTATTTTCTAAGATCACACTAAGGTGCGACGAAAAAGAGCATACGCATGAGAAAAATCCTTCTGTTCTATTTCTGATTTTCCCAGATCGCACAAAGTCACAGGGCAAGGATCATACGCAAAAATGAAAGGTATAGATCCAGTAATAAAAAACAGAGAGCTAAATAAACCAAAATGAAAAGAGAGATGAATAATTAAAACCACAAATAAACACTGTATACCTCCAGATCTTAAAAATGACATAGCTAGGGCTGCTAGGAACCTTTTCATGTGAAACGAAAGGGGTTCCTCACTGGAACAGATTCTCCTAACACAATAGAGTAGTCTTCTCGGCCCGAAAGCAGTTAGAAGCAGTAACTTTAGGAAACAACAGTCAGGTGCAGTTGTATCGGCTTCAGATTTGGATCACAAATGGATGTGGCCCTCAAATAGCTCCGATACCATGTAGGAATTTATAGGGTAAGTTCCTCATATAGAACACCAAAGGACACCTCTCACAAACAGATCACAGATCAATACACCAATATTCTTGACGTGGTTAAAACCCCCAAAGAGGGAGATAGTCCACAGCCTGAGCCAACGCAACCACTTTAGGCAATTTATTAATAAAAGAAATAAAATTTACATATGCTTCTCTCATGAATGGTCACCTTACAAATGACCCTCCATTCTCTTTAAATAGAGATCATGGACCAATCAGGTGTTAAACCACGGATCAAGTGTTGGTAATACCAAGGAGAGAATGAACAGTCAAATCACTCCATGTCTAGAACATATCGTGACCATCAGATTGTAAGTTACAAATGTACATAGTAAAGAAACACACTTTACCTAACTCTAGTCTAAACCAAGTTATACTTAACTATTTCCTATGCGTCGGAATATCCTAACATCAACTATGGTTGATAATGAGTGAACATGGATGGAAATGTTTAACTATGTGTGAATATTGTTGAGCATGTTGGTTATCATCGACAAAGTAATTAACCATGAATGATCACGGTGGCCATGGTTAACTATGTTGACCATGGTTGATCGCTTTATAGTTGTTTCAACCATGGTTGATTATATTTGACTAAGGTGAAACTTGTTGAGCATGTTTTACCATGGTGACCATGATTTTCCATGCTTGTTTGACTATGGTTGAATATGGTTGACTATGGTGAACATAGTTAACAATGGTTGTGTATGTTTAACCATATATGAATATGGTTGACCATATGTGGGTATGGTTGACCATCAGTAACCATAATACCCATGATTGACTATGGGTGACAATATAAACCATGATTGACCATGGGGTTCACATGTTTAACTTTGGTTGACTACATTGACCATGTTGACCATGGCTAAATCAGTTTTGACCATGTTTCATGTGGTTTTCCATGGTCGACCATGTTGTTTATACCAAACATATATCTAAGTGTTTGATATATGTTGATAAAACATGCTTGAGCATGAAGACTATATATGACCATGTTTGACTATAGATGACTATGGTTAAACATTATGACATTATGACCATGTTTGATCATTACGACATTATGACATCATGACCATGTCTGACTAGGTTAACTATGGTTGACCATGTTTTCTATGTTGGCTATGTTGCTTATGGTTAGCTATGGTTAAGTGTGTTGAAAGTGTGAATATGTTGACTATGGTTGACCAAGTGACTATAGTTAATGATATGACCATGTTTGACATTGTTGAACATGTTTGACCTTGAAGACTATATAGGACCATCTATTGCCATGATTGTTAATGGCTAACCATTGTGATGTGACCATGCTTGATTGGTTGACTATGTTTTCTATGGTTGGCTATATTGACTATTGATTCACCATGTGACTATACTGGACCATGATTGACCGTTATGATCATAAGTAACCATTATACTAATAAGATATCTTTACTATAGTTGAACATATTTTATTTGACAATGAAAACTATGTTACAAACAAAATTATTTCAATATTATAAATAATTAAGTGTGTAAGACATTATTATATATATATATGTTAATAATAGTATTTAAATATTGGTATATTATAAATATTAACATTTGAATGAGTAACTAATTAAAAATAATTAAGATAAGCATGTTATTATTAATTTGAAATTTTAATATAATTTAATTTATAGTAAAATTGAAATTAATATGGTGTTTTTAACTTAAAAAATTATTAAGTTAATATTGAGTCTTTAATCTTCATTATAATTTTTTGTTAATAAATAATACATGATGTTTGTTGTGATTTTTTTAATAAATAATACATTCTTTTTGTTGTGATGAGAGTGTTGGAGAATTAAATTATAATGAAATGTATAACTTAAAATAACTTTAGTTGCAAATTCCTTTTTTGATAAAAGTAAATATATATATATATATATTAGAATTCTTAACAATAATTGATTGGATAACATGATTATACTTATTATAAAATTCACTTGGTTTATGTACACCATTTTTTGAAAATTAAGTGAGAACTATGGAATCTATATTTTAGGATTATTTTAATAAATAATCATATATTATTTATTAATTTTTATGGAATCAAACATCTTATTATTTATTTATTAATTTCCATAGATAATGTTATTGTAATGCTTAACAATAATTGGATAATGTGATTATATTTCATATGAAACTTGCCTAGTTTATGTACATAGTTTATGCACATAGTTTTGAGAAATCTAAGTGGGCAATATGGAACTTTTATGATAATATGATTATATATCATATAAAACCATACGTACGTAGTTTTTAAAAAAGAAATATAAGTGGCAGTGTGGAATTTATATTTTATAATTAATTAAATAAATAAGTATAGGTTATTTATTAATTTATATGTATTAATCAATTTTTTATTTATTTATTGATTTTTATGCATCAAACATGTTATTTGTTTATGTATGAATATTTTTTTTGGATGTTAAATGTTCATTGTTTATCTATTTTTTTCCACATAAATAAATTAAAATGGTGGAAGTTTAATTCTAAAATAGACACACCGAAAAAAACCATCGAATTAACTAAATGTATAGTAATTTTTTGTTTAATTAATTAATGAAACAAATTAAATTACATAATTAAAAACTACCAATAAAACCAAAAACAAAAATAAAAATCATAATATTTAAATTAAGTCATGAGAAAAACACGAAACAAGATTTCAATAATGTATTTGAAGTGTCTAGTATAAACATTTCCCAATTCGAAGTCGTCATCCAACCATTATATATTGGAAATAGATATGTTACGTAGATGCATAAATATATTTATGACAGATCACATTGGGTATTTGTAGTTGTAATACTAAAATTACCTCTTTCAATACAGAATACCCTGGTCTAAGCCGTCAAAATCAATGTTTTAATAATTAGTAAAAGAACCCTTCACATGATACATTGATGCACTTACCCTAATTATCACCCAATGAGCATCTTCTTATCATCTTTCCCACTTTAGAAATCAAGTGATTCAAAAGAAAAAAGAACCACACTTTAGGTAAAAAACCCACTTGGAAAATATTTCAACTTTTAAATGGAAAAGGAATGAAAAAAACTATAAATGGATTCATGCTATATAATATATTGTATGTAATCATTCAAATGCAAGGTAATCATAGGATATATGTTAAATCCCTATAATATTAGCGATTCCCCCATTATTATTGTCATTGTATCCCTTATTGTTATCGTTGTGCCCCTATTGTCCCCATATTGTTATTTTTGTGCCCCATAGAAGCCCACTATTGTTATTGTTGTGCCCTTATATTATTATTGTTATGTCGACTTTGATTATATTATGACCCCTTATACTCCTATATATATAAATGAGGTTTTATCATTAGTATCATCCAAGAATTTTTCATTTGTGTAATGTAAATGAGGTTCCCCCCTCGAAGAGGCTGATTTTAAAATTGTTGATCTATCTTTTCTTCTATTTTGTGAGCTCGTTACATAACATTCAGTATGAGAGCTTTGGATTCTAGGGTTTTGCTGCTCCAAATAGGTCATCATGAGATTTTCACTATAAATTTTTTTCTACGATGTTTCAGAAGTGGAAATTAAAACCCATTTAAGCTGAAATTGCGATGAACCTCGGATCCGAATTTCATATCTTTTATCGCTATATTTTCAGAGATAGGATCCAAGGAAGTTAGGGTTTTTGTAAGATCCCGAATTATATCTCAAATAGGTGACCTGGGGAAAATCGTCATAACTTTCTCTTTGAGCATCATATTGAAATTTCATGAAACGTTGCAGAAAGAAGACGACCTGTAGATTTTTGTGTATTAGTTTTAGGTCCTAAGGCCGAAACAATGACACGTGGCACTTCATACAAGTTCTCTCTACTGAACTAGTCTATAATCAGGGCATCTTGGGAGATTTGGCATAACTCTTCCTTGGAGAATCAAATCTTGATCACCCTTGTGGGGATGGAAAGAGGATTTAGAGGGCTACGACAGGATGCAATTTCAGACCTTAGAGATCCAAAATTACAAAGATACAACATATTCAATATCGAGATCCTACAAAGTGAAAAAAGGTGTGTAGGTTTTTAAAATTTTGCACAAGTTTGGTTTGAAAAATTAGTTTGAAGGAATTCAAAGGGAATAATGAAGTATTATTATCATTAATTGATGCCCCGAAGAAAGAAAATGGAAACACCTCGTAAGAAACTTGAAATCTCTAGCATGACTCATGAAGAAGAGGAATAAATGCAAAATGGTATATCAAAATTACGAGACCAAGTGCAACAAAATTCACTCTCACAAAAAGTAACATAAGCTAAGATGGATAGTTTAAAGAAAGGCGTGGAAGCTAAGATGGAGGGTATAAAAGAAAAATTAAAGGCAACATGGAAGATTTGAAGACAAGTGTGGAAGCTAAGATGGATGGTATAGAAGAAAAAATTAAAGGCAACTTGGAAGATTTGAAGACATATTTGACAAATTTGCTAGAAGAAATGCCTACTAATGGGGAAAGGGTAGTAAAGGAAACTCATGAGGAGAACAACATAAATGTTAATCATGATTTCATGGACTCTAACAATGGATTGAAGACCCACCATGTTCCAAATATCGATATGAGGAAGTTTGATGCCAAGGATCACGTAACGTGTATACTACAAATGGAGCAATATTTTGATATCCATAATGTGAAAAACGCACAAAAGGTATGCATTACAACTTTATATTTGGAACCAAATCAATTTGTATGGTATAGATGGATTTTCTCTCGTAAACAAATTTTCACTTGGGAAATTTTTATGGAAGCAATGATAGCACATTATGAGGATACAAAAAGCAACACGTTTTTTAGCCAATTGATAAATCTCAAACGAAAGGGTTCAATGATGGAGCACATTGAGGACTTCTAAAAATTGAATATAAGGGTAAAAGATATTCCAGAGGAGCATAGGATTGATGTGTTCATAGGGAATTTAAAGGATAACATATAACATGAGGTTCACCTTTGGGAACTTGATTCATTGGCGAAGGCATTCAGGTTGGCAAGAAAAATGGAAAGCAAAATTATGGCAACAAGGAAGCCTACCACTCACAGCTATAAATATGGAAGTGTTGTTGCCCCTAGCCTTCCACAACCTACAAGGCTGACACCACAACAATTGGAGGAAAAAAGAGAAAAAGGGCTTTGTTACAGTTGTAATAACAAATACATTAAAGGTCATAAGTGTGCTGAGAATAAATTATTTTACATAGATTGTGAAGAGGAGGAAGAAAAGGAACAAGAAACATTAAAAGAAGAGGATATACACCAGGAAAAAACCCTAGAAAAAGAATAAATGAATCCATCCATATCTTGTAATGCACTGGCTGGAATTACTACTCTTCAAACTATTAAGATAGAATGACATATCAAGACAAAAAGGTAATAGTGTTGATTGATTTGGACAATACCCATAATTTTATTCATTGTAAAATAGCCAAGGAATTGAATTTCTTCATATATCCAGCACCAGAGTGTCAAGTACTGGTTTCAAGTGGAGGAACCATAAATTTCTTTGGAAAGTGCCATAATATCAAGCTATCCATGGTAGAATATGTATTGAATAGCCCAATGCTTTCCATTCCAATCGACGGTTCTGATGTTGTATTAGGAGTCCAATGGCTACAATCCTTGGGTACAATAGCTTTTGATTTCAATAAATTTTCATGAAATTTTCTTCGGAAGGAAAGGAAGTTGAATTAAGGGGTATCATGGGGAAACCAGAAAATATAATCAACTCTAATGGAATGAAAAAGCTTCTAAAGAAAGAACAACGAGGTGTAATCACACAATTATGTTTGCTATAAGTTCCCATATCGAAATCATCTATTTCTCTAGATATCCAAAAAGTCTTGGACAATCATTCCAAGGTATTTGAGACTCCCAAAGGCCTCCCACCTATTCGTGATCAAGATCATGCTATTCATTTGAATCCATGAAGTGTTCCTCCAAACATCAGGCCTTACAGATATCCCTATGCCCAAAAGAGTGAAATTGAATGTATAGTTGCAGAAATGCTAGAGGCTGGTATAATTCAACTTAGTCAAAGTTCTTTCTCTATTCCAGTAGTATTGGTGCACAAGAAGGATGGGTCATGGTGCATGTGTCTAGATTATAAAGAGCTCAACAAGCTCACTTTTAAAGATAAATTTCCTATTCCTGTCATTGATGAATTATTGGATGATTTGCATGGATCAATTTACTTCACTAATTTGGATCTTCATTCAAGATATCATCAAATTAGAATGAATACTGAAGACATTCCATAACAACATTTAGAACTCATGAGGGTCATTATGAATTTTTGGTCATGCCTTTTGGCCTTACCAATGCACCTTTTACATTTCAAGGTCTGATGAATTCCATTTTCAAACCCTTCCTTAGAAAACTTGTGTTAGTATTTTTTGATGATATACTAATCTACAACAAGTCTTGGAAGGATTATGTTCAACATGATGACTAGGTGCTCAAACTATTGGAGGAGAAAAAATTATATTCAAAAATCTCCAAATGTTTCTTTGGAGTACAAGAGGTGGAATATATGGGTCATAGTGTATCTCATGACGGTGTGAAGGTAGACCCTAGCAAAATTAAAGGCATTAAGGAATGAAAAATCCCCACATCCATAAAGCATCTACGAGGATTTCTCATCTTGACAGGGTATTATCACAATTTTGTTAAGAATTATGGGTGAATAGCAACACCTCTAACAACATTATTAAAGAAAGATGCATTTTCATGGACTCCAGAAGCAACAAAAGCATTTGAACATCTTAAAGAGGCAATGTGCCAAGCACTGGTCTTAGCTACGTCGAACTTCAAAAAAACCTTTATTATGGAATGTGATGCCTTTGGAAATGGAATTGGTGCTGTCTTAATCCAAGAAGAAAGACTCATTGCTTTCGAAAGTCATCCAATCAAAGGAAAGTATTTACACAAAGGTATTTATGAGAAGGAAATGTTGGCAATACTACATGCACTTAAGAAATGACGACCCTACCTAATGGGAAGACACTTCAAGGTAAAAATGGATCATGATAGTATTAAATACTTTTTAGAATAAAGATTATCTTCAGAAGTGAATAAAAAATGGGTCACAAAGATGTTGGGTTATGACTTTGAAATCATCTACCCAAAAGGGAAGAAAAATGTTGTGGCAGATGCACTCTTAAGAAAGGATGAGGATGTGGAAGCATTGCTTTGTGACATTTATATTATCCAACCCAATTGGATAAATAAAGCAAGGAATGAATGAAAGAATGATGAAGAAGTGCGGGCACTCCTTCAAAAGATACAACAAGATCCCAGTACATCTAATACATTTAGCTGGAAAAATGATTCGTTATGGTACAAATATCACTTATACCTATGTAAGAATACCCAACTCAAAAAAAAGATTTTTATGGAATTTCACACCTCTCCCTTAGGAGGGCACTCAGGATTTTTAAAAACTTACCACAGGGTTAAGAAGGAATTTTTTTGGGATGGCCTTGAATCGGATATTCAAAATTTTGTGGCGAAATGTTTGGTTTGCCAAAAGAAAAATTGGAAACAATTAAGACCCTAGGTCTATCACAACCTTTATCCATTCCAAGCCAACGTTGAGGAGGTTTCAAAGGATTTTATTACAGGATTACCAAAGTCCGAAGAAAGAGTGTCATCATGGTGGCAGTTGACAGACTTACCAAGTATGCACACTTTTGTGCATTATCGCATCCATTTAAAGCCAATATAGTTTCTACTGCATTTATGGAAACAATTCAAAAGGTACATGGAAACCCAAATATTATTGTAAGTGACAAAGATCTCATTTTCACTGGAATTTTTTGGACATAATTATTTTCTTGTCTTGGTACTCAGTTAGCTCATAGCTCATCTTATCATCCTCAATATGATGGGAAAACTGAGATAGTAAACAAATGTTTGGAATGATATATTCGTTGCTTTGTATCTGATAAACAGACACAATGGGTCAAATGGTTGCCTCTGGATGAATGGTGGTATAACACTTCCCTCCATACTACAACAAAAATGACCCCATTTATGGAACTTAATGGATATCATCCACCTTTCATCACATCATATTGAAGAGAAAATTCTAAGGTTCAAGCAGTGGAAGATTACATTGAGCATCAACAACAAGTTCTCCAAATCTTAAAGGATAGCCTCACTTTGGCGCAGAATAGAATGAAACAACAGGCATATCAACATCGCAGTGAAAGAATTTTTAATGTAGGTGATTAGGTATTCCTACTGCTACAACCATATAAACAAATATCCCTCAAGTAAGCTAAGAAGGATAATAAATTATCACCAAAGTATTATGGTTCATACAAGGTGTTGCAAAATATTGGTACTATGGCATACAAATTTGAGCTTCCTACTGCTTCCCGAGTGCACCCAGTTTTCCATGTTTTATGCTTAAACAAGGTTATAGGTGACAAAATCCTAGTTGAAACAATATTGCAAGAACTTGACAAGGAAGGAAAAAATCATATTGGAACCTAAAGCAGTCACAGAAACAAGAACTTTACAGCTACGAAATCAATCAATTTTGGAGTATATCTTCAAGTGGAAGAACTTACCCACTGAAGATTCCACATGGGAGGGTGAGAATTTTATACAGAAGCATCCATAACTACTCAAACATTGAGGAAAACAATTTTTGGAAGGAGAGGGGCATGTTAGGTCCCTATAATACTAGTGATTCCCCCAGTACTATTGTCATTTTAGACTTTATTGTTATTGTTGTGCCCCTATTGTCCCCATATTCTTATTATTGTGCCCCATAGAAACCCACTATTGTTATTTTTATGCCCTTATATTATTATTGTTATGCCAACTTTGATTATATTGTGACCCCTTAGACTCCTATATATAGAAAGGAGGTTTTGCCATTTGTATCATCCGATAATTATTCATTTGTGTAATGTAAAGGAGGTTGCCCCCTCGAAGAGGCTGATTTTGAAGTCGTTGATCTATATTTTCTTCCATTTTGTGAGTTGGTTACATAACAATATAACATGATACAACACATTTTGCTCAAATAAATTCATAATTTAACCCAAAATGTTTGAAATCCAATATTGAAAAGTTCCTTTTATTTCATAAATCAATGAAATAAATAATGTGCGAGCGGGATATAAAAAACTTTGCCACTCTTGCAGGAGAAATAACCTCACAAAACCCATACCCATAATCTATACATATAAGAAATATGATAAATCACACTACATTTAAGTGGAAAATAGTAATCACATGATCTAGGTGGATATTGGTGGCCACCTGCCTATTCCTCCTAGACCTATAGTTGGTTTCAACAGTTTCCTTGATTATAGCAGCATTTACTATTTTTAGCATATTTATGGGTCCTGAAAGTTCGAAGCTATTTTGACATCCTAAACTACATTTTTTCGAGGTCTACAGTAGGCCCATGGCCTACATGGAAATTCCTATAGTAATCAGAGAGATATTTCCAACAAGGTATTGTATGCACCAAACGGAGATCATATGACCAAGTTACGACCTCGGGAAGTTGGTTGCCCAACTAACCACAAAAAAGCCCTCAAACCCTTGGCATTCCATCTCCTAGGGTTAGGGTTTTGGTTGTTTATGGTTTTTCCTTGTTGTTTAATGTTAATAAGGCCCTTAAGCCTCATTGTAACCTTTTCCAGACCAACCTTGCAAACCTAGACGTCCTCCCATGGCAGATGAAAAGATAGACGAGGGAGCAGGAGATCCTTTCAAAATATTTATCAAAGAAGCCCTCGAGTGATAAAGGAATGTGATAATGAATAACTTTTCCCATATCCTTCGGAAACTACCCATAGGAAACACATCTTCACCCAGTAGCCACTCTAGAGATGCCACTCCCTTTAAGATACAAGTCAACATTGTCATTCCCATATTTCAAGGCCAGATAGATGCAAATTTCGTATATAGATGGTTAAATCTATTGGAAGGATATTTTTCAGTTCATGAATTTTCCAATTAAGAAAATATCACTTTTTCACTTCTCAAAGCTACCCCCCATGTCAAGGACTGGTAGGAAACCTGCTATGAATAGAAGGATGAGAGGGAACCCTCACTGTTTTCAGCCACACCCACTTGGAATTCTTTCTAAGATGCCACCAAGGAACAATATTACCATGTCAAGAGATATGCACATAAATACATAAAGTGGACCACGCTGCAGCAGGGAAGGGACCAAGATGTGCCAGAGTTCACAAATATTTTTCATACCCTTTGCACGAAATTCGATATCAAGGATTCAGAGCAGTATTTGGTACTCAAGTAGCATGGCTATCTACACAAGTACATCTAGGAAGAGATGGAGTTTCTGGATATCTCCTCGCTTGGAACCACCTATCGATACGCTGTTAAGATCAACCAGAAATTTAAACAGAAGAAGCGATACTTTGGATCTGCAAACCCAAAGCAATGGAAAGGGGCCCCCAAATCGCAGAACAAAGGACAAAGCCAAGGTGACACGACCCAGGATGTTGGGTCCCTATAATACTAGTGATTACCCCATTACTATTGTAGTTATACCCCTTATTTATATTGTTGTGCCCCTATTACCCCCATATTGTTATTTCTGTGCCCCATAGAATCCCTCTATTGTTATTTTTGTGGCTTTATATTATTATTGTTAGGTCGGCTGGATTATATTGTGACTCCTTAGACTCCTATATATAGAAAGGAGGTTTTGTCAATTGTATAATCCAAGAATTGTTCATTTCTGTAATGTAAAGGAGGTTGTCCCCTCGTAGAGGCTGAATTCTAAGGTGTTGATCTTTCTTTTCTATCTTTTCTTGAGCTAGTTTCATAACATTTGGTATCAGAGCTTTGGATTCTAGGGTTTCGCTGCTCCAAACAGGTCATCGTGGCATTTTCGCTATAACTTTTTTTTTTGTGACATTTCAGAAGTCGCAAAAAAAACCCATTTGAGAAGAAATCGCGTTGAACCTTGGGTCCAAATTTCAGATCTTTTCGCGCGATATTTGCGGAGATATGCTCTGAGGAAGTTGGTCTTTTTGCAGACTCCTGAATTACATTCAAAACATGTGACCTAGGGAAAATCGTCATAACTTTCTCTCTGGGGATCGGATTGAAATTTCGTAAGAAGGTACAAAAAGAGGACGGACTGTAGTTTCTTGTATATCTTTTTCAGAACCAAAGGTCGAAAATTGTACACGTGGCACTTCATACAAGTTCACTCTTCTGGAAAAGTCTATAATCAGGTCATCTTGGGAGATTGTGCATAACTCTTTCTTGGAGAATCCAATTTGGATCAGACTGGTGGCATTGGAAAGAGGACACAGAGAGCTACTACAGGTCACAATTTCAGAACTAGATGATTGGAAAGTACAGAGATACATCAGAGGCAATATCAAGCTCCTACAAAGTGAAAAAAGGTGTGTAGATTTTTTTAAATTTTTGCTTAAGCTTGGTTTGAAAATTTATTTTGAAGGAATTCAAAGGGCATAGTAGAGCATTATTATCGGTAACTGATGCCCCGAGGAAAGAAAATGCAAACACCTAGTAAGGAACCTGAAAGCTCTAGCATGACTCATGAAGAAGAGGAAGAAATGCAACATGATATATCAAAATTACAAGACCAAGTGCAACAACTGTCCCTTGCACAAAAAGGAACAGAATCTAAGATGGATGGTTTAAAGAAAGATGTAGAAGCTAAGATGGATGGTTTAAAGAAAGGTGTAGAAGCTAAGATGGACTATTTAAAGAAAGGCGTAGAATCTAATATGGATGGCATGGAAGCTAAGGTGAATGGCATGGACGCTAAAATTGATGGCATGGATGATAAGATGGAAGAATTGAAGATAAATATGAATAAGTTGCTACAAGAAATGGTCACTAAGGGTGAAAGGTTACTAAAGGAAACTCATGATGAGAACAAAAGAAATGTTAATCATGATTCCATAGACTCTAATGTTGGATCGAAGACTCACCATGTTCCAAAAATCGATATGAGGAAGTTTGATGGCAAGGATCCCGCCACATGGATATTACAGATGGAGCAATTCTTCGATCTCAATAATGTGCAAAACACACAAAAGGTACGTATGGCAACTTTATATTTGGAACCAAATCAGTTTGTATGGTATCAATGGCTTTGTTCTCGTAAACAATTTATCACTTGGGCAATTTTTACGGAAGAATTGATAGCACATTATGAGGATACAAAAAGCAACACTTTTTTTAGCCAATTGATAAGTCTCAAACAAAAGGGTTCAATAATGGAGCACATTGAGGAGTTCCAAAAATTGAACATAAGGGTAAAAGATATTCCAGAGGAGCATAGGATTGATGTGTTCATAGGGTCTTTAAAGGATAATATCCAACATGATGTGCGCCTTTGGGAACCTGATTCATTAGAGAAGGCATTCAGGTTAGCAAGAAAAATGGAAAGCAAAATTATGGCAACTAGGAAGCATACCATTCACAACTATAAAGACGGAAGTGTTGTTGCCCATAGTCTTCCACAACCTACAAGGTTGACACCACAACAATTGGAAGAAAAAAGAGCAAAAGGGCTTTGTTACAATTGTGATAGCAAATACACAAAAGGTCATAAGTGTGCTGAGAAGAAATTATTCTACATAGATTGTGAAGAGGAAGAAGAAAAGGAGCAAGAAAGGTCAAAAGAAGAGGATATATTCCAGGAACAAAGCCTAGATGAAGAACAAATAAATCCGACCATATCTTGTAATGCATTGGCGGGAATTACCACTCCTCAAACCATCAAGATAGAAGGACAAATCAAGAAGAAAAAGGTAATAGTGTTGATTGATTCAGGAAGCACCCACAATTTTATTCATTGTAGGGTAGCAAAAGAATTGAATTGCTTCCTATATCCAGCACCAGAGTGTCAAGTGATGATTGCAAATGGAGGAACAATAAATTGTTCTGGAAAGTGCCATAATATCAAGCTATCCATGGGAGAATATGTATTGACTAGCCCAATGCTTTCCATTCCAATGGGAGGTGCTGATGTTGTACTAGGAGTCCAATGGCTACAATCCTTGGGTACAATAGCTTTTAATTTTCAAGAACTTTTCATGAAATTTTCTGTGGAAGGAAAGGAAGTTGAATTAAGGGGTATTGCAGGGAAACCAGGAAAGATAATCAGCTCTAATGGCATGACAAAGCTTCTAAAAAAGGAGCAAAGAGGTGTAATTGCACAATTATGTTCGCTAGATGTTTCCACATTGGAATCATCTATTTCTCCAGATCTCCAAAAAGTCCTGGACAATCATTCCAAGGTATTTGAGACTCCCAAAGGTCTCCCACCTATGCGTGATCATGATCATGCTATTCATCTGATTCCAGGAAGTGTTCCTCCAAACATCAGGCCGTACAGATATCCATATGTCCAAAAAAGTGAAATTGAACGTATGGTTGCAGAAATGCTAGAGGCTGGTATAATTCAACCGAGTCAAAGTTCTTTCTCAGCTCCAGTAGTATTGGTGCACAAGAAGGATGGATCATGGCGCATGTGTCCAGATTATAGGGAGCTCAACAAGCTCACTATTAAAGATAAGTTCCCCATTCCTGTCATTGATGAATTACTGGATGAATTGCATGGATCAATTTACTTCACCAAGTTGGATCTTCGTTCGGGATATCATCAAATCAGAATGAAGATTGAAGACATTCCGAAAACGGCATTTAGAACTCATGAGGGTCATTATGAATTTTTGGTCATGCCTTTTGGCCTTACCAATGCACCTTCAACATTTCAAGGTTTGATGAATTCAATTTTCAAACCATTCCTTAGAAAATTTGTGTTAGTATTTTTTGATGATATACTAATCTACAGCAAGTCTTGGAAGGATCATGTTGAACATGTTGACAAGGTGCTACAACTATTGGAGGAGAAACAATTATATGCAAAAAGATCCAAATGTTTCTTTGGAGTCCAGGAGGTGGAATATTTGGGTCATATTGTATCTCATGAAGGAGTTAAGGTAGACCCTAGCAAAATTAAAGCCATTAAGGAATGGAAAATCCCCACATCCATAAAGCATCTGCGAGGATTTCTTGGGTTGACAGGGTATTATCGCAAGTTTGTTAAGAATTATGGGAGAATAGCAGCACCTCTAACAACATTATTGAAGAAAGATTCATTTTCATGGACTCCGGAAGCAACAAAGGCCTTTAAACATCTTAAAGAGGCAATGTGCCAAGCACCGGTCTTAGCTACACCGGACTTCACAAAAACCTTTATTGTGGAATGTGATGCTTCAGGAAATGGAATTGGTGCTGTTCTAATGCAAGATGAAAGACCCATTGCTTTTGAAAGTCGTCCAATCAAGGGAAAGTTTTTAAGCAAAGCTATTTATGAGAAGGAAATGTTGGCAATACTCCATGCACTTAAGAAATGGCGACCCTACCTAATGGGAAGACACTTCAAGGTAAAAACGGATCATGATAGCCTTAAATACTTTTTAGAACAAAGATTATCCTCTGAAGAGCAACAAAAGTGGGTCACAAAGATGTTGGGTTATGACTTTGAAATCATCTACAAAAAAGGGAAGCAAAATGTGGTGGCAGATGCACTCTCAAGAAAGGATGAGGATGTGGAAGCATTGTTGTGTGCCATTTCTATTATCCAACCAGATTGGATAAACGAAGCAAAGGAGGAATGGAAGAATGACGAAGAAGTGTGGGCACTTATTCGAAAGCTACAACAAGATTCCAGTACTTCTGATACATTTAGCTGGCAAAATGATTCGTTATGGTACAAAGATCGCTTATACCTCTGTAAGAATTCCCAGCTAAAACAAAAGATTCTTATGGAATTGCACACTTCTCCCTTAGGAGGGCACTCAGGATTTTTAAAAACTTACCACAGGGTTAAGAAGGAATTTTTTTGGGATGGCCTTAAATCAGATATTCAAAAGTTTGTGGCGGAATGTTTGGTTTGCCAACAAAATAAAGTTGAAACAATTAAGACACCGGGTCTATTACAACCTTTATCCATTCCAAGCCAACGTTGGGAGGAGGTTTCAATGGATTTTATCACAGGTTTACCCAAGTCTGAGGGAAAGAGTGTCATCATGGTGGTAGTTGACAGACTTACCAAGTATGCACACTTTTGTGCATTATCACATCCATTTAAAGCCAGTACAGTTTCTACTGCATTTATGGAAACAGTTCAAAAGCTACATGGAAACCCAAAGATTATTGTAAGTGACAGAGATCCCATTTTCACTGGAAATTTTTGGACAGAATTATTTTCTTGTCTTGGTACTCAGTTAGCTCATAGCTCATCTTATCATCCTCAATCTGATGGGCAAACTGAGATAGTAAACAAATGTTTGGAAGGATATCTTCGTTGCTTTGTATCTGATAAACAGACACAATGGGTCAAATGGTTGCCTCTGGCTGAATGGTGGTATAACACTTCCTTCCATACAGCAACAAAAATGACCCCATTTATGGCACTTTATGGGTACCAACCACCATCCATCACATCATATTTAAGAGAAAATTCTAAGGTTCAGGCAGTGGAACATCACATCGAACATCAACAACAAGTCCTCCAACTCTTAAAGGATAACCTCGTGTTGGCACAAAATAGAATGAAACAACAGGCAGATCAACATCGCAGTGAAAGAAGTTTTGATGTAGGTGATTGGGTATTCCTACGGCTACAACCATATAAGCAAATGTCCCTAAAGCAAGCTAAGAAGGATAATAAATTATCACCAAAGTATTATGGTCCGTACAAGGTGTTGGAAAAGATTGGTACTATGGCATACAAATTGGAGCTTCCTGCAGCTTCTCGATTGCACCCAGTTTTCCATGTTTCATGTTTAAAGAAGGTTATAGGCGACAAGCTCCCAGTTCAAACAATATTGCCAGAACTTGACGAGGAAGGAAAAATTATATTGGAACCGGAAGCAGTCACAGAAACAAGAACTCGACAGCTACGAAATCGATCAATTTCAGAGTATCTTATCAAGTGGAAGAACTTATCCGCTGAAGATTCCACATGGGAGGATGAGAATTTTATGCAGAAGTATCCAGAACTGCTCAAGCGTTGAGGACAACACTTTTTTGAAGGAGAGGGGCATGTTGGGTCCCTATAATACTAGTGATTACCCCATTACTATTGTAGTTATACCCCTTATTTATATTGTTGTGCCCCTATTACCCCCATATTGTTATTTCTGTGCCCCATAGAATCCCTCTATTGTTATTTTTGTGGCTTTATATTATTATTGTTAGGTCGGCTGGATTATATTGTGACTCCTTAGACTCCTATATATAGAAAGGAGGTTTTGTCATTTGTATAATCCAAGAATTGTTCATTTATGTAATGTAAAGGAGGTTGCCCCCTCGTAGAGGCTGAATTCTAAGGCGTTGATCTTTCTTTTCTATCTTTTCTTGAGCTGGTTTCATAACATAGGACAACTCGCCAAAGCTACAAGCAAAGAAAAACACCACGAAGACAAAGAAGTACATAGGGAAATGGTGTGAGTTCCATAAGAGCCCCACTCACAACACAAGTTAGTGTCAAGCCAAGAAGTCATTGGTTGTCGAGTTGAACGCTTCCGAATTAGATGCATGTTCTGAATCTGACTAAGAACCAGACAAGGGGAATAATAAAAAGGGAAACATATTATTGATGTAGAGCCCAGTGCCACCATTTCCACCACCAAGATGAAGAAGATTGAGCCCAAATATCTAGAGGAGGGGGAGCGACTCTTCCACTCACAGATGTGGGTGAAGGGTTCTCCACTACAGCTCATTGTGGATAGAGGAAGCCAAAAGAACCCCATTTCAGCAGAGGTATTGAAGTGCTTGGGCCTACTAAAAACACCACACCTGCAACCATACACCATCAGGTGGCTTCACGAAGGACGAGATCTCCACATTAGCCAACAATGTCACCTTCCCTACAACATCAAGCCCTTCACAGATGAGGTACTATGTGATGTTTCTCCCCTTGAAGTTTGTGATGTAATATTAGGTTAACCATACTTGTGGAACCATCGTATTGTGTATGAGTTTAGGACTCACACTATTATTATTTCTTTGGGCATAAGTTATACAGGATACTAGAGGTAAGACCACCTACTGCCATCTTTGTGATCTCTATGAAGCAATTCAATAATATCATTTCCCATACTGAGAAATTTATCTTCCTTATGATTCGCCGTTAGGAAAAGAAGAAGATTGTGGCCACATTCACAGCCTCTAAACAGAGCTCCTCCACATGAAAAAAACAGATGGACAAGGTCATGGAGGATTATAGGGACATCTTCACGTCACCCACAAGGGTACCCCTACATTGTTACTTCAACCACTCCATTAATCTATCCACCCAATAGACCGATCTATCGATGCTCTGTTCTAGAGAATGATGAAATCAAGAGGTAGATTCAAGAGCTATTGCAGAAAGGGAACATTAGGCCAAGTTCATCACCCTATGGGATCTCGATTATGTTGGTACAAAAGAAGGACGAGACCTAGAGACTCTGTATTGACTATCGGGCATCGAATAAGATCATTGTTCAGAATAGGTTTCCAATCCCACAGATTGATGACCTTTTGGACTAGCTCAAGGGGGTCAAATATTTCAGCAACATTGACTTGAAGTCTGGTTATCACCAGGTACCAATTGAACCCTATGATGTGTTGAATACTACCTTCAAATCTAAGGAGGGCGTTTTCAAATGGATGGTCATGCCTTTCGGGTTGACGAATGCCCTTGTAACATTCATGATCCTTATGGAAGACATCTTGCAGCCCTTCACCAACTCATTAATGGTAGTGTATTTGTAAAACATCCCGATCTTTAGCTAGAGTTGGGAAGAGCACCTCCACTATATTCGACAGGTCCTCCAAACCTTAAGAAAATACAAATTGAGTGCCAATTTGGAGAAATGCACTTTTGGTATGACCTAGGTTCAATATATGGTGTACATCATTGATGAGTGGGGTGTGCATGTGGACTCGGCCAAGATACAAGTTATTCGGGATTGGCCAACCTCAACCACTCTAACAAAGATCCATAGCTTTCTAGGTCTTGCCAATTTCTGCTATAGGTTCGTGTTGGGGTTCTCTCATATTACTTAGCCTTTGAATCAAGTCACCAAGGGTGGAGCGAAAACAAAGTTGTTTTGGTCTGAATCCCAACATAAGGTATTTTCTAAGATGAAGGATTGTCACTTCTCTTCGCTAGTGCTCACATTACCAAACCTCCAACAACCATTTGAGATTGAGACAAATGCCTCTGACTATGCTATTGGTGCAGTTTTTAATCAGTAGTGGAATCCAATGGTATATCACAAGTGAGACACTTTCAGATACAGTCCGAAAGTATCCCACCTATGACAAATAAATGTATTCCATTTTGTAGGCCTGACAATAATGGAAGAATTGCATTCTAGGGAAGGAAACAATCATCCACATAGACCACCAACCCCTATAGTTCACACATACATAAGGAAAGTTTGCAGAATGATTGACATCAGAAATGGTCCACATACCTACAATAGTTTCGTTTGAACATTAAGTACAAGAAGGGAAACAACAATAATGTTGTACATTGCCTCACCCGACCATCAGTCATGGCGCTGACCATTGTGCTCGACTCTTGTGGACACGAGACTTCGGAGTGGCCACATATTTATAATAACGATCTAGAATTCGGCAACACACACTAGATGCTCCTAGAAGGAAAGCAAGTTCCTGATTTTCACATCTAGGGTGCCTTATTATGCCACCTGGGACACCTCTATGTTCCTTCAAGCAAGTGTGACAAGATGATTTGGGAGGCGCACTATAGTCTGTTCGTTGGAGATTTCAGATTCGAGAAAATAGTGGCAGTGCTGCAGAAGTACTTTTGTTGGTCAAACCTTTGACAGGATGTTGGGAATTACATCAGATCTCACACTGCCAGTGCCATTGCCAAACTGACCATCAATAATCAAGGCCTATATAATCCTCTGCTCACTCCTAGTCAGCCTTAGGAATCCATATCCATGGATTACATGTTAGGCCTTCCTTCTACTAGGCATGTCAATGGCTTCATTTTCGTGGTCGTCGATAGATTCTCTAAGATGGTTATTCTTTCGGGCCGCAAGTAGAGTATCACAACAAAAGGCATTGCTAAGCTCTTCTTTGAATGAGTGTGGGTACACTTTGGGATCCCATAGTCCATTATCTCAAATAAGGACAATAGGTTCCTAATTACAGTTTAGTCAAGCCTTTGGTTGTTGTTGGTTCCTAAGTCCATGACCTTCCACCCCCAAACTGATGGCCAAACATAGGTAGTCAATAGGATGATCATGCACATTCTGCACATATACAACTCGAAACATCCACGCACATGGGATGAAAGCCTCCCCTGTGTCCAAAACAATTACAATAGAACTCTCCATAGCTCAATTGGCCATAACCCCTTTCAGGTGGGGTTGGGATTCCAGCCACTATGTCCTATTAATGTGGTCATACCATTTGTAGCTACTTAGGTAGATTTGTCTCATGTCTAGGCTGAAGCTAATAAGGCTAACAACTTCATTGAGCGCCTTCAACACATCTTCCAATAGGTCCATGACATATTGGAAAAAGTCAATGCTAAGTATAAGTAGCTTCATAATCAACATCAGGTACCACACAAGTTCCAGGTGGGCAACAAAGTTTGGTTACATTTATATAAGGAGAGCCTCGATGGGCCCCACCGCAAATTTCACCCACTCCATTATGGGTCGTACACCATCACCAAGGTTGTAGGGGACAATTACTTTGAGCTTAGAATTCCACCATTCCTTGGCTTGCACCTAATATTCAATGTGGACCGACCACGACCATACTTTCCCCCATTGTTGGACACATCCGATGTTGTTGAGTAGCTGACACCAACAAAGCTCAATCCAAGCTGCATCAAATAGGCCACAAGTGACAAGATAATGGATACAAAAATCAAGAAAACTTTCCACCAAAGGATCCAACTATATCAAGTTATCAAAGCAAGCCAACTCCTTCACCAGGGACCAGGTTCAATAAAAAATTCCTCACCTCATGAAGGCTCTTCATGAAATGGGGACCATTGCTGCCTAAGGGGGGAGGACTAATTAGAGTGGATATTTGTGTCCACCCACCTATTCCACATATACCTCCAGTAGATTTCATCTGTTTCCTTGATTATAACAATATTTACTATTTTTAGCAGGTTTTTGGGTCCTGAACTTTTGGAGTTGTTTTGACCCCCTAAAAAGCATTTTTTGAGGTCTATAGCAGGCTCATAGCCATAAGTAGGGGTCTGTTTCAAATCCTGTAGTACTTGGAGATATATTTCCAACGAGGTATCATACACACCAAACATAGATCATATGACCAGGTTACGACCCCAGGTAGTTGGTTGCCCAACTAACCCCAACAAGGCCCACAAACTCTTAGCGTTCCATCTCTTGGGGTTATGGTTTTAGTTGTTTATGGTTTTCCCTTGTTGTTAAATAATAAAAATTCCCTTAAGCCTCATTGTAACATATTTAGAGGCATGTAGACACGACATCTATTCTCAAAGATAAGTTACCATTGCCCTAGTTAATTTATTTCCATTCTGCATGTAAGCATATTTCAGTTCTTTGATATTAATAAAATGAAGTTTTATTATTGTTTCATCTCAGTGTGTAGGTTTGTATCTTATTCTATTTCGTTCCTATATAAGTACGAACTATTGCCTCACCCAAGAGATCATTAAGAACAAACCAAAGAGCAATCACAATACATCTCAATAAAATCGAAAGGCTAGGAACGGAAGGAATGAATGAATGAATGTGGAGAGAAGGGCGGTGAATAGGAAGGAAATGAAGGTAATCAAAGCAACACTTGCATCCATGGTTGGAATAGGAGAATATGGTGTTGTCATCTCTATTGCTTCTTCTCCCACCATTATAATCACAATGATCAAGACAACTACAAATGCATAGTTAGCTACGCTTTCCATCTTTTTCTTACCATTGTCTTATAGAAACTCGATCCCTGGTGTCAATTTTGCATAGTCAGTGGCCATTTTAAGTCCTTTCCTCAATTTTTGTGGAAAAATATCAAATGAAAACCCATTTGATATGCAAATGACAATTGAGAAAATAAGATCCAAATTTCAGACCCACATCCCATGACTTACCCTTCAGAATCTAGTATAAGCGTATGCAAGTGGTTGAGTATGGGACCTACTGGAGCATGGTTGCAAATACATAGGAAAAGAGAATAGATAGACACTTTGTATAAACCACATGGATTAAGTTACAACTCCAACATCGAGTGCACTAGGAAAGGCTGCGACAACATCACAAAAGTTAAGCAGTGGTGGCAACAGAGTAGAAAAGGTACAGAATTGAAAATATGGTTGAGGCATCTAGTGCGGCAGAAAAATCAAAGTGAAATGACTACATCATTTATTAGATGCATTGAATGTGAACTTCATTTCAATGTAACTTAGTTAAAGAGGGGAGCCTAGTTCTGTTAGGTCCATGACTAGCCAAGTAGTGAAAAGTTGGATAACCCCAATTTATTTTAATTAATGATTTTAAATGGATTTTTTAAAGAAATCATAACTAATTTTGAAAATATTATTATGAATATTTTGTGGATACTATTATGAATATTATGTGGAGTTTAAAGTTTCATCATCCATATAATTTTTTTACATAAATAAATTAATATATGAAAATTCAACTCCAAAATAAAAAGCCTATTTACATAATTAGAAATTAAGTAATTTTTTTACATAAATTAATCAAAATATGAAAATCCAATTCTAAAATAAAAAGCCTATTTACATAATTAGAAATGATGAAATAAATTAAGTAATTAAACACTGGAAAAATAATGAAAGACACTAATAGAAAAGTACAGGAGGAAAGACAAATTGACACACAAACAATACGAGTTGTTGTTCTTCTCTATTGATAACACAAACTTGATTGATTACAATGAACTCAATGTGGTGTATTTATCCTTTTTAACTAGCGACTCAACTGATGCTCACTCAGACTAACTTCAACATGAAAACATGCATTAAATTTTACCTTTCCAAATATAAGACTGAACTCGAACTAATACACACTTAACTCAAGTCAACTCAAACTATAAATCTAAACTTCTCTCCATGTGAAAGTAATAAGCTATTTTTAACACTCCCCATTAATTACGACCACTAAACTAAGACTTGAATCATCACAACTCAAACATGTATGCTAGTCTAAGTCTCAGTTAGGCTTACAACAACCAAGTTTCCTCTATGAAACTCAAATACATCTTTTGCTAATGGCTTAGTGAATATATCAGCGAATTGATCACTTGATTTACAAGGATTTAAATAAAATTCTCCATTTCTCACAAGTTCACTAATAAAATGATATCTTATATCAATATGTTTGCTATTCTGATGGAACACACTATGCTTCGATAGTGCAATGGGTGTTGTCACTGATCCTCCTTGTTTATGCTAAAGTCCATCCAAAACTCTTCGTAACCATACTGCTTGGCATGTTGTTAATGGCACTGCTATATATTTTGCTTCTGTTGATGAAAATGTCATGATAGGATACTTCCTAGATGCCAATGATATCGCACCTAAACCAAGATGAAACACAACCAAAAGTGTTTTTCCTATCATCCAAACTTTTTGCAAAATCATTGTTTGTATATCCAACCAAACCATTCTTTTTTGTGCTTGCATAAAATATGTCACAATTTGTAGTTCCTACTATTTATGTCAAAATGCTTTTACCATCTTTCAATGTGAGTCTTTGGAGACTCCATAAATCTATAGATCAAGCTAAATCCTTGCCTAATTTCTGGTTTTGTAGGTGTGAGATACATAAGGCTTCCAACCAATATTTTAAATAGAGTTGGATTGACATATGGTCTTTCATCATCCTTATTTAACTTTGTATCTATCTCTACTAGTGTAGGAGCAGGTTTACAACTTTTCATTCTAAATATTTTCAATAATTATTTTTCATACTTATTTTGACAAATAAAAATCTCCTTCTCTGATTGCTCAACTTCTATGCCAAGAAAATATTTCATAAGACCAAGCTCTGTCATTTCAAATTATTTCTTCATTGCAACTTTAAATTGATTTAGCTCACTATTACCAGTATAAATCATGTCATCCACATACAAATAGAAAATCAAAAATTGACCATACTCATTTACCTTTTTGTACAATGTTGGTTCAATGTTTCTTTTTCTAAATCCATTCTTGATCATATAACTGTCAATTCTACTATACCAAACTCTTGGAGCTTGTTTGAGTCCATAGAGTGTTTTCTTCAATTTGTAAACTTTATCTTCATCACCTTCAACTTCATAACCTAGAGGTTGCTACACATAGATTTCCTCTTCCAGAATACCATTTAAGAAGGTTGATTTCATATCCATCTGATACACTTTCCACTTATTCTGAGTTTTTGTTGCCAACATTGCTCTTACAATATCCAATCTAGCTACTAGAGTAAAAATTTCTCCAAAGTCTAGTCTTGGTTGCTGCAAGAAACCTTTTTCTACAAGTGTTTCTTTAAATCCATCAACCTCCCCTTTTTCATTCAATTTTGTCTTATACACCCATTTCAAACCAATGATATTCTTATTTTAGGTAACTCAATCAAATCACAAGTATCATTCTTCTCTATAGATTCTATTTCTTCATCCATAGCTTGCACCCAATTCTCATCTCTAACAACTTCTTCAAATGATGAAGCTTGAAATGACAACAAAGAAAATTTTGAACTAACATCCAAATCATCATAAATATATTGCATACTTCTCATTTTTCTCTTACCATTACTTCATTCATCACTGAACTGATAACTGGGAGTATTCCAATCTATTGATCTGCTTGAAGATCTTTGTTGTTAAGAAAATCTTGGAGTCCTTGCTGGCGTGAATTTGTTTAGTGTCTTCTCATGTGATTCTTGTTGTTCATTTTCTACTACATCCTCTTCTTCTAAGAGTGGTACTCTTGCATCAATTGTTTTGTCTACACTCCCATTCCATGACTCTTGTTCTTTGAACAAAACATCTCTATTGATTATAGTATTTTTTGTGACAGGATTATATAATTTATATGCTTTTGAATGCTCATTATAACCAATAAATATACATTTTTCACTTTTATCATCTACTTTCCTCTTATATATTTAGGTACATGTGCATATGCTACACATCCAAACACTCTAAAATGAGATACACTACAAGGCATACTTGACCATGCTTCTTGTGGAACTCTATTCATCACACTCTTTGTAGGAGATCTGTTTATCACATAAACAACACATGCAATTGTTTATGCCTAATACTCATTAGACAAGTTTCTTCTTTCCAACATGCTTCCTTCATTTTCATAATTTTTTATGTTCTTTCTCTTTGCTACATCATTTTGTCGCGATGTGTATTTGGTTGTAAACTGCCTTTTGATTCCATGTTGTTTGCAGTAAGCATGAAATATCTTTGAATCATATTCACCACCACGGTCTGATCTCAAGACTTTGATCTGGCAGTCACTCTAGTTCTCTACTAGGGCTTTGAATTCTTTGAACTTTTCAAAAGTCTCACAGTTCTGCTTCAAAAACTAAATCAACAAGTCTCTACTGAAATCATCAATAAATGTGAGGAAATAACAAATTCCACCAATTGATTGTGTCCGCATGGGCCCACACAAGTTTGTATGAAGAAAATATAGCATATTCTTTGCTCTATATGAAACTCCTTTTGGAAAACTTTCATGTTGTTGTTTTCCCAAGATACAAGACTCACGAGTACTAGAGCATTCTTTGATGGGAGGTAATCCTCTAACCATATGTTTCTAGTGCAACAATCTCAAACTAGAGAAATACAAATGTCTAAACCAAAAGTTCTATAATGAATAACCATCAGAACATGCAACTATAAAAGAACTGACATGATTTCTGTAATTCATGATTAGATGAAACAATCTATTCCTTGTCATCTTCACCTTCACTATCAATTGTTTTCTTGGAGGATTTTCAAATATAACACAATTTCCCATAATAAATAACTTTATATCTTATCTGCATTAATTGACCAACACTTATTATATTATGTTTTAAACTAGGAACATAATATACATCTGAAATTGTCTTTGAATCCCCCTGGTTGGTTAGATTGTTGACCACTCCTTTGCCATCTACATCCATAGTCTTATCAGTTTCCAATTTTACCTCTGTCTTAATTGATTGATCCATATTTACAACCAGATTCATGTTTCCAGTCACATGGTTACTACAACCACTGTCTAATAGCCAAACATTATTAGAAGGTTTGTGCATGGTATGACAGGCTAGGAACACAGAGTCACTATTTTCTGTAGTTACATTAGCTCTATGTTTTCATTAATCAACTATCCTCTTCCTATAATCACGTGCATAATGACCAAGTTTATTGCAATAATATATCACCTTTGATTTATCGAAACTTTGATTATTGTTGAATATTTTTCCAATGTTTCCACTTTCTCATTCCTGTTCTTCTCTGCCATCTCTTCAACCACCATTTATTCTGCCTTGTCCTCTGCCTCTCGATCTACCTCTACCTTGAACTTTGTCTCTTCAGATACAAACATGGCTTTTAAAAGTGGTTTGTAAGGAGGAATCCTTATTTCTGTCTATCCTTGCCTCATGGGATAGAATTGATCCCATCAATTCATCAACTATCAACATTTCCAAATCTTTGGCTTTGTCAATAGTTGCTACTACGACATCAAACTTAGTAGGAAAATATATGAGGAATTTCTCAACTACTATTCGATACTTTATGTCATCACGATAAATATTTAACTAGTTTACAATGGTCAAAACCTGATTCATGAATGAATTTTCATCTGTAAAATTTCAAAATATCTCCTAGTATTCTACAACTTAACAATATTAACTTTGGTGATACATTGATAGCTTGTCACCAAAATATCCCATGCTTTCTTTGCTAAATATGTGGTCATAATTTTCTCGAATACTACTTCATCCATCATGTTACTTCCAAGAATTGAACCTAGGTGGGAGGATTCCATTCATTACTTCCTCCCTACCAATTCACATATATATGATTTTTTTAATATAAATTTTTATATGGTTTTAATATATATATTCAAATGTGAGGCATTGCAAAAGTAAAATCCTTGTTTAAATAAATGTTCATGATGGTTTATAAGGTAACATCATATATCAACTCATATGGTTATACTAATTATACAAATTATTAATGGATCATCCAGTCAGAAATATGGGGAAGTGCTATCGTCACAAATCTTATTGCCATCACTCCTCCCATCATTAACTTCACTACGTTGAAGATAACTGAAGATACATACTTTCTTGCACGTGCCATTCTTGCCTTACTCTTGAGATATTAATCTCATTGTCTTCTAGGTGTCATCACATTTGATTTCATTGTCTACTAGGTGTCATAGTTAGTGCAGTTTTACTTCAATTTAGTCAAGTTTCACTCCAGTCATTTATTATCAATGTTTTCAATGTATTATATTTAACTATTTTGAATATTGAAAAGAGCAATCTCCGCTCCACGATTTCTCTTCATTCTCATGGTATTGGAGCTTCCAATAACTTAAGACTCCAAAGAGAGCATCAAAGACCAATAATTCGACGAGAATATGTCTCCATCGTTTTGAAGAAGTTAGTTGCGTGAAACAGGTTCTGTTAAAAAGACGAAGCAGATAGTTACCTCCCTCCGTGGATAGAGAAAGTCAAGATTTTTTTTTTTTTTTTAAATTATAAGTGACCTACGTACCCATGCTCTGGTAGCAAGTGCGTTGACTAACTAAAACTTACGACACTAAAAAAACAATGACTCAACGCATGTCGACTCTCTCAAGAAGTGCGTTGAATAGTTAAGGCATAATGGAATACGAAGAAACAACTCGAAGATTTCTTAAAAGTCAAATTTCAAGCATGAGGCAGGAAAGAACGAAGGTCGTTTAAAAAAAATAAACAATGATTCAATGCATGTCGACTCTCTTAGGAAGTGCGTTGAATGGTTAAGGCATAATGGAATACGAAGAAACAACTCGAAGATTTCTTAAAAGTCAAATGTCAAATTTGAAGCATGAGGCAGGGAAGAACGAAGGTCGTTTAAAAAAATAGTGGTCAAACAAATGAAGGTTCCAAATAATGAAGGTAGTTTTGAAAAGAAGAAGGTTCATGGTTGCATGGTATTTTTTTTCTAAAGCTTAAAAGTTCATGTTAAATCATTTTTTATGTAAATGCATTCTTTTAGGTGTTTTTTAAAAGTTGTTTTTGTTTAAAATATTTTTTAAAAGGGATTTAAAATAAAAGGGAGCATATTGTATTGACTTTTAAGAAAGAATTTATTTTTGTTTAATTAAAAAAAGGTTTTTCAAAAAAGAGGGGAGCCTATTCTATTAAAAAAAAAATGTTTTATACAAAGGAGGTGGTGTTTGATTCAAAAAGTTTTTTAAAAAATTGGAGTTGAAAAAAACAAGAGGCATACATTTGCATTTGAAGAAACGACTTCTTCTAGTATTTTTCTACATACCCCAGTTTTGTTTGGAAAAAATTACAACTTTTGGTCTTTAAGAATGAAAACGTTTCTACAAGTCTAAGAATGTTGGGACACCCTGCCGAGCGGTTACGTAGAGCCGACCCGAGAACAATTAGCAACCATGAAAAATATTCAGAGGAATGTCATTACAAAAATAAGAAAGAAAGAGCACATATCCAAATGTTGGATACAGAACTTAGTCGATGACTCTATCTTCAATAAGATAACCAACACATCAACAACAAAGGAAGCTTGGGATATTTTGAAAACTGCGTATCAAGGTAATGATACTGTGAAGGCTGCTAAATTATAGACATTGAGAGCTCAGTTTGAAACCCTGAAGATGACTGACACAAAGAATGTGGACCAGTTCATGACTAGAGTCATGGGAATAGTCAATCAGATCAAACTCATTGGTGAAACCATTACAGATCAGAAGATTGTTGAAAAAGTCCTTCAAATCTTGCCCAAGAAATATGACATGATTGTAACAACCATTCTGGAATCCAAATATTTTACAACTTTCTCAGTAGAACAATTGACTGGATCACTTATGACACATGAAACAAGATTCAACTTAGCAGAAGATTCTATGGAACAAAATTTTAAAGCACATCTCTTTCTTAGCAAAGGCAGAGGCAGAGGATATAGAGGCGGCAACAAGTGAGGCCATGGTAGATCAAAACATCATCATGCAATAAAGTAATGGAGACCTCCACAAAACCAAACATAGAGAAGCAGAACATGGAATAAATCTAATTTTTCAATGCTATTAATATAAGAAATTTGGGAATTATGAAAATGAATGCAGAAATAAAAAATCAGATCAACAAAGAGGCAGTGTCCATCTCTCCAACAATGAAGGAGAATCATTTAAGACAATGTTTCTTTCTTGCCATCTTTCTGAAGAAACTCATAGCGAGGACCTTTGGTTGTTGGACATTAGTTGTAGCGATCATATGTCAAGTAAAAAATCCACTTTCTTATCTCAATGCTTCCATAACATTAGAAATTACTCTTGGATATCGCTCATGTATTAAAGTTGAAGGGAAAACTATTGTCCATGTACTTACCAAATAGAATTAGAAGAAATACATACCTGATGTTTATTATGTTCCACATTTAAAGCATAAACTCATTATTATAAGTCAATTGATGGAACATGGTTATGATGTAATATTCCAACGGAGCACATGCTATATCTATGACAAACCACCCAATAGAAGACAGATGAAAAGGTTGAAAAAACCAAGAATAGGATGTTTCCATTGACTCTTAGAAGTATAAATCTCTCATAGTCTTTTTTCCACAATGTGTAAAGAATAGATGAGTTTCAGCTATGGCATTCTAGGTATGGCCACATCCCATTTAAGAGTTTAAGTTTGCTTTAGAAATATTCAATGGTCACTGGTCTCCCTGTTATGAATGGTATATATTGTAATTGTGAAATTTGTGTTCTATCCAAACATAAAAGATATAACTTTCCCACATCTTCCTCTAGAGCAAAAGAGCCTTTAGAGCTAGTCCATACAAATATATGTGGCCCAATGCAGACACAATCCATTGGTGGTAGTCTTTATTTTTTGACCTTCACTGATGATTATAACAGGAAGATATGGGTGTACTTTCTCAAAAATAAATAAGATACATTCTCAAGGTTCAAAGAATTCAAAGAAAAAGCATAAAAACATAGTAGAAAGCCTTTAAATTCGTCAAGTCAGATAGAGGATGAGAGTATAGCTCCAATGACTTCAATTTTTTTTGTCAACAATAAGGAATCATCATGCAGAACACAAAAATATATACTCCACAATAGAATGGAGTAGAAGAAAAGAAAAATCAACCAATCATGAAAATGGCCAGATGTATGCTTCGTGAGAAGAAGTTTCAAATTACTATTGGGTTGAAGTAGTTTCGACAACAATGTATGTTCTCAACAAATCTCCAAAAACTAGTCTCCAAGATACAATACCTCAAGAAGCATGGGATGGTAAGAAGGTAAATGTATCTCACTTTAGAATTTTTGGATCAATATTTTTTGCACATGTTCTTGAGCAAATAAGAAAGAAGCTTGATGATAGAAGTGAAAGATGTATTTTCGTAGGCTATAGTGAGCATTCGAGGCCTATAAACTTTACAATCTAGTTACCGAGAAGTTTGTTTTAAGTAAAGATGTTAAATTTATTTAAAATAAATCGTGGTCTGATCATGTTGATGAAGCTTCAAGTCAACTTTTTTTATCCACCACAGTTACCGTGATTGTAGGTTTAAGAAGAGCCATATCATCTCAAAATGGTACATAAAGAGCAATGAATCCATCAGTGATTCAACATCTTCAGAAGACAATCATAAAACAAGAACCATGAGAGAAATATATGAGCAGGAGCACAAGTTTGATCAACAAAATATGTTTTCTTTTCTTTCATCTCAACCAACCCATTTTGAAGAAGCAGTTAAAGAAAAACATTGGTTTGATGCAATGAATCAAGAAATTACCACCATAGAGAAGAACCAGATTTGGGAATTAGCTGATCTCCCAAGATACAAAACCAAAATTGGTGTAAAATGGGTATATAAGACCAAGCTGAATGAAAAAGGAGAAATTGAGAAACATAAGGCAAGACTAGTTGCCAAAGGATTCTCACAACAATTTGGTGTCGACTATGGTGAAACCTTTGCTCTAGTAGCAAGGTTAGATACTGTGAAAACTATTTTATCGACAACAACTCAATGCAAATGGAAATTCTATCAACTTGATGTAAAATATGCCTTCCTAAATGGTATATTGGAGGAAGAAGTTTATACAGAGTAACCTCTTGGTTTTGAAGTTCCAGGACATGAGCATAAGGTATACATATTGAAGAAAGATTTGTACGGTTTGAAACAAACTCCAAGAGCTTGGTACAGTCACATCGACACCTATCTCATAAAATGTGGTTTTTGCAGAAGTAGCCATAAGCCAACTTTTTATACGAAAAACCATGAAGGAAAAATTCTCAATATATGCATTTACGTAGATGATCTTCTTTATACAGGCAATATGATGTTAGAAGACTTCAAAGCAGCAATGCAAACATAGTTTGATATGACTGATCTAGGGGTCATGAAATACTTCTTAGGCATTGAAATTCAACAATCTGCTAATGGAATTTTTGTTGGTCAACAAAAATATGCCACTGATATCATCCAAAAGTTCAGAATGAGCAATTGCAAAGCAACTGATACACCAATTGCTCAAGGCACCAAGCTGAGTAAAGATGTAGCACCACCAATTAATCCCACACTGTATAAAAATCTAGTTGGTAGTTTGTTGTATCTCACTTCAACTAGACCTAATATCACGTTTACAAAAGGTTTTGTCTTCAAGTTTATGCAGTCACCCAATATTTCTCATTGGAAGGTTGCAAAAAGGATCTTAAGATATATTGCTGGGACCATAGACTATGGTTTGTTTTACACACATTCTGCAAATTGCTCACTTTTAGGTTATACAGACAATGATTATGCAGGAATTCTAGATGATCACAAAAGCACCTCAAGGCATGCTTTTCATCTTGGAACTAATCTGATTTCATGGGCATCCAAGAAACAGTGAATCATTTCAATATCTTCTGTGAAGGCAGAATATGTAGTAGTAAATTCAAGGAGTGTATTGAGAATATTATTGAAAAATATTTCAAATGTTCAGAATGAGCCAACTCCTATTTAACATGATAACAATTCAACAAATTCTTTATAAAAAAATCATGTTTTCCACAAAAAGAGAAAGCACATTGACAGGCGTTTTCATTTCATCCATGAGCTTTTCAATGATGGGGACATAGTACTTGCTTTTTGTGGTTCCAAAGATCAACTTGCAGATATTTTCAAAAAGTCGTTGGGAAAAAATGTATTTGAATCTCAAAGAGAGCAATTAGGCATTATAAGTGCCTCTACTGGTAACAATTGAGATTAGGAGGGGACATTGAGATATTAATATCATTGTCTGCTAGGTGTCATCACATTTGATTTCATTGTCTGCTAGGGGTCACAGTGAGCTCAATTTTACTTCAGTTTAGTCGAGTTTCACTCCAGTCATTTATTGTTAATGTTTTCAATGTATTTTATTTAACTATTTTGAATATTGAGAAGAGCAATCTCTGTTCCATGATTTCTCTTCATTTTTTGTCACTCACATCAACCAGAAGGGACGAAGAGATGTTGATTACAGATTTTGCACGAATCTTATAATTGCTAATCTGTCAATAAGGAAAAGAAGAACAGGGTACAACAAAAGCTATGAGGATTCTCCCCCCTCCCCGTAGCCGTAAGCTTTGAGGCAAATTAAGCCCAACAATGGTGAGGGAGAGGTGGGCATGGGGCATTCATCAACCTAGAGGAAATAAAGCCCAAATAGAATATGAAGCAGCCCAAATAGAAGATGAAGCTGTCGATAGCGATTATCAACTTCTCTAAAGAAATTTACCCAACCTCAAATTAATTGACAGGGACCAACCATTGATACACTAGCTCTAGTAGTCATGACCGCAGTTAATTCCCTACCCACTTGTGAAGAAACCTACATGACTTATGGTAGATTTAATGCTATTATACCATTCCGGGGAATGATATTCGAATTACTTGTATATTTAAATTATAAAGAACTCACAACTCATTACAACACCTCCTCGACAGATTTAAACAAATTAACCAAAAAAAATATAACAACAAACCGTCCAAAATAGATCAACTATGCCAACAAACCCTCCAAAGCAAATAAACTAGGACCATAGTTACCAAGTTCGTCCGTATCGACGAAAAAAATACGTTAATTCGCAAGTTCGGTTCGGTACGGCGGTTAATTCGGTGAATTCCAATTCGGTATAGTGCAACATTTTTGTCAAAGTCCCCTGCTCAGTTCGCTGTCTCCTACTTCGTCCCTTAACTTGAATGTGTTTGGCACCCGAACATGAATACGTAATGTGTTTCGTTACACTGAACAATGGCCTGTGCTTCGTTACACCTAACAATGGCCATATGCAAGGTATACGGTAAATATATCTGGAAGTTTGATATATACACATCCACATGGTTAACTAAATAAATATGAATTTTTTAAATTAAGGGATTTTCAAACATTGTTTAAATATATTTTATAAATTCAAAAGATGGTGTTGTAAGTATGTAAATTTAAAAGAATTGATTTACTTTTCTTTTACTTATTTTGTAAAAATAATAAAATTTACATTTATTTCATTAAATAAAAAAATTATTTTCAATGGTTCAATTAGTGGAAATAGGTCATTCAACTTACCTTTTAATTATTGAATAGGAACCAGCAAAGTAAATTTTTAATTCCAGCTTTGCTTTGTTGATCCATTGGAAAAATACAAGTTCGGATCTGCGCAACCTTGGTGAAAATAATACAGGGAAGGGAAAAACAAGTTTGGAACTAGGCAACCTTAGTGGAAAATTGAAATAATGTAGAGAAAGACAAAGCTAATGCTAAGATCAATTACCTTTTATAAATTTTCTTATAAAAATAAAAAAATAAATAAATATATATATGTCCTATAAAAATTGTCTTTTTTTATTTTTATTTTTTTTCAATAAGAAATATCAACTTGCTTAATTCATAAGCTTGAATATAGAAAATACCAACTTTTTCTATCTTAACAAATTGATAATTCTTATTGGAAAAAAATAAAAAATATATATAAATTTTATAGAAAAATAAAAAAATAATAATTTCTATATAAAATTTTTTATAAAATAACAAATTGCAATTAAGAAAAAGATAATTCTTACCTTACAAGAAATTATAAAATACCAAATTGGTTGCAAATCAATAACTCTTATATAAAACATAAAAAAACAGTAACTTCTATTTTGGAAAAAAATCAAATTATACAACTTTTATATTTTTATTAAAATTTTGAATATAATGATTGTTTATTTAAATTTATAAAAAAAATAAAAAGTAAATATACTTAAGTATTTGTAAGGTGTATAGTGTGGAATTTTTTCGTATAAGGTGTATAGTGTGGAATTTTTTCGTATTGAATTTTATAGAGTCGAATTTTTTCCGTATCGAATTCAAATCCGATTCGAATTCGAATTTGGTAACTATGACTAGGACTATCATGATTGATCAATGCTTACTCGAGAGGTGCAACCGCCACCTATTGTTTTCGTCATGTATAACACGTGTGCTTCTCCTTTGCCTCCACGGAGCAATGCTACTTAATTCCGGCATATGCATGACAGGTGCCATGTGCGTGACATATCCTCAGACTCCACTGCCGAGAATGAAGAGACTTGTCAATGAAGATAAGAACTGAGAGCGGTGTCGGGAATGATGAGATTTGTAACTGAAGATGAGCTTGATTCATTTCACATGTTTTAAATGGACACTCGAACGATAGATGAGCTTGATTCATTTCACATGTTTTAAATGGACACTCAAACGATAAAGTAGCAATGAGGAGGAATAGAATGGAAATCGAATTCCACAGCGACAACCATTCAACGTTGCATGCTAATTTCCCGGATTGACTCACCAGTGGGCGGCCAACCTGATCTTATCGCATTGTAGATTCGGATCATTGGGACGGCCGGTAACAATGTGAACGGCCCTCCGATGACCCGAATCTGGGCGGCCACTAACGCTAAGCTTATGGTCTACATTATACGTCGCACCTGCCCCCACTAATATTTTGCCGTACCTTTCCAGCGCGGACTTTTCACTGGTTCCCTTCCACAGTGTGTCATCCTTATTTATTTTTAATGGAGCGCCACTCTAAAATACCGTCGTTGTTGAAACTTGTCATCCAAATCAACCTGTTTTTCTAAAATTGCAGGCAACTATCTTTTGACTCGTGAAGTTACTCTTTAGCAGGTTATTATATTTGTACACTGTTGACATTTTTATTTCTATTCCCTATTTTGGTAATATGTCTAAGTTAATTATGTAACTTAATTTTATGTGTGAGATTTTGAAATATTTTTAAAATCTACCATCAAAATGAATTCAATGCTCCACTCTCAGAAAATTTATCCCATGGTAAAGGTCATTGGAGTGCCCAACCAATGAATTACTTTGTGGCTGAGCCTTCGAATTGAATATTTTCAACCAGTACGACCGAATTCGGTAATTTAATATGCCAAAAAACAATTATGGTAATTATTTTTGTTATCTTATAGTTTTTATTTTAATTTAATACCATAATTTTTGTTATTTCAAGGTTTTTATTTCAATCTAAAGTTGACGAGGATAGGTTGATTTTTATTTTTTTAATATGTTAAATATATGTTTTTTCTTAATGTTTATTAACCAGTATAGGGTGTTAGAGGGTTTGTTAAGTTGCATTGACTTTTAATAAATTTAAAAAAACTCATGTTTCACCAATTTTTTGGGGATTTTCAAAGCATAACTAATTTTAGAAAAAATGTCTTATATCTTGGTTGTAAAGGATATAAACTCTTCAATCCTTTTTTTTTTTTTTTATCAAGACCTAAGATTTTTGATGGTTAAGTAAAATCAAAGTTAGTAATAATATTTTTGTTGCAATAGTTAATAATAATATTTTTGTTTCAATAGTTTTTTGTTATATATTTATCAATATTAGATACAAATGAAGCCTTCTCCTATATCAACCACATTAATAATTTTAATGTGGTTATACTAGTTTATAGTGAATTGAAACTCTGAACATGTAAATATAACGTTTGATCTTTTGTAGAGAGTGGCTAAACTAAATACTTTTATGGTAAATTTAAGAGAGGCTATTATCTTACAAATACATCTATATATCTTCTAATATGGCATAAAGTAATATATGTTTGGTGGTTTTATGCATCTCCAATGATGGGTTATAAATTTATTATCTCTATGATGGATATATCACTTACATGAGTTTTTTTTTTCTTATTTATTTTTAATATTTTCTCCCTATATGCCAAAATTTTAAACTAGTAAGCGAAGAGACCTAAAAATGTTACTTTAGATAGTTTTTATAGTAAGACATAATCATTAGAAAGAATGAAATAATAGAGAGAGTTAGAACATAAAATATATTTAGAGACAATATTTGATAACAAATTCATCATAATTAGATTATTATATTGTTTGTCATCCATCTTGATGCTTTTAGAGTGAAAAATGTAGAGGAATTAGTTCACATAATCATTTTTACCAGTGGGACTCAGTTTGGCAAATCGAGGTTTGAAACTTTCCAGAGGCATTTTGAGGCATCAAATGACATTTTTTGCAGGTAAACCTTTTTTGCTTCAGCATGACATTTTTTTTCATATTCTACACACAAAGACCTTTCTAATGGTGTAAGAATTACCTCAATCAGAGTCCGTACTATGCCACTCAGAATTTGATCTTCCTATTTTCACCACTATATTCCGAGAGGACACCATGCCAACCACCATTATTCATGGAAAATGGGCTAGCCACATGGTTATGATGAGGGAGAATGTAGAAGAGTCCAAATTGTAACTTTGATTAACAGTTGAGGTAGTCAAACCTAACCTTTAGTAAGCTATCAAGTTGTGTTATAACCAAACCATTAGAAGGAAAAATATTTCATTTTCTTTTCGAGCGCATTTGTTCTATAGATGAGAAAAAATAGCTACGACAAATAGGAGATAGAGCACACAAAGAGGATTTGTGCATTGTAGTAGCCCAAAAGCCACATGTCATACTTCTTTGTACTAACAACCATTTTCTATTCATATAAAGAGAGTAGAACAACCTAACCTTGTAGCTGGATTTTCTCTCGAAAGGTTTTCTAAGGTCATATCTTGTGTCAATGGTGGCTTGTGAGTTTTTATTTTTTTGTTTTCTATTTTCTACATAATTTTAATTTGCATGCATACACAATTAATCATAGTCTACATATCCATAAATCTAAAGAAAAATAAAGCCCCAATAGTGTAGATTTCATATTTTCAAATGTAGTTTTATCATATGTGTCGCAATGAGCTGTATGGTGGAATATCCATGGTGTTTTATGAATCACAAATTTAAATTGTTAGAATACAAGCTAGATAATAGAAAATTAGGTTTCCAGAATTAACTATAGAAAATTTAAGCTAGATTACATGAAATTGAAAAATAGAAACAAGTAAAGTTAAAGAAAATTGTAGCTTGAGAGACAACATTAAAGAATTAGAAGAAAACAAAATGATGGGAAATTTAATTTCTTAAATTGTTTTTCATTAAATTATCAATTGATGTTCATAAGCTGACGAGGTGATGGAAATGCATATGTAGAAATAAGCCTAACTAGTTTGGAGAAAAGGACATTACAACAGTATGCCAAACCCTTCAAGAACTTAATTGAACCTAGATCAACCCCTTACATGGTAGACAAATAAGAGAATACATAATAAGTTAAAACATCCTCACATTCATCAGCATATTAAGAGCGTCCAACAAGATCAATAATTCTTGTAACTCAATAAAAAATTTAAAAAACCACTTAATGACAAAAGAAATCACTCATGCAAAATGGAAGAAAATCATTTGAGAGTTACCAATCTGAGTCGTGGAATCTCTTGACTTCTTGTGAATTCCCTGGGTTGTTAACTCTCCAATCCAAAGGCCTCACATCATTCCACACAAGTTATACAACATAGACATTACATGAACAATAACTAAAAGTAATAAATATAATATAAGTGTACATAAAGATAAATAAAATAACTATTGTACTAACTCTACAAGTTCATCCGAGGACAAAGCCCCCTTCCTAGCTGGGACTATTGGAGGAAGATGAAAGAAACTTAGGAGATAATTAGAAGCAATATGGTTTTATTAATCAGCCACAAATTACATAGAATATGATCTTAATAGAGTCTCTCCTTCTAACAACAAATTTTTGAATCCACATTCCTAAATTTTGCCCAAATATTTATACAAGAAGAATTAGGGCTGAATTGGAACCAATTTCCCCAAAAATAACTTATCAAATCATAATTAAATTTACGAAAGATTGATTTGTTGGTATCCTTAGCTAAATATATGATCGTAGAAGGGTTATCTAGAATAAATTTGTCTGAGAATAACTTGATCTGCCTCGTTTTGTTAATTGGTTGCTCAGATTGGGGTGTCATTGGCCAATGGCGCAACCATAAATTAACTTCTAAAAGAACCATGGATATCTCCCAATCCATGCATTGTTTGGTTGTGAATAATGTAATTGGGTATTTTATGAACAAAATCCATGTTTTAATTTTTCCAAATTTTGCTCCATTTTCCAAAAATTGTGCGTGGAGTTGGTGACTCAATTCTAACTAGCGTGAGTTGTCTGAACTATTTATCGTTACCTAGAGCCATCTCAAATTGACTTGGGTGTAATGTGAATAACATAGAACCATGTTGTGAATGCTAGAAAAAAGGATTTGCACAAACTTGGTGGGGGAATATCTCAATCGACAATTGCACCATTAGCAGTTAGCTACACAATGTTCGGTAATTGAAAATGCATGTAGATCCTTGTGTAAGCATTGAAATAGTGACTTCTAGTATATTAGGCAACCTGCACTTCTGGTAGTGGGATTTTTCTATGCTTCTCGTCATTAGATTGTGGTGTTATTTTGACAACTAAAATGACACCTAATAGCCATGTAAGTTGCATAGAAGCTGTTGAATAGCAACAAGAAAAGTATCAATTTTATTTTTGCCTTAATTAAATTTAGGAAATTCAAAATTTCATATCAGCAGACAAATTGGAGGAGTTAACTAAGTTGACATGGCACTTGTCACCCAATTAAGAACACTCAATCTGAGTTAATGAGTTGAGGTTTAGTTTACTTGTGTTGATTCCTAAAAAATAGGAGTCTAGCTTAGTTAATTCAAGTTAGGGGCATGAAGTTTAGTTGTGTGCAGTGGGTTCCTAAATTTTAGGAGCCTAGGTTGAGTTAATTTCAGTTGTAGCAATTTAATTCAGTTAAATTGAGTTATGGTCAGTTAAACTAGTTCCAACTGATGGAGGAACTAGTGGAAGGTCAAGTAGTGGGGTGTGACTTCAGTGATCAACCAGTTAATTGATCAATCAGCCTAAATTAGCTCATGCATGCAGAGAACTTGAGTTACCCAGTTGAGATGGAGATTCAAGGGTAGTGTACTATCAATTGTAAACTATTCCAAGTTGTACAGGTGGTGCATGCAGTCAGAGGAAGAGCCTAAAGGAACTGCGCAATCCAATGGAGGAAAATTCCTATTAAATAGGGACCTAATTACTCAATGAACAATGCAAGGAAATAGGAGCTTGCCAGATTGAGAAATTGGCTAAATGTTGGCCAGAGTTAATCAGTCAGGGAGAGGGATAGACTATACACTTGCAGGGTGTGCTCAAGCTTGAGAAAGAATTGTATTTCTTCTCTATTATCTGATTAATGCGATATAGATAGTAAGAGGTTTTGAGCAATTGATTTCCCCTAGATAAATCTATGTGCATGTGTTATGTTTCCTTTTGCATGTATATGATTCTTGTTTTAGATGGTGAATTAACTTCCACAGATCAATAAAGTAGCTTCAAGTTGTGTGATTTAGCAAATTTCATGAGGAGTATTGAATCTATACATTAATTTCTACAGAAGCTATAGGAACCAAGCTAGGAAAACCATCATTAGTAATAAATCAAGAATTATCCTCTTTAATCCATTAAAAATAAGAGAAAATGACAATAATTAACTACTTCTGCATTCTCAGATTACGACACATTTATGGAAAAACTAACTAAGAAGGGCAATGGATGGGTGATAGAATGTGGTAAGATGAGTAAGAAAAACTATTTTAAATGGTAAGAAAAATGACAAATCAATGACCCAATACCTCCTCCATTCCTGCACTTTTTCATGTCCTTATGCAAACAAGATAAGGCTAATAACAAAAAGATCCCTCTACCTTCTCTAGTACTCTAAAAAATTCAGAAGTTGCTTGATCATTTTGAAGAGAAGCAATGATGGATTTTACATATGATGCATTCTTGATACTTGCTCTCACATTAGAACCGTTTCTTAAGATATTGACATATTATGTAAACCATCTTTTGAATCAAAGGCATCAAGTATTGTTTTCAAAGCGAATGGCACTCCACATCATGTTTTCAACTTATCTTATGAGCATTCAAAAATTTTAAGAGCCAACTAAACCACAACTTGAACAACATTAGAGGGAAGTGCACAAATAAGTTTATGAATTCGACCATAACCAACAAATAAGGCAACAAACTTACAATGAGAAGAAAGGGAATAGATTAAACAAATCTTCAATGCAAGGAACAAATTTATTCCCTTCTTATGAAGCACAAGACCCAACACTTCAACACACTCTCCAAATTTTTCCAGCTGCTTTGTGGATTCGAAACTTTGATTTATTCTTAGAACTATGAATGCTTATAATTCCTGAATGAGGCAAAGGTGCATCAGAGTAGCATGATTTACCATTAGAAAAAAATATCTCCTATGTTTTGGAACCTGACTCAGAGCAAGTCAAGAAATTCCATGGCATGGTTTTTCCTTTAAAAATATGTAGGTAATAGAAATAAGAATGTAAGACATAAGGGTTGTAACAAGTTCAAGATTCCAAGTCACAAGAAGCAAAGACAAAGGGATTGTTGGTATCATATAAAAGCCAAACAACCACCCCTCCAACAATCCTGAACTATAAATATTTAGTTAAGTAGATTAGTCAACTAGATTTATAAAGTTTTTACAAGTTTAATTATATATTGGTGAGTTCAAAAATTTCCTGGAAGAATTTGTATGGAAAATCTTCTCTACTGTTGTGATAGCTCTAGATATTCCCATTGCAACATTCTTTAGATCAAGATTATCAGAACAATTTCTATTTTTATATGTTGACCTTTATAAATATTTCCCAATAAAAAAACATCAAGACGCGATGCTAATGGAGGAAAATTTGTTACTTTTAGATTTAAACTCCCAATATCCACATACAATACTACCTAAAACACTTAATCATAAAAGATGTAATTTTTGATAAAATGAACTCATGCTAGTAAAACATCTTGGAAAGTATGAAAGAACATAATGTAGTGATGCCAAAACATGTACACCATAGAGTGCATATCTACATAGCACCACATATACATAACACATGAAACCTTCCAAAATACGTTTGCAACTATAGGATCTGATATAGGTGTAGCAACAAACTTCGTTAATATATTTCTCACAAAGTATAAACCGAATTTCAAAAAAAAATTCTTAGCAGTTTTTAACTATTTTAATGCCTTCCCACACTAAAATTTAGAGCAATCTAATGCACAAATCTCGGGACATAAGAAAAATATATGTAGGTAATGATGCTTAATTACTCAAAGAATATAAATTAGGTAACTTTTCTTGAAATTTTGTGGGTTTTTTACTCTTACCTTAATGGTTCCCTCCTCCAAATTTTATGGCCATCTGACACATGTTTCGAAATATATCCTTCAATCAATTTATGCATTCTCTTCTACAAGGCTAGAGGTAGGTTTTTTTTTTTCTTGCCCCCCACCTATTGCAAACCATGTTATAACTTCCTCTACTTTACCCATCATCAATCCCTTGTCTCCAATATATAATCCCATTATATTTTAAATAACAATAAGTTGTTATGGTAGGGACAACCACAAGAAGAGGTGGGGAGAAACAAATTTCCTTACTACAAGACAATAGTGACTATTCCAGTAACTCAGTTGGGATGGTGTCTCATTAGAAAATAAGGTGTATGATTGAAAATAAATTTAAAAAGTAGTTTATGATGGTATAGAAAAACAATGTCACAAGGTAAGGGTTGAAATAATAAGGTAAGCTTTAAGTAGTTTCTTATCATCATTTCCTAAATCTTCAACAAATCAAAAAGTTTCATGTTTATTTTTACCTCATGTTTTTCCTGTTAAAGTTGTTAGATCTGATGATCATGAAGCTGATTTTAAAACTTATATGCCACTGAGGTGATCTATCAATGAGCATTGGCACCAATGCTAATTGTTGAAGTGTGTGAGGCTAGTAAAAATTGATAATAAAGATGAGTCTGAAACTGATCCAAAAGAGGGTGATGTTGATGTATGATAGTTGTATACTGCTAGTGATTGATGAATGCTAATTTTGTAGAGCTAAATCTTGAATTTTGAAGCTGGATGAGTGGTGTTGATCACCAATGAGGGATGAAAATATGCCCCCCTTATTTCCAAACCAAAGAGTTGCAACTACTTCTTAAAACTTTTATAGAACCTTCATTAAATCTTGATCATGTGGTGCAACTCTCTACCATGCGAATGAATGTGCTATAGTCAAGCATGGAAAGAGATCATTGGAACACTAGTCATTAATGCACAAAATTATCCAATGCGAGAAGACCCACTAGTGATGTTAATGAGTGTTAAGGCACTGTGGTACATATTGCTTAGGACAAGTAAATGTGTTGAGGTCGAGCCACCTGCAAGATCTGAAAATCAAGAGATAATGATGTATTCGCATTTCCGTCAGCGAGAGAGATTGTCATTGATGAATGCATGCCTCAAGGTACTGAAAGAGGTCTCTAGCCTTGAACCCAGATAATGTGTTGATGTTGATGGATCAAGAATCCTTAATAAGAGGGCCTTAATGCATCCCACATAAGCTAACATGAGAATATACAAAAGTTTGAAGAATTTGTAGAGAACCTCATCATGATGCAGAGATTATTGATGACTTTTCCCACCAATAACATGGTTTTCAAGAAAATCCCTTGTCTAACTATGCCAGTTCCCTAGTTTTCATAGTTATACTTATTTTTATCTTTTATATTTATTCATTTATTTTCCTATACTAATTGAAAATATATCTTATCTTCAAGTGTAGGCATACTTCCAATGAAGCCATATGCATAAAACAATACAAAATATGTTCATACTTAGTTTTAAGAAGTAAGATTTAAGGTATACCAAAGTATGAGAAATAATCTACTTTAACTGACATGGTGCCAAGAATTGTAGAATGATGGAGAAATTTTGTATGTTGATGATTACTTGGTGTTGGGCCTCATATTTGTCATATTTGCATGGAAGGGGTGACCGGATTTCTTAAGGGACTGTGTAGCAGAGAAGGGAAGGCTGGGGATATATTTATTTTGGTCATGAGAATTTTTGAATGGAATCAGATGCACGGTTGGGAGTGCACCCCAGAATAATGAGCTGGTAACTATCTGTTGAGAGGACAACTGACATAGGATTGTAGCGCTGGACATTGGATGTAGCTTTGACTATGGCAGTGGATTCTGAACTTCCTGGGAAGGAGGTGAATCTTGGTATTACTTTGAGGGTAGAGGTGTGAGCGTCTGGATCCCCTTATTGCAGATGCATGCATCCTATCCTTTTTTTTTTGGTTGAGAAAATGTATATATGTGTATATGTTGTTATTATTGTAAATACCATAATGAGCTGTGTTATAAAGCTCCGGTAAATGGTATGTTTGTTATGTTTTAGCAAGTGGTCATTGTAAATACTGCAACGAGCTGTGTTATAAAGATCCATGGGCAATATGTTTTGTTCTTAGCAGTCGTGTTGGTTATAGGTTTCATTGAACACCGAGGATAGTGTTCCCCCAAGGGGGAGGGTTCTGTATCAACCTTGGTTAAAAGCTCATGTAAAATATATAAATACAACAGATGATGGGACACATATTCCAAGATAAATGGGGGTGTTCATTTGGTTGTTTATGGCTAAGGAAATTGACAAAGTAAATGGCTAAGGCTTTGGAAAGGAAAAATGACATTTTTGGCACAATTATTTATGAAAATAATGGAAATTAGGAGAAAAAGGAAGTGAAAAGTCACATGTTGCATGTGAGGAGGAAAATGAAGAAAATAGAGGCCTCATCCATAAAAAGAATTCTGAGGATCAGTTGTTAACCCTTTTGTCAGTGGATTTTTGGAGCTCTGTCATTATTCCCTCGGTCTCTGTCACTCTTAGACACTTAGAGTTTCTTGGATCACTTTGGCATTGGAGCAAGAAAGAAAAAAAAGCCAAGAGAAAGCAAAGATCAAGCAGGGAAAGGAAGGATCAAGCAGCTACAACAGGGTTCATTGTAGGTATTAACTTGCATGTGTATTTTCCTTGCTAGATTTGGCATGAATGGGATTGCATGTGTTATTTTCTACCATGGCATGGGTTTTTCCAAGTGTGACAGTGTTTTTAGCCTAACCTTTCCATTTCTTGATAGCTTTGATGAGATGGGTTCTCTCATTCAGTTTATGTGGGATGGCCGGATTGGATTCGAAGATGAGTGGGGTGGATCTCTGAATTGACAAACACATGGTCTGAGTGGTCCCTGAACTGGATTGAGGATCACGAAGCCACTATGCTAGTAACGGCTGAATCAAACTTCCAGTTACGGTAAAGCCATATTGTGTGCCTCGGTGGGCCTAGGAATCCTTGCCGATGAATGGCGGGATATACAGTAAAGCCAAGAGGTGGATTTTCTATTCGTTGGGAATAGTGATTCTGGGATGGGATGCATGGTAAATCCTAGAGAGTGTGTCACGGTGTAAAGCCTAGTGATCCCTGGATCAGACTATGGATGCATGGTAAAGCCTGGGAGACTAGGAGGCACTCAAATTCCTCATGGTGTAGGCAGAGAACTATGGTGGCATCCATGTTGATTAGTGTTTTGGTGTGTTCTATGAGTCCCACATTCATGCTTGGAATATCGCATGGGGGTGATTGGATGAAGAGAGACTTGGATCATCCAATCTATGGTCGGGTGGAACATGGTAGTCCCATCTTTGGTTGGTTCATTGCATTCATTAATGAAAAATTTATTCCCTTGATTTTCATGTGTAATTGTACTGATGTATATGTGAATTTTGGATGGCTAATATGTTTATGATATTTCTATTCCTGTCATGTTGGTTATATGTATATTTTATGGCAGCAACTATGTATGAATCTCAACATGTTTTTACTTGTATATTAATGGATAATGTGTCTATGACCTAATAGAGGATAATACAAAAATTGACATGAGGGAACAATGGTTCACAGTGATTCTCAGATAAGTATGATATCCCTACACTTAATTATATTGTTTACAACTGTAGGTTACATGTTGATGATATGTTTGACAAAATGCCTGTCATGGCTAGTAGGGGTCTGGTTATGATCTTGTTCAGATTATTGATTTTTCATCATTGTTTCCTTGTACTTTTACTGATTTCAAGCCATCACTCCATTTTGGGTAGTGACCTAGGCTCTGGGCCTGAAAAAGTGGCTTAAATCCAGAGGTCGTTGGCACAAAACTGGCAACTTTGGTCTTTGGTCACGGGCAAGCAAGCCTATGAGAGCGACTTGGGGTTGTTGGTTGCTCCCTTACCCATAGCATGAGAGCGACTATGGCCTAAGAGATCCAGAACAATAGTGGGACCCTGGGGCAGGCTGTCTGAGTGGATGACTTGTCTACTGAGGGTTCTGTTGATGATGTTGGATGACTGTGTGTGATGTTTCGTCGATTCCACTTCCTTAAGGTCACATAGGAGGTTGAATCTGATCATAGTAGCCTCTTGTCTCATGTTTACCTCGGTTGGCATGGTTACTTGGGTGGATGTGGGAGGAGGGTGTTACAACATGTGTCCTAGCCTCCCTACAAAATCTTGAGGTTAGAGCACATCTGATGCTACTAGAAATCAACACTCCCTCTTAGCGAGGAATGTGTTCTAGTGTTGCAACCAACTGAAGCATCACTCTAACTCTGCAACACCTCCTGCTATGCTACTAATGTTCGTCTCTATTGCCCACCAACTATTGCACAAATTTGATTTGCGTTGCATCCGTGCTGCTACTGACTCTGCTGAACTATTGTCAATTATTGCATCTGCACTGCAACTCTATTGTTTCTACCACTACAACATCTGTAATGGAAAAACATCCAAAATCATAGTTAGTATGATGCATCTGTCATTTGATTTCTGATTGCTGCAAGACTCTACACTGTCACTAAAGCTTTTGTGCTGTTGCTAAATTTTCTCTGTGCCAACTACACTTCTACGAATACTAGCTCTCTGCTGCTTAGTATATGACCGCTACTAGTCACTGCATCTGTCACTCTAGCACCTGACTGTACCACCTGACTGTACCACCTGACATTGGTCCATCATACTACTGCTAACTATGGGCACCCGTAAGAAGGTATTGATCCAAGAGGGTGACTCCTTAAGGATCCTGCCCATCCTGTAGATCTCTGAGGCTATAACTCTAGATCGCCCCACCTGACCCCTAGAGACATCTCGAAAATCATGGAAAACTTTTTCTCCAACCTAGAGGAAAGCTTTTCGATATCAACGGATGCCACTTATTTATCCTACTTCTCCTCCATGTCCCTCTTTCTGAGAGGACACTGAGTGCTGTAGTGGCCCATCTTGCCACACCTGAATCACTTGATATTTGAAATGTCTTTCTTCCTCCTCTGCTTCTCTTGCCGCCCCTCTGATGTAAGGGCCACGACCTCCTCTTCCTTCATGGTCTTCATCCCACTGCTACAACTACCACTGGTTGTGGCCTTCATCAAGTCACGCCTCATATCCTCCTGCTATAGATCAACTTATAATTGTTCCCAATCTGGCAATTGTTCTTTTCCGAGAATGCTCTAGAAAAACACTTTCTAATATTCAGAAACACTATTCAGTGTTAATCGAACAAACTTTGTAGGTTGGGGCCCTGACCCTATTGAATCCAGTTGATCTCAGACTTCCTGAAGCCTCTTAAGGAAGGGGTTTATTTGCTCCCCTTTCTGCATCCTAGTGCATCTCAACTTATCCTCCAAGCACATCTTCCCCTGCTCATAAGAGCCTTTGTATAGCATGGCTGAGTCTTCCCACATCTGCCATATAGTGTCCTTGCCGACTATATGGGATACTACATGATCTCAAACTCCATCAAGAATTATCCTCTTAGTCTTTGCCATATCATCCTTGTACTTCTTGAGTGGATCTACATCGGTGGGTAAAACTACCACAATATTGACATACATATTGAGATCATGCTCATCTAGAAGGTAGGAGATCCTAGTCTTCCAGATCATATAGTTGGAGGCTCCGTCCAACCGATTTTGATCTCTCAATACTATTGCTTCCATTTCTCTTGAAAAATTTGAACTTCTCTCTCTTCTCTTCTACACAATTGTTGCCTAGCGATTCACACTCCCTTCTAGAGTGAGAAATCCTGCACACAACTACTGCTGCTCTTCTTGGAAAATTCAGACTTCTTGGCTAGAAGTCCTCTGAGGAAGAAATTCCCTCAGTGTGACTTCTTCTTTTTTGATGCTTTTCTGCCCCAGCAACTACTGCAGGAAAACTGCATCCCACCTGAAGATTTCTCTTCGCTGAAGCTGTTGCTGCACTGCTCCCTCTACTGCTGACAAATCTCGATCTGGAAAATATTTCTCTCTATCAACTCACTCATAGAGAGATTTTTCCTTGAGAATATGTCCCTCCTAGCACTGGACTGCACAATCCTTCTGGGGATTCGATATGTCGCTTACGCAACTCTTTGATCTCCCTCTTCAGTTTAGCACTGGGATCTTCTGGCTCTGCTTTCCTTCTTCACCTACCATCTGATACCATGTGAAGAATCGATTATCTGATTCCCTACTGCAACAACTGATTAGATTTCTCCTACTTGTTAATTCTCAAATCAATTTATTTACAGTGTTACACAGTAAACATTGAAATAAAATCTGTTGCAGCCTTCACAACATAAAATATTGTGGAAATAAGTATTGGGCAAGAAGGAAATAACACACACACAATTGACACTATTATTTTTGGATAATGTCCCTAGAAAAACCAAATGTGGGAAAACCGATGCAACAGATAAGGGTTTTAATTATTAAGTAGTAGTTTCTGAATACAATCTTTGGATGCCTTATTGGCTATCTGATACAAAGAATCTGACTGTCAGAGAATTAATGATAAATACCTCACACTATCACTGGAGATCTAACACTGATCCAGCCAACGAATGGCTAGCCCCAAGCTGCCTCTATGCAGCCTCTATGCAGTCACTACGTTGCTTTGTGTCACAACTAATAGGGACTGCGTTAGTCCCTCTGGCTAATCAATCTACTACTTGGATGCTCTATCCTTTGGCCCTCCGTTTCACACCCTGGTTCTTGGGCACTGGATTTGATCCGCTCCTTAGCAAATTTGTGAATCTCCTCAAGGCCTCTGCACTACCTCAGCATGGCTTTATGCTACCAAATGTGGCTCTACGCTGCATCTTATGGATCTCTCTCTTCCTTCTCTAGAATGTATCCCTGGATCAGGAAAATCTTGAACCAGAAAACTATACCTACCCCTAACTGCATTAATTATCCTCGATGACTTCTCCTACAACTATTATGCTACTCTCTTGAGAAATTGATCTCTTGATCTCACTCGATGTGTTTTCGAAATGCCCATCAAGCCTCTTCTTATAATCTTCTCATTGATCAATCAATGACCCAGATTAGATTCTAATCAATGGCTCAAATCATCTTAGCTTGATCCTCCTCTTCTTTTAGAAGATTCACACCCAATTTAATCAATACACTTTAATTATTTTAATTTCCTAAGTTTAGACTTAAGCATCCATTAAAAATAATTAATAATTTTAATTAAACCTCTTCGAGGAGGAATTTCCCAAAACGATTTTTGGATATTGTGGAATGTGTGTGTCCTAGCCTCCCTACAAAATATTGAGGCTAGAGCACATCTGATGCTACCAGAAATCAACAAATATTTTCTTATGCAACATGGTGAATATTTGATCTTTAGTTTCTAATGTATTATTTTTGTATGGAGTGTGGAATGTGAAGTTTCCTCCTTGTTTATCCTTGTTGATCTATTATCTGGTAAGTGATTCTTCCTATATTCAAGATACATACCCTAGTGTTGGGTATACCCAATTATGGCATTAAGGTCTTAAACCAACAACACCATATATTATGAGGTGTGGAGCACGACCTGGTGAGTTGATCGAGGTGGTTTTAGACCTTGTGCTCCCTATGATGTTGCACTTCTATTATGAATGAATTGATGATTAAATCCTTTAAGACTAGGAGTCCTAGTGTGTATGTTATCTCACTGTTTGAATATCATATTAATATTTGTCTGAATGGTTGGGTATAGTTAGATGATTTAGTTGGTTGATGTCCTGTCTGTGGGAGATCATTACGGGTCCTTGCTAATAGCCAAGTTACTTGGAAAGCCTTCATAAATGTTGCATCCTAGTTCTTCATGTTGCTATTGCTTGTTTATATGTGTATAATCATTTGTAGGGTTGTTGTATGCCCTGGGTCGCATTGTGGTGTGTGGAAGGACTGACGAAGTCCCTTCAAAAGTCACCAAGCTAGTGAGAAAGGGTATTTGAATTCCACTAATGTAGTCCATGCCGAGAATTCCCGTCCATAACAAAGGTATCGTTGTGGATTTATGGTATCATCAACCATGTGCCTACATGTATCATTCAAACTTATCAATGAACTTGAAAATGGACCCTCCTCCTTCTTCATGGAATTCTAATGTTCTTGTTGATGTTCTCATCACCATATATTATTGGTTGCCCCTACTAGCTTATGGTGTTTATTTATTTCCTAAGAGAGGTCTTTGGACCTCTGGGCAAGAATAAAATGCTCATGGGCTCTTACTATAGTCACTTATGTATTCATATCCATGAATTATGCCTATGATTGACCTTCAAAGGAGGGATTCCTAATGATTTGGTGTGTGTTGACTTCCTTGTGGTCTTTTGGCACTATATGTCATTTTCAAATCAAAAGGGGCAAACATGGTTGTAAGCTCAATAGGGATAGCCCCTATATGTGCTTCACGGAACCCCAAGGCTAAGGGTCGAAATCTGTAACAAGTCCAAGTGGTGATAGAACCACCAAGGCCGTATCATTGCAAATACCTTCACATATGGCCCTTTGTGGCTTATAAGGCCCATGTTAGGTTGAAATTGTTGTTATCATGACAAGAAGATGCCACTATGTACACAATATGGTTTCCTTATCTTGTTTGTAGAGAAAATGCATAATATTGCAATGGGAAATGAAGCATGAGATGTGCATTTATAGGAGGATCTCAATCATTAGCGCTTTTTCCTTTAAACTTGCGACCAGAGGCATGACCAAGTCCTCATGGAAAAGGTTGAAGTCAGAGAAATATTAAGGCTCCACTAAGTGTGTTGACATCAAGGCCAACCTCGCTAATTGATGGTAAGTGCCAGTTGGGGTTAGGACTAGCATGGCGAAATAAAAGTTGTTTTGGAATCGGGGCTGACCTCCGACTTGGGAGTTCACATAAGTATGAGGTCGAGGTTAGGCCCAATGCAATTGAAGCAATATTTTCTATCATAGTTTCATGTCAACCTCTGACCATAACCCGTATATTTGGTTCATAATTCGAAGGTTTCCTTGGTAAGAGTGCCGACAGGATAAGTGTATGTATAAGATTTGTAAGTGAGCTCATAGTGCGACATTGTGGAGCCCACCCACTCATGGGTAGGGGCTAGTACAATGCTACTAAGTGGTATAGAAAGATTGGCTAGGATGGCATTGTGAATGCCATGTGGCAAGGCGATAACATGGCATCATCAAGTTGGCTAGAAATTCAAAGGGTCATAAATTCGATCCAAAGGTCGGATCGTGGTGAAATTTTATATCTCCAGGTTCGTCTTGATGAGACATATGTGATAATGATAATCATTTCGGGTTTGAAGACATTTTTCTTTTGTTATAATCCCATCTCTTTAATTGTATTAGGGAGATTGGGTTAGTAAGTGAACACTTCTCACTCGGGAATTGGGGTGGGAGGGTGGTGTTTTTATTACGTAGCCGGTGGCCATGTTCTTTTACTACCCCATCCCAAAAAATTGCAGCAAAAGAGAAAAGGAAGAACTTGGTTGATATTCAAAACAATGTTGAAAAAATAAGATCCAAATTTTGAACCCACATCCCACCACTTCTTCAAAATCTAGTATAAGCCCATGCAAGCGGTTGAGTAAAGGACCTACTACAACATGGTTGTAGAGACATTAGAAAAAAGCACAGACACCCACTGAACTGGACCACATAGATTAAGCCACAGTTCTAGTATTGATTGCACTAGAAAAGACCCCACCAACAACACAAAAATTAGGTGGCTACAACAGAACAAAAACGTTATAGAGGTGAAAAGATGGTAGACACGTTTAGTTCAATAGAAAACTCACAGAGTGAAAATGTTGAATCAATTAGTAGATGCATTGAATGTGAAATTAATTTGGATGAAACTTAGTTAAAAGAAGAGAGGTTAGGTAAGCTTGGTCCATGAGTAGCCAAGTGGTGAAAAGTTAGACATAGGTGACAACCCAACTTTACTTGAACTAAAAATTTCTATCTTTTATTTGTATTGAAATTAATAAAATTATATGATTAATTATACAGTAACTCTATCAACATTGTTTATGATTATGACATAATTATATTCTAATATATTTATATTTGACGATTAAATGAAATCAATTATTTCTCTTAATAATAACTTACTCTAAACATGTCTATTTTATAATAGAACTTTTATAATTTTATTTTAATTATCAACAATAATTAAATTTCTATTTTTATTTAACCATAATTATTAATAATTAAATTAAAATATTAAAAATTTATCCTAAAATAAACAGAATATAATGCTTTCATTTTTAATAATAATTATATTAATATTATTCATTATATTAATTTTTTATATATATTTTTAAATATAAAACCATACATATCTAACATTTATAATGTTTTAATTATATAAATTATTTTTGATGGATCATTCATAGATAGAGATAGATAGTGAAGTACTGTACTCATAAATCTCAGCTCCTCCCACCATTAACATATCCACGATTAAGAGAACCGAAGATGCATGCTTACCATTTTTGCACGCTTCAATTAGAAGGGACAAAAAGATTTCACATAACAGAGTTCCCATAAATTTTATAATTGCTAATCCCTAAATAAAGTGGACGTTCTTGGCCGTTTAATTTAATAAAATATTAACGTTCTTGGCAGTTTAATTTAATAAAATATTTAATATGATGATGATATGTTATATGTACTCCAAACAATAAAATTGTAAAATAAGTTATATGAATATTTGTTTAATTTTTTTTATTATTTTTTATATAATTAAATATTTTTTGGTAGTTAAAGGTTTTACATATATAAAAAATTGACATTGAAAAGAATGATAACAAATTAACAATTATTTATTTAATATTGAATGATAGCAATTTTTTTATATAATGCTTATATTATAGTATGCATGTCATGTCATTAGAGTATAAATTGATATAATAAGAGTTGTACAAATTGTACACATGTTTTTTTTTGTGTAAATCAACATTTTATATTAAAACAATAATACATATTTACAAAAGGTCTGCTCGTGCAGACAAAGGACTGCTTTCCTAATCCGCATACACCTCGTCATGACCAAAATGAACTTCAACAGAACACACCACGCAGGGCAGCAGAGACAGTCAGGGGTTGACAAAAAAACAACAATGACCAAACTGAGACCCACACAGAGCCATGGACAGCTAGATAAGAAAACAGAAAAAACTGACAAAACAGATGACTTCCAAGGTCAACGATCGCATATACAGACCCATGCCTCAGGAACTCATCTAGTGCTTGCAACAGAGAGCCGTTACATCTGAAGAACCACATAATTCTTGGAGGATTTCTGGCCAGTCGAAGCCTTAGCTCTTCCCACCTAAGATGGCGCTAGAAGTGTGCTCTGACTGTTGCCCGTGTTCCCCTCCACCCTTTCCCCAACATTCCTGGCTTCTTGACATATGGAGTGACGCAGAAGACTGATCAAGACTGTAAGTTTCTTGGAAATGCTATCGAATTGTTGCTCTGGGCCGCTAATTTTGAAGTCCAGGCCTTCCAAGATCGCCGCATGTTTCGTAGAAGTTATCGCAATTGCATGTTGCGCTTGTCGAACCTGGCTGATGTAGTCACCCTGCATACTTATGGCTTTGGCCAGCATCATTTTCATTCTCCACATTTCTGCTTGCGTGCGGACATATTAGGTGGCTCGCGTTGTGGATGTGCCAGGGTCCTGTACCCATTCCATATCCTTCTCCAGATCATGCACTTCTGGGTTTTCCTCTTCCTTAGTTACGATGGCCTCCAGTTCCTCAATCTTGCATTTTTCCTTTTGAGAGGTCCTTGTTTCATAGGCTTCCCGAGCCTGCTTAAGATCTCGGTTAGCCGACGCGTTTCTGCTTCTCTCAACCGCCATTATCTCAAACTCAAACACCAAACAACACCGTGTTCTAAGGGCCGAGGAAAAGAGTTTCAACCAGCTAACCGAATACACAGTGGCACTGTCGTTGCTAGGAACTGAAGATATATAGGGGAGAGCGGGTGAGTCACTTGCTGCATTCCATATTATCACCTGCTGCTCACAAATCCCTTCATAATTATCTTTGCTTCGTGGTTCATACTTTCGATGATGGCTCAGATTTCTTCTCTTATGTTTGCCTCTCTTAAACTTCTCCGAAGCGTGCCAAGTGTCCATACTTCTATAAGGGCGTCAGCGGCGCTCATATTTTTCGATCATGGAGCTGATGGGAGTGACTCCCGTTTTCTTGTGCATTGAATGCCCATTACCTGCCTGTCCTTCATTCTCCTGCCGTCCCTTAATTCCCCCCCGCAGTACGATTGATCGTAATCATATCTCAATACCTGTGTAGAGTGTCGTCCCTTTGTCCTTACCTTTCATTCACCATATCCTGCCTCAAGAGCAGGGTACACTTGTTTCTTACTTTCAGGCAGGTGATGTCCTGCCAACAATTGTCCATGATGCTGGTGGGGTTCTCTATACCATAATTTGCCAGATGGTCCGCGACTGTATTGGCTTTGCGGCGAACAGCCTGAAAGATTAAACCTTTCAAACACCCAAGGTGTTCGGCTATACTCTCTGTTACTTTGGCCAGTCGCCAATGCTGTGTAACTTTGCTTGCTTTAGCTCCCGCATACATCCTTTTGGCTGTTTTTATTGCGAGCTGGGAGTCCCCTTCTACCACTGCCACACCCGCCTATAGTTTCCTAAGAATTCTAAGACCCTGTTCCATCGCTGCGAACTCCATCTCATTATTGGTTCCTTCCCCTAAGGCTCTGCTATAGATGTACTAAATTTCTCCTTCGTTGTTCCTGAGAATGCCTCCAATGCCGGCCAGACCTGGATTGCCCCGTGACGCACCATCGAAATTTAGCTTGAGGAAGCCTGAAGGTGGTCGTTTCCAGATGCTTAAAGTGGTGTTTATCTCCTGTTGGTGATTCGCGGTAGCCGCGAAGGTTCCTTTATCCAGGTTGAAAGCTTTCAATATTTGTAAGTCCCCATTTGATATTTTGCCTGATATTTTGTGTGATAATTTTTATAGAGTGATTTATATCTCTGGTTTCGTTCAAAAATACTCTCCTATTCCTTTCTTTCCAGATTGACCAAGTAATAAACCCTCGCATTGTTTTCCAAATGATGTTGACCAATTTATTACTGGAGAAATTGCCTCGCCAATTTTCGATGGTTTCTTGAATGGAATCTCTTGTTCTGTCCGTTTGCTGCAAAGTGGTTTCTGCCCAATTCCATAGGCAGTTTGCCAAATCACATGTGTTGAATAGATGATTCATTGTTTCTTCTTCCTTTTCCCACATGGGGCATCTAGATGGGCCACAAAACCCTTTCTTTCGGAGATTATCCCAAGTAAGAGTTTTCCTGTGCATTAGGAGCCAGAGGAAGGTTTTAATTTTCGGCCAAAACTGAGAATCCCAGACCTTGTTGCACCATTTCACCTTTTCTTCTTGCTCCGAATCTTTGATACAGTTTCTGGCTTCTTTGAGCGTGAAATTGCCCCCTCCTTGCTTTCCCCATCTTAGTTGGCCATTGCCTTTCGCCATTCTAATTCTTCTTTTGTTTAACAATGTTTGCAAATCCCTAATGTCATTGTTTGCATCGGTCATGTTCTCTGTTTCATTGACTGCCCAAGTTCTCCAGTTCAGGTCCCTATTATTAGGAGTCCAATAGTGATTCACCATTGTTCTCCCAAGCTCCTGGTAAGTTCTTTGAAGACTTGCAAACTCAGACCTTTCTAACTTGGGGAGTTGTTGCCAGGCATCCTCCCAGAAAAAAGCAGTTTTTCCATTGCATATTTCCCAGAAGCTATTCTCCTGTATAATGTCTCAATTTTTCCTTGCTAGGTTCCAGATCGGTGAGCCCTCTAGATTCTCTTGCATTCTGATTAGGTTCTGAATGCTATGCATTGGAGCATATTTTTCCTTCCAATGTCTAACCCAAGGAAGATTGGGTTCCTTCAGCCATTTCCACCACAGCTTAGCCCCACAGGCCCTGTTGATAGTGGAGGGGTCTAGCAGGTTTAACCCTCCCAGTTTTTTGGGTTTACACATTTTATTCCATGCCACTAGTGCCCACTTTTTCTTCTCTGCATTTCCTGACCATAAGAAAGTTCTCTGGATCACCCTCATTTGCTGAAGGACTCCTTTGGGAGCAGGAATTATGGAGAGCATATATTGAGGAATAGCTTGCAGGACTGCTTTGGTTAAGACTAGCCTACCAGCAAAGTTGAGGGCCCTGTGGGTCCAATGATGGCATCTTTTCTCCTGGCTAGCTAGGATTTTCTCCCAATGAGTTTTTTGCCAGGGTTTATCCGTTAGAGGCGCTCCTAGGTACCTAGAGGGTAGGCTGCTCCTCTGGAAGCCTAGAATGGTAGAGAGATTTTTTTGCACTGCTAAATGGGTATTGAAAAAGAAGATGGTGGATTTAGTTAGATTAACTTCCATACCTGAAGCTTTGCTGAAAATATTGAGGATCCTTTTAAAGCCCAAGGCTTCTTTGACCATGGGAGTGCCATGTAACATTGTGTCATCGACAAATTGTTGATGAGTAGTCGTTGGAATGGAAGGCAGGGGCTGCAATCCTTTGATACTTCCTTCCTCTTTAGCGCTACGTATGAGTCCGCTTAAACCTTCCATCAGGATAACAAATAGGAAAGGTGATAATGGGTCTCCTTGCCTGAGCCCTCGTGAGGGGGAGAATTGATCGGCAGGGGCACCATTTACCAGAATAGAAAATTTAGTAGATTTGATCAGAGCTAAAATCCACACTATCCATTGATTGGCAAAACTGAAAGCTTTTAAAATTGCTTCCAGGTAATTCCAGTTGACTTTATCATAAGCCTTTGATAAGTCAAGTTGCATCATCATGCCTGCAATTTTCCTGGAGTGAAGCGTGTGAATCATTTCTTGAGCTAGTGATATACTGTCCAGAATTTGTCTCCCCTCAACATATCCCGATTGCTCTTCAGAGATGAGGCCCAGAAGAATAGGTTTCATTCTGTTAGCAATGACTTTAGAGATAATTTTATATATAACATTGCACAAAGCAATAGGCTGAAATTTTGTCGGAGTGTTGGCCTCCTCTTCTTTTGGAATCAGGGCAAGGAAAGTAGAATTTAGGGACTTGAGGATTGAGGCAGAACGCCGAGAGTCTTCCACCACTTCCCAGACCTCTGTTTTAACAATGTCCCAGCAAGCCTTGTAGAAGTTGATGGTAAAACCATCAGGCCCAGGTGCCTTATCATTTGGCATATCCTTCACCGCTTCTTCCACCTCTTCCAAAGAAATTTCTCGAGTTAATGCTAGGTTTTTCTCATTAGTGATTGTTTTGGGAATGGATTTGATGAGTTCATCAATTGCTTCTGTCCTATCAACCTCTGGCTCTTGAGCTATGCTGCTGAAATGTGTGGTAAGCAAGGTTGAAACTTCTTGATGTGTCTGTAGAATGGCTCCCTGTTCATTTTTGAGACTTAGGATTTTATTGGCTCCTCTATGGTCCATTGTTGATTTGTGGAAAACTTTGTATTCTGTTCCCCTTCCTTGAGCCACTAAATCCTGGACTTTTGTTTCCAAAGGGTCTCCTCTTGTTGGCAACGAAGCTGCCATTGCTGCATTAACATTTTTTCGTTGTTTACAGTTTCTGGGTTAATGTCTCCCATTATCCAATCTTTGTGTATCTGCTCTAATTGCTCCTCTAATTTGGCTTTTTCTTTGAATATGTTCCCAAAGACTGTTTTGTTCCATATTTTGATCTTGTTTTTGATGTATTTCAGTTTGCCTTGTAACCTATACATTTTGGTTCCTCTGATGTCCACTTGTTCATGCCACCATTTTTCAATAAGTTGAATGAAGGCCGGATGGGTAAGCCAAAATTTCTCAAATCTAAATGGCTTATTTCTAGGAGTGCCCTGGATAGTAGCAATCAGAGAGATGGGCCGATGGTCTAACCCTCCACTAGGGAGTATATATGGTTCTACTATAACTCCCTCCAACATAATACTTTCGGAGATTAGAAATCTGTCAAGATGAGAAGCAATTTGTCTTTCACCTCCCCTTTTGTTATTACAAGTGAAAGCCCCACTTTTGGGGTGGACATCCACTAGTTTAGCAGTGTTTATGAATTCTAAGAAGGCTTCAGAATCTTTGTTGAGTTTCCTTGTCCCTCCTTTCTTTTCCATTAGGGTAGTTATCATATTAAAATCCCCTCCTACGACTGCCTTCGCTCTGGGATATCTTAGCTTTAGATTCTGCAAAGTTATTAGAAAAATAAATTTCTCTTCTAACTTTTGAGGCCCGTAGACATTGGTACACAAATAGGTTTCCGAATTTCCTACCACCTGAGCTTCTATAGCTATGAAAGATCTGGTTGCTTCAAAGGAGAGGATTTTGATTACTTGCGGATCCCATAGGGTAATTAAACCTCCCTCCCATCCATGGCTGGCGGTTTCCAGGTATTCCATATGTTTGCCTAATTTTTTGTTGACATTATGAATAGTACTACTGGCACATTTTACACAAATATAATGTCTGGTTTTTCCTTTTGGACCTTCTTCTTTAAAAGTCGTTGTTTTATTTGGCTATTAAGCCCTCTAGCATTCCAAGAGATGACTTTCATTTTAAAACAAAAATTAGTAGTTCAGAGAAAAAGCTTCTATAGCTTTCATCTTACCAGAGTTTAAAAGCATTTGTCCCAGTTCCTGCAGTGCCTCATTATTGGATCTGCGCCCTCTCTTTTTCCTTTGTTTGGAGCTGGTGGAGGTTTGAAGTAGACCTTTTGTTCGGAGTCCCATTCCTTTGGCTACGCCCAGGTTCTTGCTTTGCATATCGATTTCTGCTCTCTGTCATGCTATTAGTATATCATTTATTCTCCTAACTTCCTCTTCCGATATGTGTTCCATCCCCTTCTTTTTCCAGTTTTCCACCATGTCTGGTAGGTTAACTCCTTCTTGCTCTAGTATGTCAATAAGCTCCATCTCATCACTTCCGATGTCACTTATGAGCATTTCAGAGTCTTCATCTACCCCTTCTGTTACCTCTTGATTTTGTAGTATAATGCTTTGAGGATTTTTCTCCATTATTTTAGCTTCAGGCTCTGTTGTAGTTTTGTGTGCTTCAGAGGTGTTTTGTTCCTTATTATTGTCCTCTGATTCGGTCTCAATTTCCAGAGCTTCAAAAGCATTACTAGTATTACCTTGTGATGTGCTTGCTTTGGTTGGGCGTTTCCTGTTTGCTCTTTGTCTCGCTCTTGGCCGAATGAAGGTTTCCCTGTTCTTTTCTGCCTTATCTACCTTAAGGGCTTCCACTGTTTTATTTAATGAACATTCTTTGACTAAATTTCCATGCTCATGACATTTTCTGCATCGAAAGGGGATTTTCTCATAATCAATGGCTTGGAAGTAGTCCTCATTCCTATATTCTAGCCACAGTCCCTCATGCAATGCCCTTGACACATCCATTTCCACACAGATTCGGGCACAGGAGGTATATCTTCTCTGTAGAGTGGCTTCTGAAGCTTTGATGAAGGTTCCTAATTTGTCAACTATCTGTTTTAGAGATGCATATCCCCAATAGTCTATTGGCAGGGAGAAGAGGTGTATCCAGACTAGCACCTGCTTGAAGGTTTCTTTTTCTGGTACGAAATTGGGCTTCCAAGGCCTAATGTATAAGCCTACCGAAGAGAAGAAGTAAGGTCCGCCATCAAATATTCTATCCTTATCCTCTAGATTTGAAAAAACAACAGTGAAAAAACCTTTGGCTCCTAAGTGCAGTCTAACATCACCTTTGGGTTTCCATTGCTACTTTATCCATTGGCACATCGCTCTTTCTGTTGGCCAGAGTCCCATGAACAATCATTGCGTGTTCGGTCATGTGATCCCAGTAGGCTTGAATTTCTGGGTCTGTTATTACCACCCTTAGGGTTTCTGCCGCTTTAGGTTTGCATGGGCCTTGAGTCGTTTTGCCCTTGAATGTTTTTGTTTTGTCTCCTTGTTCCTCATTCTCTTTATTCAGAGCCCTTTCTTCTTCGTCTGTTTACTTCTTTTCTTGTTTGTTTTCATGGGCAGGTTGTGCTTGCGTTGCCTTCTCCCTGCCTCTGCTTTCTGTTCGACCTCCGCCCTCCTTTCCTTTCAGCTTTTGAGTATTGTGTTCCTCCTTGCCCTCATTTCTTTTCCTTCCCTTGCTGGTCCCGTCCTCTTTCTGTGACCTTTCATACCCAGCTATTTGCACACCTTCCTGTGCTGTCTGTTTGTGCATCATTATATGTTTGTAAGAAGGGGTCCCTATGGACCCCTCATTTACCATCTGTCGGGTCAGGCTCTGTCCTCTTCTGAATAGCTCTGCCACTCTGACCCTGTTATTTTCCAGTTTCGAACCCTAGATCTGAAGAGTCCTTGAACTGTAAACCCCCATTTTCACCAGGTCGCGCTCCTCTCTCCCTTCACACCTTTGAACAATTATTGGTCTTTGATCTACAAATTGTACACATGTTATTTTTACATATGTTTTCAAATTATTTTTTTGTAAATTAAAAAATAAAACCCATAAAAATGATCCATTCAATACTTTACACCAATGAGAAAATGGAATTTTTGAATTTAATTACAAACCATTTGTGTTTATGGTACATAGTAATTAATATATAAGGTTATTTTTCAAATTATTTATATTTATTGTACATAGTAATTAATGATATAGTACATAGTAATTAGTAATAGAGTACATAGTATTATCATCATTACACAGAAGACATTTCAACCAATCATATTTAAGATAAATATAAATAAATTTTATTTAAAAATAATAAATTTAATTTCATAATGTTAAACTTTTGATAGATTTTAAACTTTTTTAGTCAAAGCAAAACTAATAGCTAGTCAATGACAAACTGAATATATCATGCCAAGACAGGTATAATAAAGGAAAAAGAATGAGATAACACTGACTTATATATAATAAAAAGAGTTATACAATAGAAATGTGATTTTTATTGGTTTTCTTTTACATTGCAATTATGTAATTTTTGTTTATTGCATATAAATATATGAGTTTATAAAAAATATTAAATTTAATTATTAAAAAATTATAAAAGTAAATATTTTATTTAAAATATTAAATTTATTTAAAAATTATAGTTTAAAAACATTAAAGTATTCACATTGAAAGTTGATTTAACTATATTTATCAGAAAAATATTATTAAAAATAATAATATTAATTATTTTTTTATTAATATATTATTAATAATAGAATTCACAAAAGCATTTTGATCTTTTCATTATTATCAATTCAGTTTTCTTGATATTTTGAAGCAGTGATATGAGATAAAAGAATCCTAATCAAATACAATATTAACCCCATAAAGATTGTTATCGATTTGTTTAATTATTTTATGTTTTATATTAAAAGTTTAACTTTTGAAATTTTCCGGGTAATCATTGGTGAGATGAGGTTCCAAAATTGTTAATAAAATTACACTTTTATATCTTTGAAATTATATTTTTAATTGAAATTTTGAAAATTCCATCTTATATTAACAAGGAGCCACTGTTGTGGCGCTAGTCCCTGCTGGTTAACAAAAGTGTTTGGTAAGTTATTATGATGAGATTTAATAGGTGTTTAATTTGCATTATTATTAGAGCTAGTTTGCATTACTGGTGTGTTGTAGGCATGCTTATTTGTATTAAGATTTACTGAATTGGATAGCAAATTGTTGTATGGACTTTTTGGCTTGATGCAAAGAGTGAAATATAATGAACTTTGCGTTTGTTAAGAATTGTGGTAAATGTAAAAATAGTTTTAGACATAATTTTCCAATGTGTCATGATTTAGAGAGTGTTTAGATTAATAATTAAAATGTAATAAAATTTGAGAGTGAAATATGGAAACCTTGACGGGGAAAAACTATAAAGGGTAATAATAATGCATTACAATATACGAAGAATTAGAGAGTGTTAAAGTAAGCAATGTATTTTAATAAGCATGAGGTATAAAATATATTTAAATGCATAATAATGAATTCATGTTGCATAAAAGATAGAATTTTGTTTTTTTTTTACATTTGGATATTATGGAAATATCCATAAAATGATAATGAGCAAATAAACATTTATATGAATATAAATTTGTTAATTGAATCTGTGGTGGAGAGTGTTATGATTGTCGAAAGTCAACGAGGAACTTAAGCATTTAAAAATTAAGTTGTCCAATTACTAGTTAGTAAAGAAAATAAACCCAGCATCTAATTCCTAATTAGTGATTTGTTGCATTTAATTAGTAATTTGCTGTGATGCAGAAGGTCATGACTTTTGGTCTTTTTTGTAATTTTGGGTTAGTAAATATAGTATCTAAGTACAATAGCAAAGCAATTTTGATAAGTTTATTTTATAAATTAAAAACTAAAATGAAAAGATTAAAATTAAAAAAACATTTAAATTGTACGAGTTGAAATATAAATTGATCATGAGCTACAAGAAAAAAAAGCATTATCTTTTGGTGTTGTATACTGTTGCTTTTTGCAATATCTGTGTTCCATTTAAGCAAGTTAGTTTTCTTATTGAAAGTTTTTCAAAGTATAATGAAGGCACTTACATTACAGATAAACAGATGCCATTAAACATAGTTGTTTTCCTATTTTGTGATTATCTTAATTAGGAAGTATAGTTTGATATAATTCATTTATTTGATATAACATAAGCATAGGAGATATGATGTCATATAGAATGACGAAATTTGGGATAATTGAAAATAATAAAAGAATGGAGATTGACTATAGCATTTCAAATTACTCTATTTATTAGTCAGAAATAATGTTTTGACACTTTAAATTATTCTATTTATTACTTAGAAACTATTTATTAGTTAGAAATAATGTTTTGACAGTTCAAATTACTCTTTATTAGTTAGAAATAATGTTTTGACAGTTCAAATTACTCTTTATTAGTTAGAAATAATGTTTTGACAACTTGATTTTTTAAAAGTTATTATGTTATTAAACTTTATACCTTAGAAACTATTTATTAGTTAGAAATAATGTTTTGACAGCTTGATTTTTTAAAAGTTATTATGTTATTAAAGTTTATATCTGGTAACAAGAAAGTAATACAACTGGAAGGAATGATATTACATGTTATGAATTATGAAAGCCATATTCAATTAATACTGTTTTAAATAAGAAATAGATAACAGTTCATTTCAATGTGCGAATCTTTTTATTCAAGGAATTTTATTTCTTTGTGATTGGAAGTGTAGTCTTTGCATCATGAATACTGAATAATAAAAATATTATAGGAAATTTATACTTAGTTAAAACTATAAATAATTTAATAGTTATAATTAAATATAAATGAATAAGAGGTATTTAATATTATATGGGTAATTTAAATCATAAAATGCATTATTTATTTAAACAATGCAAGATAGAGTGTGATATTACAATTAAATAAAAATAAATAATAATAATATTTTTATATTAGATCAGAGATATTGAAATTTAATTAAACATTAGCATAATGAATCAAGAGCCATAGAGACAAAATAAATAGTGCCAATGCAATTTTTATTAACTAATAATTAATGCATTAAACATTGGCATACTGAAAAAATATTGGACCAGAGATATTGAAATTTAATTAAACATTAGCATAATGAATCAAGATCCATAGAGACAAAATAAAAACTGCCAATGCAATTTTTATTAAGTAATAATCAATGCATTAAACATTAGCATAATGAATCAAGAGCCATAGAGACAAAATAAAAACTGCCAATGCCAATTTTTATTAACTAATAGTTAATGCAACATTCCACTAAATGAATGTTCACATACAAGATGATCATTTAAGAAAATAGGATTTGTGCTACAACATTTTGCCTTCTGTCAATACAATGTCATTTTGGCAGCAATTACAACAGTTCATTCCAAGTCTGCATGTTTCAAAAATTTCAGTTGAAGGGGATCCCATGGAATTTGGAGAAATTTATGCTTCTTTATACTAGCTTAAATGCTGAATTTTAACAAGATCATTTCCAGACTTTCCTAGAATGGCTGCAACTGTGCGTTCAGATCCTACAACTTCAACTGTGTGTTCAGATGTTACAACTTCGACTGTAGCTTTTGTGATAAGCTGACCAGCTGCTGTGACACTGCCAAAGGTGATATACAATGTCAAGAACATTAGCACAGAAATACTGATCAGCAAAAGCAGTATGATAGTAGCAATTGACAAAATTTTGCAAATGTTATGTACCTTTCAAATCTGGCAGAAGTCTGTTGACAAAGAATTGGGTCTTCAAACTGAAAGAAATTGCCAATACTGTTTAGCCAGACTGCCAAAGGTGATATACAATGTCAAGGACATTAGCACAGAAATACTGATCAGCAAAAGCACTATGATAGTAGCAATTGACAAAATTTTGCAAATGTTATGTACCTTTCAAATTTGGCAGAAGCGTGTTGACAAAGAATTGGGTCTTCAAACTCGGAGAAATTGCCAATACTGTTTATATTGCGATTTGACTGAATTTTGAAACAAAGCATATAGTTAGTTAGTACTACAGCGGTTCATGTTTAGAGACAGATTTATGGTTGTCACACTGCCAAAGGTGATATACAATGTCAAGGACATTAGCAGAGAAATACTGATCAGCAAAAGCACTATGATAGTAGCAATTGACAAAATTTTGCAAATGTTATGTACCTTTCAAATTTGGCAGAAGTCTGTTGACAAAGAATTGGGTCCTCAAACTCAGAGAAATTGCCAATACTGTTTATATTGCAATTTGACTAAATTTTGAAACAAAGCATATAGTTAGTACTGCAGGGGTTCGTGTTTGCAGACAGATTTATGGTTAATTATCTTAAATAGAAATTTAATTGAATCAAGGAATCTGCTTTTGTTGTAAGAAATCAAAATCAAAAAGTAGGAACAGAGGGACAGTAGACGAATTGTTGGCAAATGTTGGAAAATGTTTGAGGGAGATCAAGAACTGCATACAAAATTGGTGCTCTTGTTTGCTGTGGATTGCCTGAAATTTTAATCAGTGATTCAGATTTTCCTAGGCTAACTTCAAGAAGATTAACTTTGGCATCATAAATCTGACCATACAAAGAAAACATGATCAGTAAATAAAGTGTGTTGATAACAATGCATCAACAATTGAGCTTGTTATTCGAGCATGCAAGAGTCCATGGTTATTTGAGCATTATAAGTTAATGGCATTCTGGTTGAATACTGAGGGTTTGTCTTAACTGTGGTTGGCATGCACTATGGTGGTCTGATTGGCGGGCAGCTGTTCCTGCTCGAGATGCTGGAAAGTTCGGCTTGGGTTTTACTGTCTTCGTGGCCTTTGGGGTGGTATTGTTACTTACTTGTTTAGCTCTGCAGACTGTGTGATTTTTCGTCTGTGGTGGAGTTCCTGGTTGCTCGGATATTGTTAGTTGCTTGTTTAGCTCTGCAGTCTGTGCAACTTTTCGTCTGTGGTGGTCTTGTGGGCGGACAACTGTCCCTGGTCGAGATCCTGGAGAGTTACTCGACTTGGGTTTATTGTCTCTTCGTTTCCATCGAGAGTCCATGGCTATTTGAGCATTATAAGTTAATGGCATTCTAGATCGCTGACTTAGGGTTGACCGCGGCGATATCGGGAAATATTTGAGCGTTTTTCCTAAGTGAGAATAAGGTTTACGGGGTGGCAACGGTTGGGGGTCATATTACGTGCTTCACATGGTTCGAGGCGAGTGGCATGTGGCGCGCGTGAGGGGCACGTGGTTGCATGCGGTCTGGTGGTGTGATCAGTGGCCAGGTGTCCGTCCTCGAGATGGTGGAAGGCATGGGGTGTGTTTTAGTGTGTTTGCGGCATTTGAGTTGGTATTGTTCGGTGCGATGTTTGGTCTGCGGTAGAGGTCCTACCTGCCCGGGTATTGTTGCTTGTAGTCTGTGCGATTTTTCGTCTGTCGTGGAGTTGCTGCCTGCTAGGTGTGGCTTTGGTGAGTTCGGCGATGGCATTCTGTGGCTTTGGTGAGTTCGGCGATGGCATTCTGGTTTGCCTTCTGCTTAGATACTGAGGGTTTCTCTTACGTGCATGCAAGAGTCCATGGTTAGTTGAACGTTATAAGTTAATGGTATTCTGGTTGAATACGGAGGGTTTGTCTAGTCCATGGCTGTTTGGGCATTATAAGTTAATGGAATTGTGGTTGAATACTGAGGTTTTGTCTTAGCTGCATGGGCTTTATGCAAATTTGGGTAAATATCTGCGTGAAGCTATGATTGTTAGTTGTATTGTTTAGAGGTTAAGTTCGGCTACTGCATTATAAGTTAATCGCATTTGGATTATGGATATTGGACTTTGATATTACTCCTAGAACGAAAGGTTGCTTTGTTGACTAAAGTTGCATAAGACTAAAACACATGCCTAAGATGGCTTGTTGCAGCTTTGCAATGTTGAGGAGATCTATTTTGATTTGCAAAAACAGTGTATTAGAAAGCGAGTATTGTACATACCTCAACCAATTGATCACTTTCGAAAGCAGACCGAGGGAGCTGTTCTCTTTGTAATATTCTAATATTGGCAACTGTTTCGTGCCTCATATCAGAAGTCGGTACAGCATCCCTGTTAATTAGACAACAAAATTTCAAAATAAGATCAAGTTGCTGAAACGTACTTTATCATATGCAATCCTATTACTAGTTACAGAACTCTATCTGTGATCAAACTTCAGATTCATGCTAACTAGCTAAACATGAGAATGCAGAAAGAAAGATCAAAAGTCTGAGGCTACAAAGCCATAAACCTTTGGCACAAAGCCTGTAGCATGTGCTTTTCAATGAGGTCTAATAAAAACATCAGCTAGAAATATTGCAGAATGCTCAGGATGTAGGCAATTAAATGCAAACAACCGACTAGAAGTTTTAGACAACAGTGTGTGTGAAGTGCATTTCAAATCATATAAAAAATGAAATGGGTTGAGGTAAACTTACTGGTTGGACATTCTTTATCATGGTTATTTTAAAACGCAAAATAAACCTTATTCTCCGCCCCGTAAACCTTAATTTGACTTAGGAAAAACGGCAAATATTTCCAAATATCGCTGCGGTCAACCCAAAGACGGCAATCTATCGATCGCCTATAGTCCCCAGCAGGGACTAGTAACTATGTGTCATGATCTTTGTTTTTTATTTTCGAGCCAAATGAATGCAATTAAACTAAAACAGAATGCACACAGAATCCAGACTAACACGCAGCAAAGTTTTAGAGCCATATATGTAAAAGAAAGTAAAGCAGAAAATAAAGGTACTTTCACGGTGAACTGTGAGCGGTTCTGTTTTAGAAGATAAAGAATTACAAAAAAGTCATTTCTATCTATATCTGAATCCAACAGTATTTGATCCGGTGCTCCATGCGATGGAAAAATTTGACAACTTAGGTAAGCCAACAGAAATATTTGGGAAAGAATAAACACATGTAACATCATCATGATGCTCTGTGACGAATTGCACTTTGTATCATCAAGTGCATTTGCTCATGCAAATAAACTAGTTGAGTCAAAACAATAGTCAAGTTATGCAAGACTGAAATAACATGGAAGTGTAATCTAAAACATCTGAACTCAATTTTGCATGTAATAATATGTTGAGCCATAAATAAAACAAAGATGTTTGGATTAGGTATTTGCAAAAAAACCTGAAATAGTTGCAAACAGAAAGAAGCATCAAATAGTTGCAGATTGCACTTGACTTATGTGAGCAGGGAAGAGCACAATTTCAATATAAGATCAAGCTCCTTAAACGTGTTTTATCGTATGCAATGCTATTGCTGGTTACAGAATTGTATTTGCAATCAAACTTCAGATTCATGCTAACTTGAGGCTGTTTCTAGCCTGATTGAAGCTGTTTTTCTTCTGATGCATGACCAAGCAAAACAGAATGTCAACAATGCAGCAAAAGATTGAAACTGATATAAAAGTGGTTTGCAACATTAATGCAATTGATATATCTAGCCATTTAGCTAACCAACGTATGCAAAAGGTATCACCCCATAAACCTCGTTCAGACTCCTTTATATTTGTAGATGCAGAATAATGCATTTTATGAAGATATGTACCAATGTCATTAACACGATGTAACTCGTATAGGAACTGAGGTGCTAGCTCATATTGATATGAGTGTATTGCTTGAACGCCATTGTTCTTTAAGCAAAAAAGAAAGTGGTCTATTAATGCATTTCGCAATTCATTTGAAGTATAACGAAAATGTAGAAGCATTTCGAACAAGTCAAATAGACAATCTGCTATAGTATATGAAAATGCATTTAGCCTAAAAACACCATTTCTCTTTAATACAATGTCAAAGTTGTCAGGCAAAACGCATTGCAATCTGAAGTTGTAATTGTCAACATCTATTATTTCTTCCATTATGTGCAATTGCTTACCAGGGTTGCCTTTTGCAATTGTCTTGTACAACTTTGCAAAAAAATATTGATGAAGCTAGCAAAAACTGAACATGACTGACATTGACAGGCCACCAAACCTGCCTAAAGCTTGTCAACACCAAAATGTTTCCCAAAGAACAATGCCCCTTTTTCAACAAAACTACCAATGCAAACATTTGGAGTTTTGTTGAAAAAGGGAGATCATTCTTTGGGAAAGGCTTTGGCGTTGAGAAGCTTCACGGGGGTTTGGTGGCGTGATGTGACATATCTACATTTAAATATAGATATGTAAAAGGAGGAGATATATATAGCAAACATTAATATTTTAAATAGCAAATAGCATGTTTGTATAGTTGCCATACATACCTTTTCGAAGCAAGCGGTTGGGTTGCCTTTCCTAATTGAGTTATGTTGTCTATTTCTTGAGTTGTTTGTTTTGCTTTTCCAGGATTTATGCTATGTTATAGAATAGGAACATATATTGAGTTCAATTTCAAAGAGCATATAAAAGTAAACAGTTAACAAGGAACATTAAAACCATAGAACCATACATATGTAAAGATAGAATGGATATATAGTGAACATTAACATTCTAAATACAAATTGGCATATTTGTATAGTTGTTGTAGACATACCTTGCTGAACATTATTATTCTAAATACAAATCAGCATATTTGTATAGTTGTCATAGACATACCTTTGCAAAACAAGTGGTTGGCTTGCCCTTTCTAATTGCGTTATGGATTCTATTTCTTCAATTGTTTCAATTCATCTCTGAAGATTTAGGCTATGTTATAGAATAGTAACATACATCTAGTGCAAACTAGAAGAAAAAACTGAACAAGAACATTAAAACCATAGAACGATACATATGTAAAAATAAAAATAGAATGCATATATAGTAGACATTAATATTCTAAATACAAATTACCATTTTTGTGTAGTTCTCATAGACGTACCTTTGCAAAACAAGTGATTTGTTTGCGCTTTCTAATTGGCTTATGCATTCTATTTCTTGAATTGTTTCATTTCCTTTTTCAAGTTTTATGCTATGTTATAGCATAGCAAGACATATTTAGTACAAGTCAAAAGAACATATGAAAGTAAAACTTGAACAAGAAGACAAGATGCATGATTCATGGAAAAGGAAAGCCAAAAAGAATATACTGTGTTTGTTTATGTTGCATCTTGTTGTTCTTTTTTCTTGGTTGTTCTGTTCAATTGAAAAGGGTTTTACTAGTAGAATCTGCATGCATAAATAGATGGGGTCATATCTGCAAATTTATAATAGGATAGTTCTGTTCATTAATTGAAAAGACTGTGTCTGGCATAAGTTGCATTGATCAATACAGAACGCCATATATGCAAATGTAGAATGGAATGCATAGTATGTATGCTGTTATCACTTCGTTTACCACAAAAATATATTGCACTATGCTTTAGTAAAATAGATATGATAAAAGCAATGAGATATTGCAAAAATGTCAAAATGTGGAATTTCGTAAACTGTTTCATGTGTATATCATAGGTCAAGGAGAGGAGATATTATATCATGGTCAGACCAATATGCATCCAATACGAAAATTTTATAATTTATATTGCCTACATTTGCGCAAACATGGTCAATCAATGATTTGTGCATGATATTTTCCTTTATCAGTATCATTACTTCATGCTTAATGCAACTTGAGATGCACTTGAAATTTTTGAAGTCTTCATTTAAGTCGAACTAAGGTTTACGGGGCAGAAAGGGTTGGGGATCTTATTACGCGCTTTGCATGGTTCAAGGCGAATGGCACGTGGCGCACGTGGTTGCATGCGGTTTGGTGGTCTCATCGGCGGCGAGGTGTCTGTCCTCGAGATGCTGCAATGTTCAGATTGTGTTTTACTATCTTCGCAGCATTTGGGTTGGTATTGTTACTTGCTTATTTAGCTATGCAGTCTATGCAATGTTTGGTCTGCAGTAGAGTTGCTCTGGTAAATGTTTGCGTGAAGCTATGATTCTTAGTTGTATTGTTTAGAGGTTAAGTTCAGCCACTGCATTATAAGTTAATGGTATTTGGATATGGTTATACTATATGGATATAAACAGAATTCAAGGATCAAGGAACCTAAACAAGGCATTGAGAACCAGATACGAGCAGTGCATAAGCATAATTCCATAATGCTTCTCAACAAGATCCATCATTATGGGACACTGCAGGTATGATCCATATAAATGATGTACATGTAATATATTCAAAGGTCAGGTTTGGCAAACACAACAAAAATGTGCCTAAACAAATTGTCCCAAGACTATTGCCAATTGTCACATGTCAAAGAAGATGGCCAAAAATTACAGATCTTTGATGATTCACAAATTGTGGTGAAGATTCACAAATAATGGTGAATTGGATGAATTCAACAAATTGATTGGATAATTATAAACTTCAACCTATATTTGAGGAGATTCGACTTCGTTAGACAAAGTATTTAACAGATTATGTTTGAGCATGTTTACAAAGACACGAACATGGAAACTGATGGACTGTCAAAAGCAAGATTACACAAACACAGGAACATGGAAACTGATGCACTGGCAAAAGCAAGATTACACTTGGTAGCATGAGCTTGGCTGATTCAACAGATAGTGGAAGGACAGCTGATGGAATGTCTTTTAAATGCCAATATCTATGTATAATTTTTTATGGCACTGTTTATGAACATATCCAGGACCTGATTCTTCATCAGACAAAACTGGTTTCAAATCTCTGATGTATGTCAAAATGACGATGACAGTATATGAATCTAAACAGAATTCAAGGATCAAGGAACCCAAACAAGGCATTGAGAACCAGATACGAGTAGTGCATAAGCATAATTCCATAATGCTTCTCAATAATGGTGGGCAAAAGAGGAAAATTCTTTATAAAAGATTTTACGATTTTATATTAAAAAATAAAATGTATTTCAAAATGAATGGATGAATTTAATTAATTCAATTGTTTTTAACTAGCTTATCATGTGATTATAGATACATGATAACAAGATCCATCATTATGGGACACTGCAGCTATGATCCATATAAATGATGAACATGTAATATATTCAAAGGGCACGTTTGGGAAACAGAGCAACAATCTGCCTAAGCAAATTGTCCCAAGACTATTGCCAATTGTCGCATGTGAAAGAACATGCTCAAAAATTACAGATCTTTGATGATTCACAAATTGTGGTGAATTTGATGAATGCAACAAATTGATTGGATAATTATAAACTTCAACCTATATTTCAGGAGATTCGACTTCGTTAAACAGAGTATTTAACAGATTATGTTTGAACATGTTTACAAAGACAGGAACATGGAAACTGATTGACTGTCAAAAGCAAGATTACACAAAGACAGGAACATGGAAACTGATGGACTGTCAAAAGCAAGATTACAGTTGGTAGCATGAGCTTGGCTGATTAAACAGAGAGTGGAAGGACAACTGATGGAATGTCTTTTAAATGCCAGTATCTATGTATAATTTTTTATGCCACTGTTTATGAACATATCTAGCACCTGATTCTTCATTAGACAAAACTGGTTTCAAATTCAAAGCTTCGATATATGTTAGAATGACTATGATAGGGGTGTCATATTGACATTTTTTGAGACTGTTTATGAAACAAGATATGTTCCCAACAATACTTTTATCACTTCCTATGCTTAAGCATATCTGCGAAATGCAGGAACATATATAATAAATGTAATTTTGTTTTCACAATAAAATAATTTTTCCTGTCTGAGCAGAATAAGGTAGTTGAACATCATATGAAAACCAATCTCGTTATAACTAGCTAACATGACATTTTAATCTAGGGTTTAAATACACAAAATGTCTTGATTCATCATTATACACAGCTACTTGCATGCATTACTCAACCTGTACTTGTTGGCATCATCTCAAATAATATTGTTGTTATGATTATAACAATTGATAATATTAATATTAATATTAATGTAAACACAAAATAAACAATGACAATTTCAGATTTGAATTCCAATATAATTGAATGACAGAAAAGATCTCAATGACTGAATACAGTTTAAATATCTATGTTTTTTAAAACAATCACAGAGCAACTCGACTATAAATCTAGAGTAACTGAACCATAAACGTACACAATGCAAAAATTAAAACCCTAACAAATTCACAAAAAGCAATTAATACAAAAATTGACAAAAAGCAATTAGTCGAATAACACCGTACCTGGAACAAAGCCGAGTATTCAAATTGCTTCTCGTCTAGACAAATTCATGCACAACAGAGCCTGTACGAAGAACAACAGCTTCACCTAGGCCATCTCAGCCCAAATGACAAGGAAGTCACATGGTGCTCGAAACTGACATTTATGGGAATTTCCATAAAACCGATGCAGGTAACAGAAACCCTCAGTATCACAGAAAAGCTTATAATTTTTGCAAACGAAACATTTCATCCAATATATAAGCAACAGCAAACGAACAACATCTAGTACCAATATAGCAAACCTTGAATTCAGCACTTGTTAACAAAGCAAATGAACTTAACACTAACTAAATGAACTTAACAAAGTTGTTAACGAAGCAACCTTGCGTTCTAGCAGTAATATCAGAGTCGAATATTCATACATCGATAACAGAATTACAGACCTGAACAAACATTAAGGACCAAAGTAAACATATACATAAATTATACGAGCGAAAAACGCTGAATGCACGCCTAAGATAGGAAACCGTGCAGTTACAAAACAGACTGCAATCTTCAATATTTTAACATTTCAAACAGTTCAAAATCTGCAATTTATTTAGATGTTCATGTGCAAAAACAGTTCAAATTACAAAATACTGCGACTCAATGTGTATGAAGAACCATAGCTTCGCCCAGGTCCAGCCGGTTCAAGTGATAACGAAGCAACATTGTGGCTGAAACCCACATTTACAGAATTTTCCATAAAACCTATGCAGCTAACAGAAACCCATACTATCACAGCAGCCACCAACCGCATTGGTCAACCCAAAGTCAGTGATCTATCAATCGCATATAGTTCCCAGCAGGGATGACGGAGTAAGTGGACTATAAACCTAGAGTGACTGGACCATAAACCTACACAACGCAAAAATCAAAACACTAACAAATTGACAAAAAGCAAGCAATACAAAAATTGACAAAATGCAATTAGTAGAATAACACCGTACCTGCAACGAAGTTGAGCGTTCGAATTCCTTCTCGTCTAGAGCATATGCATGCACAACGCAGCCTATGCCACTACCATGAGAAAATGTGCAAATGACGTAATTGGTTAACAAAGTCTGCACACAAAACCCTCACTACTCAACCAGAATGGCACTAACTTATAATGCTCAAATAACCATGGACTGTTGCATGCAGGTAACAGAAACTCTTAGTATTTAACCAGAATGCGATTAACTTATATTGCAGTAGCCGAACTTAATCTCTAAACAATACAACCAAGAATCACAGTTTCACGCAGACATTTAGCCAAATTTCCATAAAGCCCATGCAACTAAGACAAACCCTGACTATTGAACCAGAATGCTATTAACTTATAATGCTGAAATAACCATGCACTCTTGCATCCAAGTAACAGAAACGCTCAGTATTTAACCAGAATGCTATTAACTTATAATGCAGTAGCTCAACTTACCAAAGCGACATCACACAGTCGAGCGATAGAAGCTGCACCTGGAACAACACAACCGCAACCAAACGTTTGCGATAGAGTTAACCGAACAGCCAGGAACTGCATTTTGTTTTGACCGCAGACAGTACAACAAATACAAAGGAAAAATTGCAGAGACCGCAGAGCTAAACAACCAAACACCAATAATAATCCAAATGCCATTAACTTATAATGCAGTAGCCGAACTTAACCTGTAAACAATACAACTAAGAATCACAGCCCCAGGCAGACATTTACCGAAATTTCCATAAAACCCATGTAGCTAAGACAAGCCCTCAGTATTGAACCAGAATGCCATTAACTTATAATGCTGAAATAACCATGGACTCCTGCATGCAGGTAACAGCAATCCTCAGAGCAGGCAGGAACCGCACTGTGTTTTCAGCGCAGACAATATAACAAATACAAAACAAAAATCGCACAGACCGCACAACTAAAGAACCAAGTAACAATAACAACCGAAAGCCGCACGTAACAGAAATGCTCAGTATTTAACCAGATTGCCATAGAGAAGCCGAACTTACGAAAGACACAAACAGCAAGCAGGAACCCCAGTGCACACGAAAAATCGCACAGACTGCAGAGCTAAATAACCAAGGAACAATACCCGAGCACGCAGGAACTCCACCGGAGACGAAAAATCGAACAGAGTGCAAAGCTAAACAAGCAACTAACAATACCAATCCAAAGGCCGCGAAGACAGTAAAACCCAAAGGCCGTGAACATAGTAAAACCGAAGCCGAACTTTCCAGCATGTCGACGAGCAACAGCTGGCCGCCGACGAGACCACCACAGTGCATGCCGACCACAGCCAAGACAAACCATCACTATTCAACCAGAATGCCATTAACTTATAATGCTCAAATAACCATGGACAGTTGCATGCACGCAAGACAAAACGCCAGTATTCAACCAGAAGACAAACCCTCAGTATTCATAATAATAATGCAAATGCCATTAACTTATAATGCAGCAGCCGAACTTAACCTCTAAACAATACAACTAAGAATCATAGCTTCACGCAGACATTTAGCGCAACAACTCTACCGCAGACCAAACATCGCACAGACTGCAGAGCTAAAGAAGCAAGTAACAATACCAACCCGAATGCCGCGAAGACAGTAAAACACAAGGCGAACATTCCAGCATCTCGAGGACGGACACCTGGCCGCCGATCAGACCACCAGACCACATGCAACCACGTGCCCCTCGCGCGCCACGTGCCATTCGCCTCGAACCATGCGAAGCGCGCAATAAGACCCCCAACCGTTTCCGCCCCGTAAAGCTTAGTTCGACTTAGGAAATATGCCAAATGTTTGCAAAAATCGCGTCCGTCAACCCATGGACAAAACCTTAGTATTGAACCAGAATGCCATTAACTTAAAATGCTCAAATAACCATGGACAGTTGCATGCACGTAAGACAAAACCCCAGTATTCAACCAGAAGACAAACCCTGAGTATTCACAATAATAATCCAAATGCCATTAACTTATAATGCAGTAGCCGAACTTAACCTCTAAACAATACAACTAACAATCATAGCTTCATGCAGACATTTACCCAAATTTGCATAAAACCCATGCAGCTAAGACAAAACCTCAGCATTCAACCACAATTCCATTAACTTATAATGCCCAAACAGCCATGGACTCTTGCATCCAACTAACACAATAGGCAGGAACCGCATTGTGTTTTCACCGCACACAATAGAACAAATAGAAAGGAAAAATCGCACAGACCGGGCAGCTAAACAACCAAGTAATCATAATAACCCAAAGGCCGCGAACAGGGTAAAACCCAAATAGCAATGGACTCTTGCATGCAGGTAACAGAAACCCTGAATATTTAACCAGAATAACTTACCAAAGTCACACCGAGCAGACAGGAACCCCACCGCAGATGACAAATCGCACAGACTGCAGAGCTAAACAAGCAACTAACAATACCCGAGCAGCCAGGAACTTCACCGCAGATGAAAAATTGCACAGACTGGAGAGCTAAACAAGCAAGTAACAATACCAACTCAAAGGCCCCGAAGACATTAAAACCCAAGCCGACCTTTCCACCATGTCGAGCAGGAACAGCTGGCCGCGGATCAGAGCACCATACCGCATGCCGACGACAGCGAAGACAAACCCTCAGTATTCAATCAGAATGCCATTAACTTATAACGTTCAACTAACCATGGACTCTTGCATGCATGTAAGAGAAACCCCCAGTATCTAACCAGAACGCAAACCTTCAGTATTCAACCAGAATGCCATTGCTGAACTCACCAAAGCAACACCGAGCAGGCAGGAACTCCACCACAGACGAAAAATCGCACAGACTGCAACCAACAATACCCAGGCAGGCAGCACCTCCACCGCAGACGAAACATCGCACAGAACAATACCAACCCAAATGCCGCGAACACACTAAAACACACCCCATAGCTTCCAGCATCTCGAGGACGAACACGTGGCCGCCGATCACACCATCAGACCGCATGCAACCACGTGCCCCTCACGTACGCCACGTGCCATTCGCCTCGAACCAGAATGCCATTAACTTAAAATGCTCAAATAACCATGGACACTTGCATCCACGTAAGACAAAACCCCACTATTCAACCAGAAGACAAACACTGAGTATTCACAACAATAATTCAAATGCCATTAACTTATAATGCAGTAGCCGAACTTAACCTCCAAACAATACAACTAACAATCATAGCTTCACGCAGACATTTACCGAAATTTGCATAAAGCCCATGCAGCTAAGACAAAACCTCAGTATTCAACCACAATTCCATTAACTTATAATGCCGAAACAAAAACCTCAGTATTCAACCACAATTCCATTAACTTATAATGCCGAAACAAAAACCTCAGTATTCAACCACAATTCCATTAACTTATAATGCCCAAACAGCCATGGACTCTTGCATGCAGCTAACACAACAGGAAGGAACCGCATTGTTTTTTCACCGCACACAATAGAACAAATAGAAAGCAAAAATCGCACAGACGGCGCACCTAAACAACCAAGTAATCATAATAACCCAAAGGCCGCGAACAGGGCAAAAACCAAATAGCAATGGACAACAATAGTTCAAATTCCATTAGCAGCTAAGACAAAACCTCAGTATTCAACCACAATTCCATTAACTTATAATGCTGAAACAAAAACCTCAGTATTCAACCACAAGTCCATTAACTTATAATGCCCAAACAGCCATGGACTCTTGCATGCAGCTAACACAACAGGCAGAAACCGCATTGTTTTTTCACCGCACACAATAGAACAAATAGAAAGCAAAAATCGCACAGAGGGCGCACCTAAACAACCAAGTAATCATAATAACCCAAAGGCCGCGAATAGGGCAAAACCCAAATAGCAATGGACAACAATAATTCAAATGCCATTAGCAGCTAAGACAAAACCTCAGTATTCAACCACAATTCCATTAACTTATAATGCCGAAACAAAAACCTCAGTATTCAACCACAATTCCATTAACTTATAATGCCCAAACAACCATGGACTCTTGCATGCAGCTAACACAACAGGCAGGAACCACAATGTTTTTTCACTGCATACAATAGAACAAATAGAAAGCAAAAATCGCACAGACGGCGCACCTAAACAACCATGTAATCATAATAACCCAAAGGCCGCGAACAGGGCAAAACCCAAATAGCAATGGACTCTTGCATGCAGGTAACAGAGACCCTGAATATTTAACCAGAATAACTTACCAAAGTCACACCGAGCAGACAGGAACCCCACCGCAGATGACAAATCGCACAGACTGCAGAGCCAAACAAGCAACTAACAATGCCCGAGCAGGCAGGAACTTCACCGCAGATGGAAAATCACACAGACTGCAGAGCTAAACAAGCAAGTAATAATACCAACCCAAAGGCCGCGAAGACAGTAAAACCCAAAGGCTGCGAAGACAGTAAAACCCAAGCTGAACTTTCCAGCATGTCGAGCACGAACAGCTGGCCGCCGATCAGACCACCATACCGCATGCCGACGACAGCCAAGACAAACCCTCCGTATTCAACCAGAATGCCATTAACTTATAACGTTCAACTAACCATGGACTCTTGCATGCACGTAAGAGAAACCCTCAATATCTAACTAGAAGGCAAACCAGAATGCCATCGCCGAACTCACCAAAGCCACAGAATGCCATCGCCGAACTCACCAAAGGCACACCCAGCAGGCAGCAACTCCACGACAGACGAACAATCGCACAGACTGCAAGCAACAATACCCGGGCACGCAGGACCTCTACCGCAGACCAAACATCGCACTGAACAATACCAACTCAAATGCCGCGAACACACTAAAACACACCCCATGCCTTCCACCATCTCGAGGACGGACACCTGGCTGCCGATCACACCACCAGACCGCATGCAACCACGTGCCCCTCACGCGCCACGTGCCACTCGCCTCGAACCATGCGAAGCGTGTAATGAGACCCCCAACCGTTGCCGCCCCGTAAACCTTATTCTCACTTAGGAAAACGCCCAAATATTTCCCGATCTCGCCGCGGTCAACCCTAAGTCAGCGATCTATCGATCGCTTATAGTCCCCAGCAGGGACTAATAAGATATAATTTACAAATACCCCAAAACCTTCGAAAAATAAAATGCTTACCTTGGAAAATAAAATGCTTAGATTAATAACAAGTCTAGGACTGGGCGGTTAGGGGAGCTTACGCATTGGAAATACTGTAATATTATCGACCGTCTCTATTGGTACTCTTTAGAGCGGCCAAAAGAATGTGAAAGGTAAACATTGTTGAATCTTGCATTACTGAAGCGAGTCCAGCCATGACGGTGCTCCCGTATGCTCAGTTCATTGAAAATGTGGGGACTGTACTCATAGTACCCATTAATTATGTGTTCCTCCAATGCAATGAATGCGACAAAATCCACTCAAGTCTCTAACCCTTAATTAATATAGTTGACTTTGTGTTTTGGCTTCTGTAGCTTTGGTGATGTAGGGCCCAAATCAACATTAAAAAAATTCAAAACCTAAAATTTTTGATATAGAAAAAATTAATAATCTAGTGCCATTCCTATATATCACTGCAATGACATAATAATAGATTACGAACCAAGCTTGTAAAATTTGTTTGGATAACATAATAGATTACGGACCACATACATAAATACAATCTACATTGTACATGATCTGCTTATATCATGTAATGACTTAATTCCTGAAGTTTTGTCTTTTAAAGAAAATCTTATGAAATTAAACCATACTTTTTTAAACTACCAATGCTAGCGAAAGACCCAGTGAAACTAAACTACTTTATTTAATTAACAAAGAAACTCAAACACTCAAATAAAATAAGCAAAATAACACCCATCCCCATTTTCATAGATGTTTTTTTTTGTACAAAACCGTAGATAGCAGAGACCAGACATCTACCCTGGAAATTCATTACCCATTCATTGCAGTGGTCGATTCAGTTCAATATGGGATGAACTTTCGCCAAGAACTTCTCTTCAATTGAATTCCATATGAAAAATAAAGGATTACCATGTGTATTGATAAAAATATAAGCTGAGTTAGAATGTTGGACTAGAAGGGTGGTTAGTAGATAAATTTATTAAAACTTGAAGGTTGAGCACTAGAGGTCGGAAGAGAGCACTAGAGCACTAAAGCACTGGCAGAAGAGAGCACTGAAGCACTGGCGGTTAAGCACTGGAGGTCGAGCACAATCTTCTCTTACATCTGTTTGGGTATTGCACTGAACAATAGGAGCATTGGTACCACTGAAGCTCTAAAGGTCGAGCACAATATTATCTTACATCTATTTTGGTAATGATCTCACTTACAAACCTGTTTTCCTGGTGTCCTATCACAATATTCTCTTACATCTGTTTTGGTAATGATCTAACTTACAATATTCTCTTACATCTGTTTTGGTAATGGTCTTATTAGTTTCTTCGGTGCCGGATGCTGCGATGGTCTAATCACATGAGGTGTCCGTTGCATATTCGTTGTTCGTGGAGGATCCTTAGATTTCACTTTTATCGCACTCACACATTTTCGTAGGGTGGAGATCTAGATTTTTCGTAAATTATGCACTAACATTTTTATATCTGGAGTGATTGTTGGATTCATTAATTACGAGTCCAACGACTCCCTCTCCTAATGGATGCCAATAGGGAACCACTCGATGCTGATGTGGACGTCGAGGAGGCGTTTGTACAAGCTACGATTGCTACTGAGCGGACAAGGTATATGTCGTTCAATTGCAGGGATGTGTCGAACGAAAGACCATTGCATGCTAGCCAACCTGACATTCGAGATGCATGGGCACCGACTTCTGACATTCCCTCAGCCCCTCTTGGTGCTGCTTCTAGACACACAGGAAGGGTCGAAGGCATGATCGCAAACACTTTCATTCTGACCTTGTGACAAAACTCCTTAGCTTTGGTCATGACGTACTCTAGGTTAGAGTATCAAGCTTGCAGAAAAGAGCCTTAGTAGGTAAGTGGATATTCACAGACTTATCTAAACTCGATATGCAGAGCTGGGCTAAGAAAGTTTGGGAGCCACTTATTGCATATGCTCCGAAGATCAACACTCTTATTAACTCATGGTTCAACATCCATTTCCTGCACATGGAAGATGCTGAATTTTTTTTGAGAATCCCTTGGGTACGAGGGAGGAGTTTCCTACATTTCCATAAATGGTACATTGGGTTTAATACCTTACTGTACATGCCCAAAAACGAGATTGTATGGGTCAAATTGCCACGATTATCCCTTGAATTCTGGACCATGAGGGCTTTAATGGATATCGGTAATGCAATAGGGCGATTGATAAGTGGGTGGCCTAGATACTGGTTGAAATCCATTTCTTTGGTGGCCTTCCAGAAAACCTAGATTTAGCTTGGGGACCTCTTCGGTTTCAGTAACGTTTGGTTTATTGGGGCATCCCCTTTCATTGCCTTCTTTGTCATCAGACTAGACACTTGATGAAGCGGTGCCAGAGAAGGAGAAGAGATGGTTTACAACACTCAGAGGGACTTGCTCCTCGACGGGACAACTCCCCTCAGCATCTATATGCGGAGACTGCACTCACCAGTGCTCGAGAAGGAGAAGAGCTGGTTTGCACCACTCAGAGGGACTTGCTCCTCAGCGGGACAACTCCCTTCAGCATCTATATTCGGAGACTGCACTCACCCACAAAGGTACTCGGTCATCTCCCTCTCAGATTTATTCTTCTACATCCTCTTTGATTGCATCCTCTCCTACTCCATCTTAGGTGAATTTGGACGTTGATCCAGGTTCTGATAACCCTCCCTGCCCTCATTCTACTATCGATCTATCATCTGGGCCAACTACTTTCCCCTCAATCGAAGGGGCCCTGAATCTTCTAGTTAACAACTCTCTGATCCCTTCGACTTTTCCTCTTGAAATCAATTACCCTTCTCCCCTAATCTAGCCCTCACGATCTCTCCCTCCATGCCCTCACTTGAATTTGCAAATTCTCCGCCTCATTTCTGCCCTGAAGATCCCTCCTTGGCCTCCCCTCATAACTCAATAGGAAGTAACATTGAATTCCTTTTCATTAACCCTAAGTTGGATTTAAATGCACTGACTATTCATAAGGCATATTCCTCTCAATCCTCCCCTCACATCAATTTGCACTCTTCTAAAAACATTATCGTTCGAAAATTTCACAAAAAGGGTAGTCAAAATTTTTGTGGACACCTTGGACCACAATCCGACCTCTTTCATGATTCTTCTAACCTCTTGGATGTTCCCATTATCTCCACCCCTGACTCTCAGGCACTTAGAGCTTCGTTGCCCGCTTCTATGCTTCCATGATGAACATCCTCTCCATGAACATTAGGGGTTTGGGGAACCACTCCAGACAGTTGGGTATCAAGCACATTATTCAAGATACTCGTCCATTTATATTTCTCATACAGGAAACTCTTGTTCACTCTACTTGAGCCATTGTATATTTTAGGCCGATTTTCCCAATGTGGCACATTGTTGCTGTCAGATCATCTGCTACTTCTGGTGGCCTAATCTCTCTCTGGGATCCCAGTTGTGCACACCTTCAAGCTTATAGTATTTTTGTAGGTATTATATTATCTGGACACATTCGCGGCATTTCTAGCTGCACACATATTCTTAACATGTATCCACCATGTCGTGATCGTTCGAAATTTTGGGAGAGAATCGAACTGGAGATCTAAATGCCATGATCATGGCACATGAATCTTGTGGGAGTCACATATGAAATGATCCTCTCACTAATAGGCTCTATAATATCTTCACTGAGATCCATCTGGTTGACATTTGTCTCAACCCTCTTGCTCCAACATGGAATAACAAATACACTGTGGAAGCATAAGTAGGGAAACGACTCGACATATTCATGGTTCAAGAGGATCTGAGTGAAAGGTTGGGATATCTGAATTCATTAATATACATGACATATATCTTAGATCATACTCCTATTATACTCAACTGGAGGATGGAGAATGTTCAAAAGGGGATCTCTTTTAAATTTAACAAACTATCACTGGTTGATTCTAAAATTTCAAATATTTGTGAAGAATCGACAATGAGATCCCTGTTACATAAGTTGTAAATTTTTTTGAGCATTTCTATAGGCCAAGGAGGATGTTGAATTCGAAGATCAATCTCGGCCACTAAACTAGTACCCAATTATGTTTGACAATGCTTCTAATGATGAACTATCCAGTCTTGTCAACTTGGAGGAAACCGCACAGACTCTGGGATCCTTTACAAAGGATAAAAGCCCAGGTCCATATGGATGGACCGTGGAATTCTTCATACATTCTTTTGAGCTGTTGGGTAACTTCCTTCTGATGATTGTGGAAGAAGCTAGAATCTGAGGAAAGATTTTTGGAGCCATCAACTTGACTTTTCTAGCTCTCATCCCAAAGTACTCCTCCCCGAAATTTTTTTGGGAATACAGGCCTATTTCCCTTTGCAAAATTCTATACAATCTCATATCAAAGGTTACTGCAAGGCGTATTAAATTTGTTTTATCCTCACACATCTCCAGAGAATAGTTTGGTTTTCTAAATAATCCCCAGATTCATGATGCGACTGATGTGGCACAAGAGTCCATCCATACTATTCACATTTATAAGAAGGAGGTTGTGGTAATGAAAATTGACCTTCACAGGGTATTTGATAGTGTTGATTGTTCTTTTATGAGGCTCATTCTATACAAGGTTGGCCTCGGGAAGAAAAACGTGGAGTGGATCATGGGTTGTGTCACTTCAGCCTATTTTCCAATGCTTATCAACGGACTTCCCTCACATTTTTTTAAATTGGGTCGTGGCCTCAGACAGGGATGCTCCCTCTCCCCTCTTATTTTCTTACTTTTCATGGATGGTATCAGTCTTAAAATCAAAGAGGCTCAGTGCTGTAGTATTTTTCATGGACTTCAGATTACTAGTTTATTCAATATCACTCACTTGTTCTTTGTAGATGATATATTAACTTTTGGTATTATCTCTAGAGCACAATGCTCTGTATTGCACTACATTTTGACCAGATATGGTGCAGCTTCCGGGCTCCAAATAAATGACAACAAATCAATTCTATATTTCTCTGCTGGTGATAGTTCGGATATAGATTACATTGCAGGTATATTCAGAGTAGAGAAATCACCTTTAAAGGATGGCATATCCTACATAGGATACAAAATAAAACCATGCAACTACAAAACCATGGATTGGATTGGTTGGTAAATAAATATAAACAAAATCTCTCTAACTCGACTCACAAATACCTCTCTTTGGGAGGTAGATTCATTCTGGTGTAGGTGGCACTTCAGTAGATCTATGTATTTTGGGCACACCTCTTCAGGATTTCTAGAGCTATTGTCAACAAAATTACATCTATAATGACCGGTTTTCTCTGGAGCAGCTTCAGGACTCCTTCAAGGATGCATCTATACAAATGGTCTGATTTAACTATACCAAAGAAATTTGGAGGATGGGGACTCCTATACAATTATACTTTGGAAATGCTTTTCTCATAAAATCATTTTGGAGAGTTGTAAATGGTAGTGGAATATGGAAAGACATCATACATTCTAAACATTTGAGACATATAAAGATGGAAGAATTACTTAGGAAGAATACCACATTTAGAAACAATGGGTCCATAATTTGGAGGAGCCACTTGAAGATTCTGCCATGGTGGCGCATGAAGATGGAGTGGGAATTTGGAGATGGTGGGAAAATTCTGATTGACACTGATAACATCAAAGGATTGAAGAGAGAGTAGAACTTACAGGGACACACATTAGACACCATCAACAGAAAGGGATATTTTTTCCTGAGCCAAGCTATTAGAAGATTCCACAATAGTTTTCCTATATGGAAAGTAGCTTTAGAAGTGGGTATGACTGAACATAGTGCAATCAAATGGCGAGAATTTACCACTTCTCTCAGCCAGACAGGTCTTTTCCATAACACCCACGGTGATAATATCTCTTGGAGTGGGAAACTACACAATCATGCGACATTGGTAGTTGATGCTTATAAATACTATATCACTCAGAGACACAAACTGCAACAGACTTCTTGGTTTTACTAGGTATGGAAACTGAAGGTCTCTCTTAAAATTACATTATTTACCTGGCTCGTATGGAAAAATAAAATACTGACCTGAGACAACTTACTCAAAAGAGGCTTTCATGGTCTTGGTATCTGCTTTTTCTGTATAAATTCCTTAGAATTTGCAGACCACATTTTCTTTCTTTGTCCTTCATTTGCATGGATTTGGAGAAACATCATATTTCATGAACATTCCTCTGATTTTGGTTACAAATTTGGTAAACACGATGTCCTAATGGTCTGCATGTGTATCTCGGGAATTAGTGATGCCCATTTATATTATCTGGGAGATTTGGAATGCAAGGAACCAACACATATTTGAGGGGAAGCCCATTGACTACAACAAAATCTGCTACAAATAGATTCCATGGGCGGATGCCATTCCATTAAACACACATACAAACTGGATCTCCGTGAAGTCAAGATCTTTCCCTACAATTATTATCCCCGCAGGGTGGTTCGACGGAGCATCACAAAGGGGATTGTGTGGATGCGGAGTGGTTCTCAAACCAGATAGTAACACTCTATACAACCTTCATTGGAATGGAGGCCCTTGTACCAATATAAGAGATTAAATCATGGCACTTTGGGGGTTGCTCTATTTTACCAAAGAGAAACATATGAATATCATCAACATCTATAGAGATTCCAAAACTCTCATAGAAGGAATACATGGACACTCAAAATTTGAGCCACCTCTATTAATTGGATGCATCAACAAGATTAAACAAGTGCTAACCTCTCTCTCTTCCTACTCCATGACACATGTATACAAAGAGGACAACATGGATGCGGACATGTTGTCTTAAGTGGGCCAATAGAGGCAATATGGTATCATGCATTACAAACTAATAGTAGATAATATCATTAGAGAAGAAGGTGAGATCAACTTGCAATAAATATGAATCTTGTTATGCTATTTTTCTTATCTTTAGCAACATTCTGATGGGCAGATAAATCCCACAATTTTTGCTCTGTTTTTTCTTTTTTGGATTTGTGTATTAGGGATTCACTAAACTTTATGCTATATACAAATCTACAACCAACCATATGCTATATTCAAATCTACAAGCATCCTTGCTTGTATATTGATAGGTCTATCTTCTCTCAGTTGTAGGTTCTAGTGCACATCTTATTGCCTACTTGGCCACTCAACCTTTTCTGATATATTCTCACTATTGCATGTACTCGAATTTTAATTATATATATAAAAGGCAACAATTTTTTCCTCTGAAAAAAATAAGAAGATGAGGCAGAGGAGATAGTTTAAAACACCACCGCCCAAGATTTAAAAAAAAATAACCACTTACAACAAAACATAGTTTTAAAACTCAAAAGTTAATGCGTAGGAGAAGACTATGTAGAAACTGAGGATGCATGGTAAAAACTAGAAAATGAAATTCCAGAACAGGAGTGCAACATAAAATTCTTTTAATTATGGTTTTAAATATGAAATATACATTTGTATGAAAATGGATATTGTAACTCCAGTAAAAGGTTGTAAAACATGAAAATTACAAAGATATTTCAGCCCTCTATTTTCACTCAGTTATACACTATAAAAGCTTTGTTTTCACTAGCACACCAAAAATTGCCCCACGATTTTCTCCAAGCTTCTCAACTTTAAGCTTGGATGCATAGAAATAAAACTAAAACTTCACAACATAACAAAAATACATACAATGGTGCAATACCTTAATAGCAAGACACAAAATGGGCACATGAACATATTTTTCTTTCGACTTTTCAGGTGATGTGTAGTGCAGACTCTAGGCTACGTAGTAAATTCACGATATCTACTTTTTACAAACTTTTCTAGATTTTTTTTGTGTTCTTAAATGTTTGATGCAATGTTTGATTTGTTTTAGGAGGAAATATCTCATATGCGGGAATGGAGAGCTTGTAATCTTGCTCAAAATTTCATTTAATCCATGTCCTTCAACTTGAAAACAAAAATCTACACCCTACAAGAAATTTGGTTGCCTAATTTTCCTGTGAACTTCAGGGATGGCTGTTGTCAGCTATTGAATGAGGTGGGTGTGATTACTTCCAACACCCCCCTTAATCATAGCTACCTCCACTGACAATTCGCAAAGAATCTCTACGATGGTCAAAACTTTCTCTTAGCAATGACTTTGTGAAGATGTCCGCAAAGTTCTCTTGTGACCTGCAGTGTTGCAAAAACATTTCTCCATTGTTGATTAGTTCTCTAATAAAATCATACTTAGTGTCAATATGTTTGCTCCTTTTATGAAAAAAATTCTCGGACAACGCAATTGCAAAATTGTTGTCACAATAGATTGTTGTCGTTCCTTCTTGTTCATACCAAAAAATTTGTCAACATTCTTCTCATCCAAATTGCTTGACATGCTATTGCGATTGTTGCAACATATTTAACTTTTGTTGCCGATAGTGACAATATTGGTTGTTTCTTAGAAGCCCATGAAATGGCTCCTGAAATCATACGAAAAACATAGTTTGATGTGCTCTTTCTATCATCGACGCTTCCTACTGAGTCAATGTCAATGTAGCCAACCAACCTAAAATTACTTGTTGCAGTGTAAAAAATACCATATTCCTTTGTCCCATTGACATACCTTCGAATTATTTTGGTTTCTTGCCAATTTGTCTTCTTTGTTGTCTCCATGAATTTTGATACCAAGATGACTACATACATTATGTCTGGTGTAGTTGTTTTCAGATACATCTAAATACATATTATACTTTTGTATAGTGATGGATTGACATTGTTGCTGCAATATTATTTTCTTAATTTCAACCCTGTGACGATTAGAGTTGGCGTGGACTTTCTGTTCTGCATATTAAAAATCTTTGAGATGTCCGCAACATACTTTGATTGGGAGATAAAAATTCCATTTTCTGTTTTCTTCACTTCTATTCCTAGAAAATATCTTAACAACCCCAAATCTGCCATTTCAAACTCACTTTTCATGACTTCTTTGAAATTAGAAATAGGGATATAATTACTCCTTGTGAATATCAAATCATCTACATATAAAACAACAATTACAGGCTTACATTCACTCTCTTTGATGTAAAGAGTAGGCTCACCATCACATTTGTCAAAGCCATTGTCCAACAAATAAGCATGTATCATGTTGTATCGTGTGCGTTGTGTTTGCTTCAACCCATAAAGAAATTTCTTCAATCTATACACTTTGTCTTCATGTCCTTGAAACTCATAACCAAGTGGTTGCGCCACATACAATTCCTCTTCCAACACTCCATTCAGGAATGCTGATTTCACATCCATTTGATACACCTTCCATCTATGCTATGAAACAATTGACAACATTGTCTGCATAATCTCCATTCTTTCCACTGGCACAAATGTCTCTGCATAATCTCTTTCATGCTGTTGATTGTATCCTTTGACAACCAACCTTGCTTTATGCCTTTCAATATTCCCGTCAACGTTACTTTTGGTCTTATAGACCCGCTTAACACTTATGACTTCTTTTGCTTCCAGAAGGTCCACTAACTCCCATGTGTCATTCTTTTCTATTGCCTCTATTTATTCATCCATTGTTGCTACCCATTTTTCTTCCTTGATTGCATCTTCAAAATTAATTGGGTCATCTACATGACAAAATAAAGAAAAAAGATAATTTAGAATTGGGTTACTGTAATCTTAATTTTGCTCATAAATTTCACTTAAATTTCTGAATTTTTGTCTTCTCATGCTTGCTGAAGATGGAATTGACATGTCACTTGATGTTGTGCTTGGAGATTATGATGTCACTTATCTTTGTGGCACACTTTGTTATATACCTAGGGGGGGTAATATGGGGTACAAAGGGAGGTACCTAACGTAATAATGTAATAATGGGATGGGCCATAGTAATAAATAAGGTGGTTAACCCATATCATGTAAATGACCACAAGTAGTTAGTAATAATGTAATGGGCCCATGGTATTAGTTTGATGGTATGAGGAAACCATGGTAATAACCCATGGTATTGTATGTATGAGGCCTATATAGAGGCTAGAGACTCCACATGGGAGATGTCAAGGAATTGTGTCAAGGATTATTGAATGAACAGGCATATGGCTTGTGGAGTGTTCTCCTTCCTTAAGGAGTGATTTTATGGTGTTGCCCTACCTTAAGGGTTTGATATTAATAAAGTGAATCATTTCTAACTATTTTGATATTGTTATTCTTGGGTTACTTTATATTCTCATATTTTTTGGATCAGATCTATAACAATTGGAATCATAGCACTTTCTTGGGCAAAAAGTGGAGATTTTTTTTTATATTTTTGCAAGATTTCAGGGGTAGCAAGTTTGCAGATCAGATCTATATGTTTTGGTGCAAGATCTCCAAAATCTAATTGTAGATCTGGATTCTATGTGAAAAATTACCCGATTTCAAAAAAAAAAAAATCGGTCGAATCGGAGTCTGGATGAAGGAGATATCGCTGATCTAAAAATCAGTGGGGTTGCAGACAATTTTTCAGGGCAGCAAGTTTTCGGCGCAGATCTGGAGATCCTACTGCAATATCTGTAAAATCTAATTGTAGATCTGGATTCTATGTGAAAAAATACCCGATTTCAAAAAAAAAAAAAATCGGTCGAATCAGAGTCCGGATGAGGGAGATATCGCTAATTTAAAATCAGCTCTTTTTGCATAAATTTTGGTGACGGTGGGAGAGTTGCAGCGCATATCTGAAATTCCAGTGCTTGGATCGAGATTTCTATCACATGGGCAGATGCAGAATGGTTGTTTCATTTCCAAAAACAGGTGATAATAGGGATTCTGAGCAATATTGATGGAATTGTGGCCATTTCAAATTTTCACCAATTTTTTTGTGATGGTGGGCCTAAATTAGAGTTTGAGGGACTTGTATAAATTTGATGGCTCTCATCCAACCAAATGGCTAGCACAAATGGAGAAATGTTTTAGATTGAATTACATCATGGATGATGAGACTCAGCTGTGTATGGGAAAAATGTACATGGACAATGAAATATGGCAATGGTGGCAAAGGCATCAACGTTGTTATCGAAGGCCCTTGACTTGGGACATATTCACAAAAGCTCTTATGGACCACTTCGACCGTAAAACTAATCTTGTGGATAATCTTACACAGATAGACACACATCCTAGCAAAGATTTTATTTTTACAGAAAAGAAGGAAACCAAAAACCTAAAGGGTTATTTTCTGTTGGTATCTCCTTATTGCAGGTTCATGGATTGATTCAGAAAGAGAAGATCATCGTTTCTATAAATCCTAGTTGCAAGCATAATTTCATCAATGTCAACTTGGCAAAAAAATTGCAAATTCCAGCAAAAAACATTGAAAACACACAAGTGGATGATGAGGATGTTCAAGTGTACAAGGATTTGAAAATTTCTATGGATAAGTATGTGTTGCATGGTGATTTTTATACTTCAGAGGTGGATAATATGGATGTTGTTTTGGGAGACCCTTGGATGGAATCAGTGGGTACTATCAATATTAATGTGCAGAAGAAATTCCTGAAGCTATGGTATAAAAAGAAGAAAATTACATTACAGGATATTTCCATTAATAAACAGGTAGAGTCCACGGAAGTTGACGCAGAAGATGTTCCAGGAACTGACATATCAGATGATGAGCAGTCGATGGTCGATAATCAAACACAAACAGAGGCTGAAGCAGAAAAGGTTACAAGTGCTGATACATCAGATGAGGGCTCAGTGGTGGAAGTAATATTGGAAGATAAGACACCACAGCAGGCACCACAACATAACAGTCAGGCTCCAGTAACGGGTGAATTAAAGAAAAAGACACCGTGGGTTAAAACTTCAACATATCATCAACCACATCACCCCGCAAGACAACAACCAACAAGATGGCAACCAATTAGCCACAAGGACAACAACCCCCGCTGGACAGATAGAGAGGAGCAAAGATCCACCTACTACACATCAAAACAGAAGAGCTACCATGGTCAACTTCCATCTCAAGCGAGCGAGGCATCAGTGAGATCGAGGGTTCACCTTTCTCTTGGATGGCTAGATGCACATGCATGGTACTAGTGGACTACTCTTTTGAGTAGATCTTATTATTTGTGTTCTTCCCATGTTTCGGTGACGAAACATGCTAAGGGGGGTGGAATGTTATATACCTAGGGGGGGTAATATGGGGTACAAAGGGAGGTACCCAAGGTAATAATGTAATAATGAGATGGGCCATAGTAATAAATAAGGTGGTTAACCCATATCATGTAAGGGACCACAAGTAGTTAGTAATAATGTAATGGGCCCATGGTATTAGTTTGATGGTATGAGGGAACCATGGTAATAACCCATGGTATTGTATGTATGAGACCTATATAGAGGCCAGAGACTCCACATGGGAGATGTCAAGGAATTGTGTCAAGGATTATTGAATGAACAGGCATATGGCTTGTGGAGTGTTCTCCTTCCTTAAGGAGTGATTGTATGGTGTTGCCTTACCTTAAGGGTTTGATATTAATAAAGTGAATCATTTCTATCTATTTCGATCTTGTTATTATTGGGTTATTTTCTATTCTCATATATTTTTGGATCAGATCTATAACACACTTGAAGGTGTATTTTCTTGACTGCGTGACACTGTCTTATTTGTTGCTAATGGTGCCCCTTAATGACTGCTTTATTGAGCTTGAATATGTGTATGAGGAGTCACTATTGAGGAATTACTTATTACGTTGAGGAATTACTTGTTGCATTGAATTTGTTTTCTCATGCTTGTCGAAGATGGAATTGACATGTCACTTGATGTTGTGCTTGGAGATTATGATGTCACTTATCCCTGTGGCACACTTGAAGGTGTATTTTCTTGACTACGCGACACTGTCTTATTTCTTGCTAATGGTGCCACTAAATGATTGCTTTATTGAGCTTGAATATGTGTATGAGGAGTCACTGTTGAGGAATTACTTGTTGCATTTAATTCCTCTGTCTTATTGTGGTAGAATTGCTTTTATATTGATTGTATTCTCCAAACTTCCATCCCATGTGTTTTCACCTGTCATACCCTCTTGTAATTATGTTGAATGGTCCTATTTTTATCCAAAAATGTTGGATATTAAGGAGGGCTTAGTGTATCAAAACTTGATATCAGAACACTAGAAATTGGAGTAGGTGGGAAACTTAGGACCTTGGAACTTCATGTCCTAAATGAAATTCCTTTCTAAGAAAGTTTTGATCTGATATTAGGGAAGCAGGGTTGAATTTATCGGAGGTCAGAACATAGGGACCTCAGCATTTATTAAGAAGGGAAAGCTGAAATCTTGAGAGTCGATCATTGGAATGTCGGATATCGGAAAGGGCTGGAGAAAATGGCATATCCTATCCCAAATTTCTGAAGGTCAGTCATTTCAAAACTTTAGAGATCAAAATATCGTAAGTTCTTAATACTCAAAATTCTTTATAAACGTTGAGGTAGTGAGTAGCAAGGATTTATAAAAGAAATTATTCACAAAACCAAGGACCCGAGGGACCCTTTTCTCTCTCCTCCATTAGGACATGCAACAATAGGTGTTTGCTTATGAGAATATGATAAGGAAGATGACATCACCATGATGTGGCAGTACAGAGGACACACCATAGTCAGATTTGGCGTTTTGGGTGGCCTAATGGGGTGAATCCGTGTGACACATGTCACCACAAAGGAGGTGCCATGTGGAGATGATGACATTAGCATGACGTCACCTCAGAGGTCAGTATTTCAGAGGATGTAGATTTCATAACTCCTGTTCAAATGACATTTTGAAAAATTTACGATGGAAGGGGGCTCCGATGTTGAGTGGCACTTGGTCATAGTGACCCAAAAGAACCAGGGGCATAGAGTAGGGCCTAACACCTAAAGTTCTATGGAGTATATCGGAGGCTGGATACATTGGAACTCCACTATAAAAGCATTTTGATAAAATTTATGATGTAGGATCCTCTAGTATTAATAGTGTTTGGTCGTGGAGCTCAAAAAAATCAAAGGGAGACAGAAAACACACTAAGAAATATGCCCCTGGTAGGACGCTAAAGGCCTTAGCACCTAAGCGCTATGCTGCTGGTTACAGCTCCTAGTCCCTTGGAGGAAATGCGATAAAGGGGCTAAGCAAAAGGGGCAAAAGGACAAATCAAGATTTCGAAATATTGTAAGCCCATATTAATTTTTTTTTTTATGATGTGCAGAACTACAAAATATCCAATGCCATGGGGTATGAAGCCGCCGGTCACAACACAAAGTCCTATGGTGGATAAACAAAAGGGGCTAAGCATAAAGGGGCTAAAGGCATCTAATTTTTTTGATTTTGTAAGGTTTCTTTCAATAGAGTTATGATATAATAAGTGTTATGAAACCAGCTCACAAAAACATAGAAAAGATAGATCAATGCCTTAGAAATAAGCCTCTTCGAGGGGGCAACCTCCTTTACATTACACAAATGAACAATTCTTAGATGATACAAATGACTAAACCTCCTTTCTATATATACGAGTCTAAGGGGTCACAATATAATCAAGCTGACATAACAGTAATAATATAAGGGCACAAAAATAACAATAGTGGGTTTCTATGGGGCATACTAATAACAATATGGGACAATAGGGGCACAATAATAACAATAAAGGATACAATGACAATAGTAATGGGGGAATCACTAGTATTATAGGGGCATAACATGCCCCTCTCCTTCTGAAAAGCATTGTCCTCAACGCTTGAGTAGTTCTAGATGCTTCTGTATAAAATTCTTGTCCTCCCATGTGGAATATTCATGGATACGTTCTTCCACTTGATGAGATACTTCGAAATTAATCGATTTCGTAGCTGTCGAGTTCTTGTTCCTGTGACTGCTTCCGGTTCCAATATAATTTTTCCTTCCTCATCAATTTTTGGAAATGTTGTTTGAACTGGGAGCTTGTCACCTATAACCTTCTTTAAACATGAAACATGGAAAAATGGGTGCACTCGAGAAGCTGTAGGAAGCTCCAATTTGTATGCCATAGTACCAATCTTTTGAAACACCTTGTATGTACCATAATACTTTGGTGATAATTTATTATCCTTCTTAGCTTGCTTAAGGGACATTTGTTTATATGGTTGTAGCCGTAGGAATACCCAGTCACTTATATCAAAACTTCTTTTGTTGTGATGTTGATCTGCCTGTTGTTTCATTCTATTCTGGGCCAAAGTGAGGTTATCCTTTAAGAGTTGGAGAACTTGTTGCTGATGCTCAATGTGATGTTCCACTGCTTGAACCTTAGAATTTTCTCTTTAATATGATGTGACGGATGGTGGATGATATCCATAAAGTGCCATAAATGGGGTCATTTTTGCTGCAAAATGGAAGGAAGTTTTATACCACCAATCAGCCAAAGGAAACCATTTGACCCATTATGTCTATTTATCAGATACAAAGCAACGAAGATATCCTTCCAAACATTTGTTTACTATCTTAGTTTTCCCATCAGATTGAGGATGATAAGATGAGCTATGAGCTAACTAAGTATCGAGATAAGAAAATAATTCTCTCCAAAAATTTCCATTGAAAATGGGATCTCTGTCGCTTACAATAATCTTTGCGTTTCCATGTAGCTTTTGAATTGTTTCCATAAATGCAGTAGAAAATGTATTAGATTTAAATGGATGTGATAATGCACAAAAGTGTGCATACTTGGTAAGTCTATCAACTACCACCATGATGACACTCTTTCCTTCAGACTTGGGTAAACCTGTGATAAAATCCATTGAAACCTCCTCCCAACGTTGGCTTGGAATGGATAAAGGTTGTAATAGACCTGAGGTCTTAATTGTTTCAACTTTATTTTTTTGGCAAACCAAATATTCTGCCATAAATTTTTGAATATCCGATTTAAGGCCATCCCAAAAAAATTCCTTATTAACCCTGTGGTAAGTTTTTAAAAATCCTGAGTGCCCTCCTAAGGGAGAAGTGTGTAATTCCATAAGAATATTTTGTTTGAGTTGGGAATTCTTACATAGGTATAAGCAATCTTTGTACCATAACGAATCATTTTTCTAACTAAATGTATCAGATGTACTGGTATCTTGTTGTAACTTTCAAATGAGTGCCCACACTTTTTATTCATTCTTCTATTCCTCCCTTGCTTCGTTTATCCAATCTGGTTAGATAATAGAAATGGCGCACAAGAATGCTTCCACACCCTCATCCTTTCTTGAGAGTGCATCTGCCACAACATTTTGCTTCCCTTTTTGTAGATTATTTCAAAGTCATAACCCAACATCTTCGTGACCCATTCTTGTTGCTCTTCAGAGGATAATCTTTGTTCTAAAAAGTATTTAAGACTATCATGATCTGTTTTTACCGTGAAGTGTCTTCCCATTAGGTAGGGTCACCATTTCTTAAGTGCATGTAGTATTGCCAACATTTCCTTCTCATAAATAGCTTTGTGTAAATACTTTCCCTTGATTGGACGACTTTCGAAAGCAATGGGTCTTTCATCTTGCATTAAAACAACACCAATTCCATTTCCTGAAGCATCACATTCCACAATAAAGGTTTTTGTGAAGTCCAGCATAGCTAAGACTGGTACTTGGCACATTGCCTCTTTTAGATGTTCTAAGGTCTTTGTTGCTTTTGGAGTCCATGAAAATGCATCTTTCTTCAATAATGTTGTTAGAGGTGCTGCTATTCTCCCATAATTCTTAGCAAACTTGCGATAATACCACGTCAACTCGAGAAATCCTCGCAGATGCTTTATGGATGTGGGGAATTTTGATCTAGGTGGATATTGGTGGCCACGTGCCAAGTCCACTTGGACCCCCACCATTGTTTCTTTCAGATTTTTAGTTTCCTTAATTCTAGCCCAGTTTACTATTTTTAGTAGTGTTTCAAGTCTTGAACTTCCGGAGCTATTTTGAGGCCCTAAATGACATCTTTTTGGGAAAACTGGGAGTAACATGGGTCCATGGACCCATTTCTTCCCAAAGTTGTAGTTCTCGGATAGATCTTTCTAACAAGATACTGTGCACATCAAACAGAGATTGTATGCCAAAGTTACGACCCTGGGAAGTTATGTACCAATTTACCTAGACGAGGCCCACAGTTTGGTGTTTCGTCTTCTAGGGTTAGGTTTTGGTATGTTAAGGTTTTTCCATTGTTTCTCAACAATAAATAGACCTTTGAGCCTTATTGTAACACAGTTCAGAGGCATGTGGCTACCACATCTATTCTTAGAGATAAGCTACCATCGCCCTAACTGGTTTATTTCCAATTCTATTTGTAAGCATATTTCAATATTTTACATTAATGAAATGAGGTATTGTTTCCACTGCATCTCTGTGTTTATGGTTACCTCTGTAATTTGTTCGGTTCCTGTTTAAATTTGGATCAGTGGTATCAGAGCGGTCTGCTTTTTCTTTGTTTTTCTTTGCATGTCCCCAACGAGGTCAGGATATAAGGAGTTAGGGCTTGAACTGGTCGAACCTTTGCAAGACCAGCCTTGCAAATCTTGACGGCCTCCTATGGCAGATGAAAAGAAAGACGAGGGGGCGGGAGATCCTATCAAAATCTTGCTCGAAGAAGCCCTCAAGCCACAAAGGAACGTGATGATGGACAACTTGCACAGATCCTTCAATGGCTACCCAGGGGCAACACATCGGCTTCCAATAGCTACTATGGAAACGCCACGCCATTTAAGGTACAAGTTAATTTTGAAATCCCCATTTTTGAGGGTCAAATAGATGTAGATGTTGTCAATAAATGGTTAAATCTGCTAGAGGGGTATTTTTCTGTTCATGATTTTTCCAGTCAAGAAAATATTATTTTTGCTCTTCTCAAAGTAACCCCCCACGTCAAGGACTGGTGGGAAACCTACTGCGAGCAAAAGGATGAAAGTACAGACTCACTATTTTTAGCCGCACCCACTTGGGATTCATTCCAAGATGCCATCAAGGGGAAGTACTATGCTATCAGAAGCTATGAGGATCAATACATAAAGTGGACTACGCTACAGCAGGGAAGGGACCAAGACGTACCGGAGTTTACCAATATTTTCCATACCCTTCGCACAAAGTTGGGTATCAAGGATTCGGAGTAGCATTTGATACTCAAATACCATGACTACCTGCACAAGTACATCTAGGAAGAAATAGAATTCCTGAACATCCCCTCGCTTGGCACGACATACCGATATGCCGTCAAGGTCGAGAAAAAGTTTAAACAGAAGAAGCGAGACTTTGGATCTGCAAATCTGAAGCAAGGGAAAGGTGCCCCCAAACCGCAGAACAAAGGACAAAGCCAAGGTGGGGTGGCCCAAGACAACCCGCCAAAGCTGCAAGAAAAGAATAGTGCCGTGAAGTGGAAAAAGGACACATGAAAGTGGTGTGAGTTCCATAAGAGCTCCACTCGCAACACAAGTAAGTGTTGGGCCAAATAGTCATTGGTGGTTGAGCTAAAGGTTTTAGAATTAGATGCATGTTCTGACTCTGAGTTATAACCCGACAAGGAGAATGACAAAGGGAAGCAGATTATTGATGTAGAGCCCAACGCCATTGTTGCCACCACAAAGATCCAGAAGGAGGAACCCGATGATCCAGAGGAGGAGGAGCATCTCTTCCACTCCTAGATGTGGGTAAAGGGCTCCCCGCTATAGTTCATTGTCGACAACGGGAGCCAAAAGAACCTCATTTCGGCAGAGGTCATGAAGCGGCTGGGATTACCAACTACAACACATCCACAACCGTACACCATCGGGTGGCTTCACCAAGGACGAGATCTTCGTGTGAGCCAGTAGTGTCACCTTCCATACAAGATCAAGCCCTTCACAGATGAGGTATTGTGTGACATTGCTCCCCTTGAAGTTTGTGATGTATTATTAGGACAACCTTACTTGTGGAAGCAACATGTTGTGTATGAATCAAGGTTCGGTGTTGTTATTGTTACTTTCTGAAATAAGTTGTATAGGATACTAGAGGTAGCACTGCCTATCACCATCTCTTTGATTATTGCAAAACGATGCAGTAAGCTTGTTTCTGAAACTGGTAAATTTGTTTTCCTGATGATACACCCTCAAGGAAAGAAGAAGATGGTGGCCACAACCTCCAGAAAGGGCCCCTTCACACAACAACTACAGATGGTCAAGGTCGTGGAGGAGTACGAGGATATCTTCACCTCCCCCACAGGGGTTCCTATACACTGTCAGGTCAAGCAATCCATCGATCTGACCTCAGGTACACCGTTGCCCAATGGACCAATCTATCGGCGCTTTGTTCTGGAGAATGATGAAATGAAGAGGTAGGTTCAGGAGCTGCTACATAAAGGTCACAACTGTCCAAGTTCATCGCCCTGTGGGAGCTCGATCGTGTTGGTACAAAAGAAGGATGGGACTTGGAGACTCTGTATTGACTATCGATTGCTGAACAAGATCATTGTCCATAATAGGTACTTGATCCCACGGATTGATGACCTCTTGGGCCAATTGAAGGGGGAAAAATATTTCAGCAAGATCAATTTGAAGTCAGGATATCTCCAGGTACCAATCGAACCCTCTGATGTGTGGAAGACTACCTTCAGAGCCAAGAAGGGCCTTTTCAAATGGTTGGTTATGCCTTTCAGATTGATGAATGCTCCTCCAACCTTCATGAGGCTAATGGATGACATCTTGCGGCCATTCACCAACTCATTTGTAGTGGTATACTTGGATGACATCCTGATCTTCAGCAAGAGTTAGGAAGAGCACCTCCACCACATCTAACAGGTTCTCCAAACATCGTGGCAACACAAGTTATGTGCCAATTTGGAGAAATGCACTTTTGGAATGACCCAGGTTCAGTATCTGGGATACATTATTGATGAACAAGGGGTACATGTGGATCCATCCAAGATCTAAGTCATTCGAGATTGGCCATCTGCAACCACTCTGACAGAGCTCTGCAGCTTTCTAGGTCTTGCCAAATTCTACCGCAGGTTCGTGTTGGAATTTTCTCATATCACTTGGCCCTTGAGTCAAGTCACCAAGGGAAGAGTGAAAGAAAAATTATTTTGGTCTGAATCTCAACAGAAGGGATTCATAGAGTTGAAAGATCGCCTCTACACAACACCAGTGCTCGCATTACCAGACTTGCAACAACCATTTGAGGTCGAGACAGATGCCTCTGCCTATGCTATTGGGGCAGTCCTCACTCAACACGGGCATCCAGTGGCATATCATAGTGAGACACTTTCAGACACAGTTCGGAAGTATCCCACTTATGACAAAGAGATGTATTCCATTGTGCAGGCCTGCCAATAATGGAAGCATTACATTTTGGAGAAGGAAACGGTCATCCACACAAACCATCGACCCCTGCAGTTCATACAGGCGCAAGGGAAATTGCGGAATGATCGCCATCAAAAGTGGTCCACAAACCTGCAATAGTTCCATTTAAATATCAAGTATAAGAAGGGTAGCGCCAATAATGTTGTAGATTGCCTCAGTCAACCAGCAATCATGGCGTTAACCACTGTGCTCAACTCTTATGGGCACAAGACTTCTGATTGGCCACTTCTCTACAAAAGTGACCCAGAATTCAGCCACACATACCAGACACTCTTGGAGGGTCAACATGTTCCAAATTTTCACCTCTAGGATGCCCTGTTATGCCACCTGGGTCACCTTTGTGTTCCTTCAAGTGAGTGTGCCAAGATGATTTGGGAAGCACACTACAGTTGGGCTGCTAAACATTTCGGGGTCGAGAAAACGGTGGTAGTACTGCAAAAGTATTTCTATTGGTCGAATCTTCGACAGGATGTCGGGAAGTAGATCATATCAGGCACTGCCTGCGCCATTGCCAAACCAACCATCAAGAAGCAAGGCCTCTATACCCCACTGCCTACCCCTAGTCGACCTTGGGAATCCATCTCCATGGATTACATGTCAAGCCTTCCTTCCACTAAGCATGGAAATGACTGTGTTTTTGTGGTCATCGACAGGTTCTTGAAGATGGCTATCCTGGCTGCCTGCAAGAAGAATATCACAGCAGAAGCCACTGCTAAACTCTTCTTTGAACAAGTGTGGGTACACTTTGGGATCCCACAGTTTATCATCTTAGATCGAGACATTAGGTTCCTCAGTACATTTTGGTCCAGTCTCTGGTCAATTCTCGACACCAAACTCACTAAGTCCACAGCCTTCCATCCTCAAACTGATGGCCAAACAGAGGTTGTCAATAGGATGATCATACACATCCTACGCATGTACAACTCAAAGCATCCACACACATGGGATGAGAGCCTCCCATATGTTTAGAACAACTACAAATTAGCTTTCCATAGCTCGACTCGCCATAACCCTTTTTAGGTGGGCTTGGGATTCCAACCATTATGTCCCATTGATGTGGCCATGCCATTTGCAGCTACTCATGCAGATTCGGCTCATGTCCAATCCAAAACAGATGAGGCAAACAACTTCATTGAACACGTCCAACATATTCTCCAGTAGGTCCATGAAATTTTGGAGAAATAAAATGCCAAGTACAAGCAGGGACATGATCAACATTGGGTGCCACATAAGTTTCAGGTGGGCGACAAAGTCTGGTTGTATTTGCAAAAGGAACGCCTTACTAGAGCCTATTGAAAACTCGAACCACTCCAATATGGTCCTTACACCATTACTAAGGCTGTGGGAGATAATTCATTTGAGCTCAACATTCCCCCATTTTTTGGCCTGCACTCAGTGTTCAATGTGGACCGCCTTCGGCCATACTTTCCACCATTACTAGACACATCCGACATTGCAGAACAACTCACACCCACAGAGTTAAATCCAGATTGCATGGAACAAGCTGCAACTGATTGGATCATGGACACATAGATCAAGCACACTCGCCAGCAGAATATCCAATTGTATCGAGTTGTCAAAGTAGGCCAACTCCTTCACTAGGGCAAGTGGCTCACCAGGGACCAAGTTCAACTAAATTTTCCTCATCTCATGGTGGAACTCAACAAAATGGGGACCATTGCTTCCTAAGGGGGGAGGAATGATCCAGGTGGATATTGGTGGCCACTTGCCAAGTCCACTTGGACCCCCACCATTGTTTCTTTCAGCTTTTTAGTTTCCTTAATTGTAGCCCAGTTTACTATTTTTAGCAGTTTTTCAGGTCCTGAACTTCTGAAGCCGTTTTGAGGCCCTAAATGACATTTTTTTATAGTTCTCGGATAGATATTTCTAACGGGATACTGTGCATGTCAAACAAAGATCGTATGCCAAAGTTACGACCGCAGGAAGTTGATGTACTAATTTACCCAAACAGGGCCCACAATTTGGCGTTTCATCTTCTAGGGTTAGGTTTTGGGATGTTAAGGGTTTTCCATTGTTTCTCAACAATAAATAGGCCTTTGAGCCTCATTGTAACACAGTTAAGAAGCATGTAGCCACCACATCTCTTCTCAGAGATAAGCTACCATCGCCCTAGCTGGTTTATTTCCAATTCTATTTGTAAGCATATTTCAGTGTTTTACATTAATGAAATTAATTATTATTTCCACTGCATCTCTGTGTTTATGGTTATCTCTATAATCTATTGTGTTCCTGTTTAAATTTGGATCAATTTTCCATTCCTTAATGGCTTTAATTTTGCTATGGTATACCTTAACACCTTCATGAGATACAATATGACCCATATATTCCACCTCTTGTACTCCAAAGAAACATTTGGAGCATTTTGCATATAATTGTTTCTCCTGCAATAGTTTCAGCACCCTGTCAACATGTTCAACATGATCCTTCCAAGACTTGTTGTAGATTAGTATATCATCAAAAAATACTAACACAAATTTTCTAAGGGGTTGAAAATGGAATTCATCAAACCTTGAAATGTAGAAGGTGCATTGGTAAGGCCAAAAGGCATGACCAAAAATTCATAATGACCCTCATGAGTTCTAAATGCTATTTTCAGAATGTCTTCATTCTTCATTCTGATTTGATGATATCCTGAATGAAGATCCAACTTGGTGAAGTAAATTGATCCATGCAATTCATCCAATAATTCATCAATGACAGGAATGGGAAATTTATCTTTAATAGTGAGCTTGTTGAGCTCCCTATAATCCAGACATATGTGCCATGATCCATCCTTCTTGTGCACCAATACTACTGGAGAAAAGAAAGAACTTTGACTAGGTTGAATTATACCATCCTTTAGCATTTCTTCAACCATACGTTCAATTTCACTCTTTTGGGCATAGGGATATCTGTACGGCCTGATGTTTGGAGGAACACTTCCTAGAATCAAATGAATAGCATGATCGTGATCAAGAATAGGTGGGAGACCTTTGGGAGTCTCAAATACCTTGGAATGATTGTCCAAGACATTTTGGAGACCTAGGGAAATAGATGATTTTGATGCGGGAACCTCTAGTGAACATAATTGTGCAATTACACGTCATTGTTCATTCTTTAGAAGCTTTGTCATACCGTTAGAGCTGATTATATTTTCCAATTTCCATGGAATACCCCTTAATTCCACTTTCTTTGCTTCTGCAGAAAATTTCATGAAAATTTCTTGAAAATTGAAAGCTATTGTACCAAAGAATTGTAGCCATTGGACTCCTAGTACAAAATCAAAACCACCCATTGGAATGGAAAGCATTGGGCTATTCAATACATATTCTCCCATGGATAGCTTGATATTATGGCACTTTCCAGAGCAATTTATGGTTCCTCCACTTGCAACCATCACTTGACACTCTCGTGCTGGATATAGGAAGCAATTCAATTCCTTTGCTATCTTACAATGAATAAAATTATGGGTACTTCCCGAATCAATCAACATTATTACCTTTTTCTTCTTGATATGTCCTCCTATCTTGATAGTTTGAGGAGTGGTAATTCTAGCCAATGCATTACAAGATATGGTCGGATTCATTTATTCTTTATCTAGGGTTTTTTCCTGGAGTATATCCTCTTCTTTTGACATTTCTTGTTCCTTTTCTTCCTCCTATTCATAACCTATGTAGAATAATTTCTTCTCAGCACACTTATGACCTTTAGTGTATTTGCTATCACAACTGTAACAAAGCCCTTTTGCTCTTTTTTCTTCCAATTGTTTTGGTGTCAACCTTGTAGGTTGTGGAAGGCTAGGGCCAACAACACTTCCATATTTATAGTTGTGAGTGGTAGGCTTCCTCGTTGCCATTATTTTTCTTTCCATTTTTCTTGCTAACCTAAATGCCTTCTCCAATGAATCAGGTTCCTAAAGGTGAACCTCATGTTGGATATTATCCTTTAAAGTCCCTATGAACACATCAATCCTATGCTCCTCTGGAATATCTTTTACCCTTATGTTCAATCTTTGGAAGTCCTCATGGTGCTCCATCATTGAACCCTTTTGTTTGAGATTTATCAATTGGCTCAAAAAAGTGTTTCTTTTCGTATCCTCATAATGTGCTATCATTTCTTCTGTAAAAATTGCCCAAGTGACAATTTGTTTACGAGAGAAAAGCCATCGATACCATACAAACTGATTTGGTTCCAAATATAAAGTTGCAATACGTACATTTTGTGTGTTTTGCACATTATGGAGATCGAAAAATTGCTCCATCTGTAGTATCCATGTTCTGGGATCCTTGCCATCAAACTTCCTCATATCGATTTTTGGAACATGGTGAGTCTTCAATCCAACATTAGAGTCTATGAAATCATAATTAACATTTCTTTTGTCCTCATCATGAGTTCCTTTACTAACCTTTCACCATTGGTGACCATTTCTTCTAGCAACTTATTCAAATTTATCTTCAATTCTTCCATCTTATTGTCCATGCCATTCATCTTAGCTTCCATCTTAGCATCCATGCCATTCATATTAGATTCCATACCATCCATCTTAGCTTCCACACCATTCATCTTAATTTGCATGCCATTCATATTAGCTTCCACGCCATTCATCTTGGCTTCATTTACCGTTAGTGAGAGTGAAATTTGTTGTACTTGGTCTTGTAATTTTGATATATCATGTTGCATTTCTTCCTCTTCTTTATGAGTCATGCTAGAGATTTCATGTTGCTTACTAGGTGTTTGCATTTCCTTTCTTTGGGGCATTAATTAATGCTAATAATTCTTCACTATTCCATTTGAATTCCTTCAAACTAATTTTTTAAACCAATCTTATTCAAAATTAAAAAAACTACACACCTTTTTTTCACTTTGTAAGAGCTTGATATTGAATCTATTGTATCTCTGTAACTGCGGATCTCGAATATCTAAAATCTCTTCCTGTGGTATCCCTTTGAGTCCTCTTTCTAACACCGCAAGTCTGATCAAGATTGGATTCTCCAAGGAAGAGTTATGCCAAATCTCCCACGGTGACCTAATTATAGACTAGTTCAGTAAAGCGAACTTGTATGACATGCCACATGTCATTGTTTCAACCTTAGTACCTAAAACTGATACATAGAAAACTACAGGCCGTCATATTTCTAAAACGTCTGACGAAATTTCAATATGATGCTTAAAACAAAAGTTATGACGATATTCCCTAGGTCACCTGTTTGGAATGTAATTCGGGAGTCTGCAAAAACCCTAACTTCTTCAGATCATATCTCCACAAATATAGCGCGAAAAGATTTTAAATTTGGATCTGAAGTTCAAAATGATTTCGTCTCAAATGGGTTTTTTTTTCAGCTTCTGAAACGTCACAGAAAAAAGTTATAGCGAAAATGTCACGATGACCTGTTTGGAGCAGCGAAACCATAGAATCCAAAACTCTGATACCAAATGTTATGAAACCAGCTCACAAAAAGATAGAAAAGATAGATCAACACCTTAGAAATAAGCCTCTTCGAGGGGGAAACCTCCTTTACATTACAAAAATGAACAATTCTTATATGATACAAATGACTAAACATCCCTTTTATATATAGGAGTCTAAGGGGTCACAATATAATCAAGCCGACATAACAGTAATAACATAAGGGCACAAAAATAACAATAGTGGGTTTCTATGGGGCATACTAATAACAATATGGGGACAATAGGGGCACAATAATAACAATAAAGGATACAATGACAATAGTAATGGGGGAATCACTAGTATTATAGGGGCCTAACAATAAGGCTCCAACACTGCAATGCAAAGAGTATGGAGGATGAATGGGACGGTAACTATCGGATTTATTCAGCCATCGGACAATGCAAAACACTTTCAATGCCACTATACCAAATCACGACAACTGCCAAAAAGCAACAATCCAAGTGGTTAGAAGGAGAAAAAACAGATGATTTTGCATGTAATTGTGGGAGAATTATAATGGCAAAGGTATGGCTACATCATCAATCCACCACTAACCTAGATCATGGAGCTTGAGTCTGCCTGAGGAAATCAGAGGAGTTGACAATGGAGATATTTTTTTGTGTCAATTATGACACCTCATGTTTTTATTTTTTTTATTTTTTATTTTATGTTTTTGTTAATATTTCATTTTCAAGAAAAAAATCAAGTCTGATATGTAATCATGAGGACAACTAGACCATTTGCATTCTCAAACAACTAGCAGTTAATAAAGTTGTAGCATTCAAGATATTTTGTGATTGTTTGTTTAGAATATCTCCCTATAAAAGAGAAGACGAACTCAATAGTAAAGGTTTCAATTTTCTTTTCAAAGGGGGCTTTGGAATTGTTAATGGAGAAACATAAATTGTATACTCTACTCTGAAGATTAATAAACAATTTTGATTCTTCTTGTGTAAGACTGTAGTATGTACTCTCCTCTATGTTTATCTCATTCATCTATGTTTTCTTCTTAGATGATATGTAATAGTAGCTGCTGGATGTAGTTTTATGAAATCATGGATTTATTTGGGTTTAATATTGAACTGAGATGTCTGTGACTAACGAGATCTCACATCCTTAATATGCACTCCATGTTATTTGAAATACCATTCAATGTTCATTCGTTCATTTCTTACCGAAGTTTGATGCATGGGATTCTATGCTTAGCCTTGTGTATTTTATTTCTGTTCTACATATTCTTCTTTCACAAATGAACTATATGATTTTGTAGTTATCTACCAGAGCTTGATATTTAAGTCTTCTGTGAGTCTAATTTGATATAAATGTTAATCCACACTCTTGAAAGAGATTCTGAATCAATTCTATTAAAAATATGTTCAATGTTGAGGGTAAGTTAAAAATTACAGTAGATCTTACAAACACTCTTTAAGATGTCCCAGGGAATGGTCCCTTCTCGACCTGGGGTTTGTCTCTAGGAGAGACAACATATTCTGACACCGCTACTAAGGATGAATCATAACATTTTCCATGGGTATGATAGTTGTACATCCCTTGGTTAGGTCAGAAAAAGGGGGTGTGGGTTGAACATCTCTCACCTTGTTGACACCATTGTTTAAATCTGGTTTTGATCACCCTTGCTTTCAAAATGCTTCATACGCATTATGTAATTTCTCAACAGAAAACTCCCCTTGTATTTGAGACTGAAAGAATCATATCTAGGAGGGTTTGGAAAGAAAGGACTCCCATTATTCCAAATCTTGTGATCACATTTCCTGAAGTGTCAACTTCCATCTCTTAGAAGGCTGAGATAAACTACCCTGAGTCCTCTTCCAAAGCATTGGAATATTCAGAAGAACATTGCCAATTGTTTAACTCATTTTCGTCAAGACTCAAATTTGAAGAGGCTTTTGTCAGTACAACTTCTTGCATATTCTCAACATTTCTAGAAGTTGAATAAATCAAAGTTATCCCCATAATTAGTCCTACTCAGAGCACTGCTAGCATTCCATCTCAGCTCCAGTTAGCTACAATTCATACATCTCCCCAACAAGGCCCTATAGTAAATATTCCACCACCTCCATTGTAAAACATGGTTGTCCCTTGTTTTCTTCTCAATAGATATGCTCCACTCAACTTTCCACAACCTTTGAATGGTATGCCACAAGACTATCTTAAAATCCTATTGAGATTCACTAGAGAAGATGATATTTTAGCCCAAAAGCATATAGAAACTTTGTGTGTTTCCTGAGAATTCGAATGTCGAACATTTGCACGTAGTCCTAAGACTTTTTGTTCAATCTTTGGATGCCGAGGCCAGGAAATGGTTCAAGATCTTCCCTAATGCTTCTATTAATACTTGGGAGGAGATGGAGAAAGCTTTCATGTAGAAATGGGGGGAGAAAAGGGATCATGGGTATATCCTAATAGAGTTTAATGCAATGAAGAAAAATCATAATGAAGATGTCTTATAATTTATAAGGAGATTTAATAAATTATATAATATCTTTCTTGCTCAAATAAAACCCCCACGGCTACTGGAAAAGTGGTTTTTGCTGGATCCTTTGAGCAAGAGTTTGGGTTACTCTTAGACAAAGAAAGTCTCGTACTTTGGACCAAATCCTAACAGATGCCCTGGAAGTCGAAGAAAATTTCACCTCCACTAAAAAGTGGAAAGGGAGGGTTGAATATGGTAACAAGAGGAGAGGAAAGGAAGAAGCTAGTTCTTCAGGCCATGTAAAGGAAACTCAAGAATGAAATTTAGATGGGATGAACAAATAAAAAGGAATTTGTCTAACAAACTAGTAAAAGTAGAGTTGGAGAAAAAATTCCCTCCTCAAAAGAGTCAACCAACACCTAACAGGAATTTTAACCCTCAGTATAGGAGATCACCCTTGTAGCTCTTGCAAAGGGAGAGAAAGGATTTACAGGATTATATTCAACCTCCTTTGTATTTATAATATGATCCTGAGGAGACTGTTGAAGAAACTATAGAAGTTTAAGAAAACTAGTTCTCTTCTCTCATAGGAAGAAGATGAAATAGAAGCACATGAATCAAAAGGGGATGATTTGGATTCCCACTAGATGATGATGAGATAGATAGTTATTGTAAAAATTTTGATGAAATCATGCAAGCCTATCTACATAAGAAATATGATCTTAGATAATCTAGGATAAGGTCTATGGGGCAAGATTAGAATGAAGAAACTCTTCACCCAAGTCCCCCTAAGCCAATAGATAAAGGGAAGAAACCACTCAACTCCATCTCACCAACCATAAAAGAATCATCCAATCCTATTCCAAATGAGTATGGAGCCTCCAAAATAGAGAAATTTCTCCCACAGAGAAAGAAAATCTACAATGAGAACAAATAACTAGTTGAGTATGTTAAAATTGATAAGAATCCCTCTACCTTCAGTCTTCAAAAAGAGTTGGAGAAAGTCAAGATAGTTGTCCCTTTGATAGTTTATGTAGAAATTTTGAATAATATGACACATATTCATAGAGATTATCCTGATTATACACTTATAAGTGGAACATGCATAATACATAACCTCCTCTACGTTGATCATCAATTTACAGAAGCAGAAACATTCACAGGCGTACATAGAAGCATCAATCACACATATCAACACAGTATTTTCCTGGGGAAAGCATCTCGCTAAAAACCCCAACTATCTGTATATTATAGTGATTGAATCATGTATCAATACATAGTACAATACTCCTCACAAGTACTTAGTACTATCTCCACATGCTACACACAATACAGCTCAGATCTGATCTCCAAATCTCCCCCGCTGCTTGCCTGCCTCCACAGCTCAATACTTGCTCAATAATGAATGAGAATGGTTTACCAAACTCGTATTTAAACTCCAAAGAATCATTCACACTGGGAAAGACGTGAGCAGAGGCTATAATACTTGGTATTGGCCAGTTCATTGGCATACTCAATCCCTTTGATTGTGCAAATCATCATGCACGACTATAGTCACAACTGATAGCAATCTGATCCTCTAACACCTGTCCCTCCTGAACTGAACATGCACTGACATGCAATTGAGTTAACTGATGTATTCTATAGTTGCATTATGAGTTAATAATTAGTTTAACAACTCATCATTCGTCTATTTGCAGTTAGACTAATTACAACTAGTTTAACCAAGTCAAACTGAACACAACTCCATCAACTCTACAATCAACTCCACCAAACTCAACTGATTGAGTTCTAACTGAAGTCATGCATGCAACAACTCAACTGACCCACAAAGAAAGCGTACTTCCTTCTGACAGCTGCATGTGCCACATATGTAGCTCAAACTTAAGTGCTCCAAGAGAATAAGATCAAGTTTATAGTCCAAATATTATTATGAGACAATAATATTTCACTTTTCTATTCTTGACAGCCAGTCTAAAAATAGACTTTGATCACTCCTACTGTGATCACTCCTGTTGTGATCACTCCTACTGTGATCACTCCTGTTGTGGTCACTCCTGCTGTGATCATCCCTGCTGTGGTCACTCCTGCTGTGATCATCCCTGCTGGGATCCAAAAATAGAACTTGCGCCATAATTTGCCTGCGGGCCCACTTAGTGAAGGCGACTCTTTTCACTAAGCTCCATCATCTTGTTGCATTCTCAACAAGCATTTCTTGTTGCACACTTTTCAACACTCCCTCTCAACAAGAAAGGCTTCCTCTCAAACCCGATCCTGTAACTCTAGAATGTTCTCCATGCAACACATCTGGCCGGTCCACTTGCTCTATCATCAAAGTCTCTGACTGCTATTGCCTCTGTCAACTGAAGACTCTGCATCTCTGTGCTCTTCATTATCTGATTGCTCTAGCCTCTGTCACTTTTATCTCTGACTACATCCGTGTTGCTGCTGGTTCTATCTCCCAGCATTGCATCCGCACTGCACCTCCCAACTGACCTCCCTGTTGGGCTAGAAACACCCTTTGATGCTGAAGCTCTACCTGCTGCTGACAAGTGCTCCCTCTCTGACATCTGCGCTACTGCAACATCTCCATGCATCTCGCACCATTGCACACCTCTCTGTGCCACCTAGCACTGTGCAAAACACTTGTGCCTCTCGCATTGCTGCAGCCTGCTAGCTATGCACTGTCCTGGGATTCCCTGCACTGTCGCTCTCTCTGCCGCTCCATCCGCATCTGTCTCTACCCAATCAGTCAGTTCCTGCTACTCCACATCAGGGCTCCCATAGCAAGGTCTCATCCAAGAGGTTGGGTACCTCAAGGATCCTGCCCCTCCTCCTTGGGACAATCACTCTATATCCCCCCACCTCCTACCTGGAGGTATGGCTGCATGTGGTCCCTCAGCCCACCTGGCTTGAAGTTTCCCCCTACTATAGGTCTCTGCATGAGTATATGTCTCTGCTTGATCTTCTCTCAGCTTCCCTTATTGTGGCTCCTCCACAACCTCCTGAAGCTGCTGCACCAATCATGGCTCCTCCACAATCGTCTGAGACTTCTTCTGGCTCTGCATGTTGAGAGGTAATATACGCTCCCTCTCAACCACCAAGTCTCCATCAATTGCCTCGCTGCTCGAGTCTTTGCATGCATCTTGAACCTCAAGAGCATACAGGTTCTTGACCCATGAACACTCCTCATGACAACGAAAGCATCGCACTTTCGATTTGTCAACCTTCTTCCCACCACTGGAAGAACTGGATTCGGAAAGAGAACCCTTCTCCTTCCCCTTCTTCACCTTACTCGCTAAGGCACAGTTCTCCTCATCCTGCATGGATGAAGAATCGTCTCTAGTGCTCCGTCTAATCTCCTCCTGCACAAGATCCGACCAAAGTCTCTCCCATCCTGGTAGTTTCTCCCTTCCATTCACCGAGTCCTGGTAGCTATGCCAACTCTTAGGAAGGTCAAGGAGTGCTAGACTCACCATCCTCATCCGACAGTCACCCCCACACTTCCCAGCTCATCCCGGCATTCAGTGAACTTTGTGAGATACTGAGTCATACTGTCTCCATTCTCACACTTAATGTTTCTGAGTTTTATCCTTGAGCGCCATTCCACAGCTCAAACAAACTCAACTGCTTCTGATCTAAAATTTGTGAGAACAAAGTATTTCTTGTACAGAGATCGACTGTATGGGCATTCACCGGATATCTCACCTTCCAAAAGAAGGATGAATCCAGAGGCTACCTGGTCCGATTACAGACAACACTTTCTGAATAATAGATCCGATGATCAATCCTCGCTTGATATCCTGTAAAAAATCTCTTCTAAAAATCAAGCAGCTCTGATACCATGTAGAAATTTTGAATAATATGACACATATTCATAGAGATTATCCTGATTATACACTTATAAGCGGAACATGCATAATACATAACCTCCTCTACGTTGATCATCAATTTACAGAAGTAGAAACATTCACAGGCGTACATAGAAGCATCAATCACACATATCAACACAGTATTTTCCCGGGGAAAGCATCTCGCTAAAAACCCCAACTATCTGTATATTATAGTGATTGAATCATGTAACAATACATAGTACAATACTCCTCACAAGTACTCAATACTATCTCCACATGATACACACAATACTTCTCAGATCTGATCTCCAAATCTCCCCCGCTGCTTTCCTGCCTCCACAGCTCAATACCTGCTCAAGAATGAATGAGAATGGTTTACCAAACTCGTATTTAACCTCCAAAGAATCACTCACACTGGGAAAGATGTGAGCAGAGGCTATAATACTTGGTATTGGCCAATTCATTGGCATACGTATTCTATAGTTGCATTATGAGTTAATGATTAGTTTAACAACTCATCATTCATCTATTTGCAGTTAGACTAATTACAACTAGTTTAACCAAGTCAAACTGAACACAACTCCATCAACTCTACAATCAACTCCACCAAACTCAACTGATTGAGTTCTAACTGAAGTCATGCATGAAACAACTCAACTGACCCACAAAGAAAGCGTACTTCCTTCTGACAGCTGCATGTGCCACATCTGTAGCTCAAACTGAAGTGCTCCAAGAGAATAAGATCAAGTTTATAGTCCAAATATTGTTATGAGACAATAATATTTGACTTTTCTATTTTTGACAGCCAGTGTAAAAATAGACTTTGATCACTCCTGCTGTGATCACTCCTGCTGTGATCACTCCTGTTGTGGTCACTCCTGCTATGATCATCCCTGCTGTGGTCACTCCTGCTGTGATCATCCCTGTTGGGATCCAAAAATAGAACTTGCGCCATAATTTGCCTACGGGCCCACTTAGTGAAGGTGACTCTTTTCACTAAGCTCCATCATCTTGTTGCATTCTCAACAAGCATTTCTTGTTGCACACTTTTCAACAGTTTATGATTTCACCCACCACTACTCGCCTGAAATATAGCCTTAACGTTCAAGAATAAATGCCTATGGTTATGTTTGGACTACATGTGGAGGAGCAAGACCCTTCCACTCCTCCATTCTATGTCACCTTGGTGATTCACGACCTGCTACTACATAATTGTATGCTTGACTCGGGAGCCTCTCATAACTTAATGCCATTATCTATGATGGAACATTTGGGACTACAGATATCAAAACCATACAAACATTTATACTCTTTTGATTCCAAAAAAGTAAAGTGCTTGGGTATGGTCAAGGATCTAGTGGTCAATTTCGCTCAAATCCCATTAAAAGTGTAGTAATGGATATTGTAGTATTTGAAATCCCTACAAGATTTGGTATGCTTTTGTCCAGGTTGTGGGGAATGAAACTTGGGGGGTCCAATAAATTGGATCTAACTTATTCTACCATTGCTCTATTTGGTGGAGGGGAGCACTGATTATATAGGGAATATAGACTTGTGAAGATAGTTACAAAGACATATTGTTCAAACAATGCTCCTATGTATGGTACAGAGAGATACTTTTTTTTTTTTGCTATTAGAAGAAGGTGATCAAATAATGGGAGACACCCATGTGGAATGTTATTCTCAATTGATTAAACAATCATTAGAGCATGAAAAGGTATGGGAATTATATTTTGATGGTGCTTATTCTAGGGAAGGAAATGGGGCAGGTGTGTTATTGGTATCTCCAAGAGGTAGCTTGATCCCTCTCTCTTTCAAGTTGAAGTTTGAGGCCACAAACAATGTTGTTGAATATGAACCTTTGTTATTGGGGCTGCAAGCTATTAAAAACCTTAAAATTGGTTTCTTGATTGTGTTTGGGGATTCAAAGTTGCTAGTGAAGAAAATAAAAAATCAATTTCAAACTAAGCATCCAAGATTGAAGTCCTACAGGAAATAAGTATTGGATTTGATAGAAATTTTTTCCTAGCCTTCAATATTCAGTTCTTGCCCAGAGAGCGAAATAAGATAACTGACTCTTTAGCAATTGCTGCTAGTGGTTTCAAACCACCTCAAAATCCCTTGGTCATATATGAAGTTAAGGTCAGGTACAAACCTTTAGTACAAGACAATGTGAAGCACTGGCAGGTATTTGAAGACAAGGAATAGATCAAACGCTTTATGGAGGTTGTCGGAGACTTCTCAAACTTAGTGATTAATCAGGAGGATGAGAAGACGATAGGTGAACAACAAGCCAGTTGGGAGGAATCCATTGTTGGTCATAGGATATTGCAGCAAAAGGGAAATACCATCCCCAAAGGTTTGGTTCCATTGGAAATGATTTTCAACTCAAATGATGTGGCTGCTAAGACAACTGATCAAGATATTTAGAAAGAAGTCAAAGATTGTAATATTGACACAAAATAAGATCCCATAATCATAAAATTAGCTAAAGGAGTTCCTAAAGGATACAAACAAAAATATCTTGACCTTTTTAAGAAATATATGGACGTGTTTGCTTGGTCATATGATGATTTGAATAATTTTGACACCAGTTTCATACAACACAAAATTCCTTTAAAAACTGGAGTGAAGACATATAAGAAAAAGCTCAGAAAGATTAATCCTCTATTACTCCCATCAATTGAAAAGGAGGTGAAGAAACTGTTACAGGCTAAGATTATTGTGCCTTTGAGGTACTCATATTGGGTGGAAAATTTAGTTCCTGTCAGGAAGAAGAATGGGGAAATAAGACTGTGTGTGGATTTCAGGAATCTGAATAATAGGGGCACTAAAAGATAATTACCCTCTACCTAAGATGGACTACATTCTATAGAAAGTAGTAGGGTCTGCTCGAATGTATATGATGTTTGGTTTCTATGGATACAATTAAGTCGTTGTACAACCTGTGGATCAGAAGAAACCAACTTTTACTACACCATGGGGAATGTTTATGAATGCCAAAATGCCAAAATGCCTTTTGGCCTCATAAATGTTGGAGCTACTTTCCAAAGAGAAATGGATATAGAATTTGTTGGAGAGCAGGATAAATTCGTAGTGATCTATCTGGATGACATAACTATTTTCTCTAAATCATATGAAAAGCACCTGAAGCACTTGCATCTCACTTTTGAAAAATGAAGAAAGTATTGTTTGTCCTTAAACCCTAAGAAATCATAGTTTTCTTTAAGTGAAGGGAAGCTATTGGGCCACATTATGGCAAAGGAAGGAGTGAATATGGATCCCAAAAGAGTAGAGGATATTAAAAATATTCCATTACCATGGAATAGGAAAGAAATTTAGGTTTTCTTGGGCATAATAAATTTTTTTAAGGAGATTTATACCAAACTATGCTGAAATTATCAAAGAGATAACATAAATGTTGAAGAAGGATAGGGAATTCAAATGGACTATAGAAGCCCATGATTCAATCTCTAGAATTAAAAAAGATTTTGCATAAACCCCGGTCTTAGCTAGGCCAAATTATCAGAATCCATTCCTCATTTTCTCTTTTATCTTTCCTAACATGGTTCCAACTATTTTATTTAAGAAAAATAGTGAAGGACAAGAACAACCAATTGCATTTTTCAGCCAGGTGTTGTGAGATGCCAAGCTAAAGTATAATATCTTAGAGAAATAGACCTATGCCTTGGTCAAAAACCTGAAGGCCTTTCGAATTTATGTCTTGTAGTCAAATATAATAGCTTATTTCCCTATAGCTGACGTGAAAGATATTCTCGTGCAGGGTGATAGTGAAGGCAAGTGAGGCAAGTGGATTGCCAAAATTCAAGAATATAATATGGGTACCAAACCCACTAAGTTTATCAAGGGGCATGGATTAGCTAAAATATTTTCTGAATCCAACTGTCAGACCTTGGGTATAAACCTATTAGAAAATGAGGAAGGAGAAAGTAGGGGAGAAGAGGAACAAAAGAATATTGAGGCCTCAACACAAAAAATCTAGATGAAATACCTAGTCTAATAGTGGTATAAGTATCTTTTCCATTATTTACTTTTTTAAAAATTCCTCTTGAATTTTGACAAAGTTAAATACATGGCATTGAGGCTAAAAGCTTAGAAGTTTGTAATCTCAAGTGGCCAACTGTACTGGAAGGACCCGATGGGGATTTTGCTTTTATGTCTGGTAGAATAGGAGATTCCCAAGGTGATTGATGAATTCCATAATTGTGTCTGTGGGGGACATTACAATTGGAGAGCCACCACCCATAAAATCCTCAAAGATAGTTTTTATTGTCCAAAACTATTCAGAGAGGTTCATACATATGTTAGGTCCTATGAAAAATGTCAGATTTTTGTTGAGAAGCAGAAGTTAGCACCCCTTCCCTTGATCCCTGTTTTTGTGGAGGATCCCTTCAGGTAATGGGGGCTAGACTTCATAGGAGAAATACATCCACCATCCAGCGGTCAACACAAATGGATACTTACAACCACTGATTATTTCACAAAATGGGTGGAGGCCATCCTAGCCAGAAATGCAACCGATGCAGTAGTCATAAAGTTCACGGAGGAGAATATCCTTGCTAGATTTGGCTGTCAAAGGAAGATTATCACATATAACACTCAGGTATTTAAGTCAGCCGGTTTTATAAGTTTCTGGAAAAAGTATAATATCATCGTGGGAAACTCCACCACCTACTATCTGTAGGGAAATGGATTGGCCGAATCTTATAAAACTCTAGTGAGGATTTTGAAAAATTCCATATCTGAAAATCATAAAAACTAGTACTCACAACTGAAATTTTCTCTATGGCCCAAAAAGGTTGCCACCAAGAGGTCAACTAGGAAGTCTCCTTTTGAGTTGGTATATGGAAAGGCTGCAATTTTCTCTATCCAAGTAGCCATGCCCATGGCAAAAATTCTACAAGATGTTGAGGAGGAGCCAAATTATTTGATGAGGAGAATAAATTAGCTAGTAGAATTGAAATAAACTAGAGGAGAGGTAACACCGAATCTAATTGAATATTAAGAAAAGATGAAGGCTATTTTTGACAAAAAGGCAAAGTAAAGATCCTTATAGCCAAGAGATTTGGTGCTTAGATGGGATGTTAGGAGAGAGGATAAGGGAAAAATGGGAAGTTTGATCTCTTGTGGTTTGGACCTTTCAAGATATCTGAAGAAAAAGGAAAAAATACCTTCTTACTGGAAAACTCAGATGGTGAGGTACGTGAAATTCTTGTGAATGAGCAATTTCTCAAGCTCTATTTGCAGCATTAAAGAGGCCCATTTTCACCCACTGTATATACTGATGAGCTATTATACATACTAGTAATTCTTTAAGTTCTTACTACTTTTTTTTTTTTTTTTTATGCACTTGAATAAAATGACTCCGTGCCCAATAGATAGAGGCACTAATCCATAGGTTCTCAATGCATTTCTTGCAATACATTTTCCCCAATTGGAGCCGTTGTTGTCACTTATCATTCCCTCTAGTAATTGTGTTGAATAGTTCTATTTTTATCCCGAAATATTGGATATAGGGGAGGGATCAACATATCGAAACCCAATATTGGAAGGCTAGAAATGAGAGTAGGTGAGAACCTCCAAACTTTGTGTCCTAAATGAAATTCCTTTCTAATAAAGTTATGATTTGATACCAGGGTAGTAGGGTTGGATTTATCAGAGGTTGGGGTCTTAATGTATCAGAACCTCAACATATCAAAACTTCTGAATATTAGGGTTCGAAACATAGGGAGTTCGACGATATATTAAAATGGGAAAGTCAAAATCTAGGGAGCTAATAATTAGAATGTTAGATATCAGCAAGGATTGAAGGAGGCGACATATCAGAACATGAATTTCAAAAGGATGGTCATTTCAAAACTTCAAGGATCGGAATATCATAAGTTCTTAATACTCATAATTATTTAGAAGCATTGAGGTAGCGAGGATTAGGGATTTATAAAATAAATTATTTTCAAAACCAAGGACTAGAGGGACCCTTTTCTCTATCCTCCAATAGGACACATGATAACAGGTTATTGGATTTGAGAAGTTGATCAACATGAAGTGGAAGTATGGAGGACACATGGCAGTCAGATTCAACTTTTTAGGTGACCTAATGGGGAAATTAGTGTGACACATGTCACCATTAAGGAGGCACCATGTGGAGATGATGACATCAGCATGACATCACCTCAAAGGTGAGTATTTCAAAGGATGTAGATTTCGTAACTCCTATGCAAATGAAATTTTGAAAAAGTTACGATGGAAGGGGGCTCCAATGGTGAGTGGCGTTTGGTCCTAGGGACCCAAAAGAACTAGGGGTGTAGAGCAGGGCCTAGTACCTAAAGTGCTATGGAGCATATCGGAGGTTGGAGACATTAGAACTCCATTATAAAAGCTTTTTGAGAAAAGTTATGATGTAGGGTCTTCTGATGTGAATAACCTTTGGTCATGGAGCTCAGAAAAACCAAAGGCAGGGAGAAAATACACTAATAAACAAGCCCCTGGCAGGACGTTAAAGGCCTTAGCACTTAAGTTCTATGTCACTGGTAAAAAATCTCAGTCCCTTGGAGGAAATTCGATAAGGGGGCTAAGCAAAAGGGGCCAAAGGATAAATCATGATTTCAAAATATCGTAAGCCCATATTAATAGAAAAATTATGATGTGCAGGGATATAAAATACCCAATGCAGTGGGGTATGAAGCCGTCGGTCACAACACAGAGCCTTATGGTGGATAAAAAAGATGAGCTAAGTATAAAGGGGCTAAAGGCATCAAAATTTTATGATTTAGTAAGGTTTCTTTCAATAGATTTATGATATAATAAAGCTTCGATACTGTAATGTAGAGACTATGGAGGATGAATGGGTTAGGAACTATTAGCTTTGTTCATCCATCAGCCAGTGCAGAGCACGTTCAACACCACTACACCAAATCACGACCAGTTCCAAAAAGCAATAATCCGAGCGGTTAGAGGGAGAAAACAAGAAGAAAATTGGCAGGTAAATGTGGAAGGAATATAATGGTATAAGTGTGTCCAGATCATCAACCCACCACTGACCTAGATCATGGCGACATATTCCACTTGAAGGAATCAAAGGAGTTTGCAATGGAGATATTTTGTTGTGTCATATGACAAATGTTTTTTTTTTTTCCTTTATGTCTTTGTTAATATTGCATTTTCAAGAAAACAATCAAGTATGTTATGTAGTCATTAGGAAAACTAAGACATTCACATGCTCAAACAACTAGGTCATTCATACAATTGTAGTGTTCAAGATATTTTGTAACTATTTGTTTCAACTTTCTCCCTATAAAAGGGAAGAGGAACTTGGTAGTAAAGGTTTTGAATTTTGTTTCAAAGGGGGATTTGGAGCTGTTAATGGAGAAACATAAAGTGTATGCTCTATTCTAAAGATTAATATATAAATTTGGTGATTTTGCTTACATAAGGCTATAGTATGTACCCTCCTCTATATGTATCCATTCATGCATGTTTTCTTCTTAGATGACATGTAATAGTAGTTGTTGGATGTAGTTTTATGAAATCATGGATTCATCTGTGTTTAATATTGAATTGAGATGCTTGTGACTGACAAGATGTCACACCCTTAATATGCGCTCCATGCTATCTGAAATACCATACAATGTTCATTCCTTCATTTCTTACCGAAGTTTGATGCATGGGATTCTATGATTATCCCTATGTATTTGATTTCTCTTCTGCATATTCTTATTTCACACTCGCTACAATGACAAATGAACTATATTCTTTTGTATGTTAGCCACTAGATCTTGATATTTAAGTCTTCTATGAGTCTACTTTGATATAAATGAAAATACACCCTCTTGAAAAAGATTCTGAATCAATTCTATTAAAAACATGTTTAATGTTGAGTGTAAGTGAACAATTACAACATATCTTATAAACAATATTTAAGATGTCCTAGGCACTGGTTGCTTCTCAACCTGGTGGTTGACTCTAGGAGTGACAACACCATGCTTCCTCTTCTATGAACTACACATCTCTGATGATTATGACCTTCTTGGTTATTGGATTATATAGCTTGTATGCATTGGATTCATCACTATATCCCACAAATATACATTTCTCCCCCTTCTTGTCAAACTTTTTCCTTAATTCATCTAGGACATGTGCATAAGCCACACATCCAAACACTCTCATATGAGTGACATTATGTTTTCTTCCACTCCATGCTTCTTCAAGAACCATGTTCTGAAACATTTGATTGGACACCTATTTATAATGTATGTTGCGCAAGAAACAACTTCATCCCAATAGTGATTTGGAATATGTTTTTATTTCAACATACTTTCACCATTTCCTATCTTTCCTTTCTACGACACCATTTTACTGAGGTGTATACCTTGTTGTAAATTATTTGTGAATTCCATGCTCCCTACAAAAATGTAGGAAGTCATTTGAGATGTATTCCCCACCTATGTGAGTTATCACAACTTTAATGTTGTATAAATTTGATAGAAATTGTAGTTGCTCAAGATTTCAAACTAAAAGCAAGAGACACAATTCTACTCTACTAATTTGCAGAATAGAGATCACAATTTAGAACAACATGCATAGACACACAACAAGCAAAACCATAAGTACACACTGATTTTTAAGGGAACCCAACAGGGAAAAACCCTCAAGCCTTTTTGCATTAATCAATTGAATAGAGAAATTATTACAATTGCATGCTTTACGTCCGAGCACCACTTGCAAAGGTAAAACTATTCTCCCTAATGAATGAGGACCTATGGCCAACACTTAGCCACTTTATGTCTCCTCTAGCCTCCTATTTCCTTGAGAAAATTTGAGCAAATTTGAGCTCCTAAATAATAGGGAAGTCCCTATTTCCTTACAAAATTCCGAAGGAATTGATCTCCTGACTACATGCAACAATTATACACTGAACTAGTATACAATTCATGTTACACTAGCCTTTTTCTTCTCCAATCCAGTTGAGAAATTCGAATTGCATGCATGCATGAGCTATTTTGAGATGATTGATCAGTTGACTAATAGATATCCGAGTTAGATTGATGTCCTACTACACAACTAACCTTCAATTGACTCTATCAACAGTTAGAGGCCAGTTAACAAACACAACTGGAAATAACTAAAGTAGATTGCTAAAATTTAACAATCAACACATGCATGACAAAACTCCATTCCCACTAAGTTGAATTTGTTGATCTAAATGAGTGACAAGAGCCATGTAAAACTAGTTAACTTCCTCTAAGTTGTCACATTGATGTGGAAATTTGATTTACTCAATTTGACTAAGGCTAAAGTTAGATTGATCCTTTCTTGCTACACTTTCTAACACTCCCTCTTAGCAAGAAAAGGGTTTTTCACCTCAATCCATCTCCTGTGGAATATAATCTAACACCACCTATCACTGTTTATGTTGCTACTGCAACTGAGAATCATCCAAAATATTGAATCACCTATGTCTCTAGAACTATCTACTGCGAAAACTACATTGTTGTTGATTCTGCATTGTGCCTCCTACACTGTTCTATGCTCCTAAGCATTTGACTGCACCAATTGACATTGATCTTTATTCTACTAAATAATTTAGGCCCTTGTAGCAAGGCAATGGTCCATGAGGAAAGTATATTGCAATTGCTACTGCTCTCCTATGGATCCTATCCAATTTTTGCAACTCTAAGACTAAGGTTCTAGATCGCCCCACCTCACTCCTAGAGGTATAATTGCATGCATGTTGAAATATAATCTACTTATACTGCTACTGCTATTGCTTGGTTGCTGGTTCCACGCCGCTACTACAACTATTGAAATAATGAGTCCGATCTCCTGAAAACCTAAGTACTAGATACCGTAGGGTTGCTCCCTTTGAAACTAGACTCCCTCTAACTCTCGAACTCCACGTGGGAAATATCTTGGCTCCTCATTCTACCAATATTAATGATCACGATTCCTTTTTGTGTCACTAAACATTGGCTCACTGATATGCCCACTAGTAGCCTTACAGCTCCATTAAGAAGTGTGCACATAGGGTCTTCTGGATCTGCCATGAACTAGGGCTCCATAACTCTTCCTCCTAACAACTCATTAGTTCGCTGATGATCATTGTACATGAGGACTTCAAGGACTGCCCACTTGTAAATATTTTGGCTATTCTAGAATGTTTCTCCTATGGCACTTGTGATGATCCTAAATTTGTTCCAAGCTCAGAAATTCAAACTTCTCTCCAATGCATACTCAAGCCTCAATCCATTGAAAGTCTTTTTTTCTTCATTGAAGAGAAGTTGCACCAAAAACTTTGCAAATCGAAATTTATGAAGAAGAATATCTAATGGCTAGTTCCAATTGTGATTTCAAGCTCTGATACCATGTAGAAATTTGATATAAATTTCAATTGCTCAAGATTTTGAACTAAAAACAAGAGACACAATTCTACCCTACTATTATGCAGAATAAAAATCACAATTTAGAACAACATGAATAGACATGCAACAAGAAAAACCAAGTACACAGTGATTTTCAGGGGAACCCAACTAGGAAAAACCCCTCAAGCCTTTTTGCATTAATCAGTTGAATAGAAAAACTATTACAATTGCATGCTCCAACTTTGTATTCTCCCTAATAAATGAGAAGCTTTGGCCAAAAATTAGCCACTTTATACCTGCTCCAACCTCCTACTTCCTTGAGCAAATTTAGGCTCCTAAACAATAGGGAAGTCCCTATTTCCTTGTACGATTCCCAAGGAATTGATCTCCTGACTGCATGCAACAACTTTATACTCAACTAGTATACAACTCATGTTAAACTAGCATTTGTCTCCTCCTCTCCAACTGAGAAATTCGAATTCCATGCATGAGTGAACTATTTTGCGCCGATTGATTAGTTAATTGACATATCTCTGAGTTAGAATGATGTCCCATTGCATAACTGACCTTCCACTGACTCTATCAATAGTTAGAAGTCATTTAACTAAAAACAACTGAACTATATTGCTAAAATTTAGCAATCAACACATGCATGACTGAACTAAATCCCACTAACTCGAATTTGTTGATCTAACTAAGCGACAAGAGCCATGTCACACTAATTAACTACCTCCAAGTTGTCCTGATAATGTGGAAATTCGATTTACTCAATTTCACTAAGGCTAAAGTCAATTTTAGACTTTCTTGCTACACTTTCTAACAAATGTAGTGTCTACTTTTCTTCTCAGGAACAACTTTATATTGAAAGAAGTGCTCAAACACTATACTTTTCTCTTTTAGGAAGCAGATCCGTGTCTCCCTTGTGTGGTCATATGTGAATGCCAAAAAATAAAGGTTGCCACCAATTGATTGTGTCTGCTTTGGTCCACATAAATATGAATGGACAATCTCCAAAGTTGCCTTTGCCCTTATCGACTTTCCTATTGGAAATGATTCTCTATGTTGTTTTCCCAAGATGCATCCTTCACATAATATGTCCAATTTTTCTATGAGTGGAAATCCCTTTACCATGCCTTTCCTATGTAGCAAATTTAAACCTCCAAAATTAAGATTCCCAAATCTTAGATGCCATCACCAATTTTCATCTTTGACCTCTACTTGAAAGTTTTTTTGTGTGCCGGCTGCAACATTTCTTCCATCTTCTTGTGATTTCATTGATAGTTGTGCACCTTTGAAATCAACTCTTTGCTTGGGAATTTATCCAAAATTGTGCATTCTCCATTTTTGAAAAAGACATTGTAGCCCTTTTGCATGAGTTGTCCAATAATAATGAGACTGTACTTCAAACCTAGAACAAAATATACATATGATATATACTTCTTCTCCCCATTCTTAGTTAGAATATTAATTCTTCCTTTGCCCATGACTGACACTTTGTTATCAGTCCCTAATGTCACTTCAGATTTTACACTTTTATCTAAATTAGAAAACATTTCTATGTTTCCTGTCATGTGGTTGCTACAGCCTGAGTCTTGAAACCATACATCTTTTTGCTTCTCTTGTGCTACATTACATTTTAAAACATATTGTCTTGGTTCTCATTTCCTTTTGCAAAATTTGCATTTGGTTTGTTATTAAGATCATGTAGCTTCTCTCTACATTCATTTTCATAATGTCCATACTTCTTACAATAATGACATTGAACTTGAGATTTATCATACTTCTGACCTTGTGCTTGATTTTGGCTTTAGTTTTGACTTGGATTTTGATTGCTGCTTCTTCCACTTGAGCTTGAAGGGCTGCTTCTTCCTCCTCTATGTGGGCTTCTTCCTCTTCCTTTGCCTCTACCTTGACCAATTGAGACTTGTGTCTTGAAGGCATGCTCCATTGAAGAATTTGTTGTTCTATTCAACCTATGTTCATGAGAAATCAATGATGCATGAAGCTCATCCACTGAAAATTGTGAGAGATCCTTTGTCTCTTCTATGGCCACAACAATAGGGTCAAATCTTGCTAGCAAACTTCTTAAAATTTTCTCAACTATTCTCCTTTCTTCAAGTGTCTCACCATGAGACTTGATTTGAGTAACCAATCCAATTACTTGTATGAAAAATGAGTCTATTTTCTTAGACTCCTTCATGCATATAGTTTCAAAATCTCTTCTCAATATTTGTAGCTTTACTACCTTCACCTTTGCCATTCCTTGATATATTTTTTGGAGAATATCTCATGCTTTTTTGGAGTTTGCTGTGGCTGCAATCCTTGGAAATATGCTCTCATGCACTGCCTGGAATATGTAGAAGAGAGATTTGGAGTCCTTCTTCCTATTGTCTCTTAAAAAATCCTCTTATTCTTGTGTCAAAGCATTGTATGCAGCTGTATCTACTAGTTCTAGGAACCCATTCTCCACTACGAATGTATCAAGAAGAAAATAAGGCCTTAGTTGTGATCGCCCAATAGTCATAATTTTTGCCATTAAGTTGAGGTATTTGAGAATTAGTCAAACTTGTGCTTGACGCTGCTATTTTTCACAGATTAAATACTTAGACTCCTGTTGGTAAGTTTGCTTTCGTAAATTTGTTGTCAACCAAAGCTTGAAACCCTGCTCTATTACTTTGACACCTGTTGGTAAGTCTGCTATCAACCAAAACTTGAAACCTTGCTCTATTGCTTTTTGAACCTGCTCCGATACCACATGAAGATGAAACCTTTCTCTATTGCTTTTTGAACATGCTCTTATACCACATGAAGATGAAAGAGTGGAGATAGTTTAAAGCACCACCGCCCAAGATTTAGACAACAAAATTCTGACAGTAAAACAAAGTTTTAAAACTAAAAAATTTACATGCAGGATACCACGTGAAGATGAAGGAGTGGAGATAGTTTAAAACACCACCGTGCAAGATTTAAACAACAAAATTCATTCACTTGACAGTAAAACAGAGTTTTAAAACTAAAAAATACTAAACATTTTACATGCAGGAGAATAGTGTGTAAAAGAGAGCATGGACAAACTAGAAAATGAAATTCCAGAATAGGAGCCCAACATAAATTTACATTGTTATGAAAATGGGGATGTGTAAGTTATGAAAATGGAGATTACAACTCCAGTAAAAGAATATAAAGCAGAAAATTGCAGAGATATTTCAACTCTCTATTTTCACTCAGTACGACACCGTAAGAGCTCTGTTTTCACCAGCACATCAAAAATCGCTCCACGATTTTCTCTAGACTTCTTGACATCAAGCTTGGCTGCATAAAACTAAAACTTATAGTATAACAAAAATACATACAAGGGTGCAATAAGTTAATGACAAGACACATAAACATAAAAAATAGTTTTTTGACTTTTCAAGTGATGTGCAACGTAAAGTCCAGGCTACGCAGTAAATGCCAAATATCGAATTTTTACCAACTTTGCTAAATTTTTCTGTGTTCTTAAATGTTTGATGTGGTGCACAAATAAATATCTTTTACGTTGGAATGGAGAGCTTGTGATCCTATTCAAAATTTCATTTAATCCATATACTTCACCCTGAAAGCAAAAATCTGCGCCAGGCAAGAAATCTGCTTTGCTTGTATACTTTAGGGATGGCTGCTGTCAGCTGTTAAATGTGGTGGGTGTGATTACTTCCAACGCTAAGCAATGAGGCAATGTACATTGCACAGATATCTTGGTCGATCAGTGGTAGAATTAATCCAAAATTTTGTCCATTAAGACACAATACGTTCAAGATCTTTTTAGACTGAATGTTTTCCGTTTGAAGATCAGTTTGTGGCACTTACCCCTCTTTTCCTTTTCTTTGATAGTTTCGAGCTTCGGTCTCCAGCATTAGCTTTTAGACGGTTGGAAGATTCACCTCACCTCAATGGAATTTTAGGTACTGGTTTGGAAAGTTTATTAACACTTGTTAATTTTGGAAAGTTTATTAACACCTGCTAATTTTGGTGTAACAAAAAAACACTATTTTTGGTTATGGCACCACCATGTTTCGTGAATCTTCCAATATGGACTTGAGCAGTTGTTCATAATCCTTTTGCAATTCCAGAGTATCGCACAACCTGCGCGTGTCATCTGCTAAATCGTTGCCCATCGCATGCCTGCGTTCATCAACGTTAAGCTTCCCGTCTTCCACAAGATTTGTAATAAACTCTGGCAATCTGATCCGAAGGACTCCGCCCACGTCGCTTTTCTGTATCTCAAACGGATGGAATAGAGCAGATGCACGTTCGACACTACGCCGAGAGGCTAATACACTACCATTGGAAGTACTTGGACATTTTAGGGATGGTGGTAGTATTAAGGAAGCGAGCAGTACGAGCTGAAAAATTAACTCCCACCCCAACCTTTAATCAATGCAATTGACATTGTGTCTGGGGCTATATAGCTTAGCTTTGGAGGTGACTAAAAATTTTCATAAAATTTTGATAAGGACAAAGTCAATAGTCCAGTGCCATTCCTATATGTCACTGCTGCAAGCAGTGACATAAGAAAACCTATGAAGGGCCCCGCCCCGTGGCCATAAGCTCTAAGGCAAATTAAGATCTAGAAGTGAGAAAGAGGTCGGCACGAGGTATTAATCCATCTATAAATGAGAAAATTCGATGGAAATCATAGGAAATACGCTGTCGGTATCCTTTCTCGACTTCTAACGATCATGTCATGAATGTGGTTGGTTCTCTGCCCACCCACGAAGTGACCTACATGCGTTATATTCGTTTTAAAGGTAATTATACCATTATGGGGAATGATATTTAGATTATTAATTAGTATATGACCTTAGGGGCGTGAAGCAACTAGTCACCAGGGTTTCATGACTTCCGCAACATCACATTATATATATCAGGATTGGTCAATGCTTCTCCTCGGCCTCAAAGAATGTTGACGTAACTCTTGCATCATGCATGACCTATGCCATGTCCGTGACATTATTAGACGCCACCGGCCGAGAATGATGAGACTTGTCAATGAAGATAAGAACTAAGAACGGTGTCGGGAATCATGAAATTTGTAACTGCAGATGAAATTGATTCATTTCGCAAGTTTTAAATGGACACTCAAACGATATAGTAGAAATGAGGAGGAATCGAATGGAAATCGGATTACACAGCGACAGCCATTCAATGTTACTTTGCTATTTTTCTCGATTGATTCACTAGTGGCTGGCCAACCTGATGTTTATCGGATTGTGGATTGGGATCACTGGAGGGGCAGGCCACAGTGTCAACGGCCCGCCAATGACCCGAATCTGGCCGGCCACTAACGCGAAGCTTATGGTCTAAATTAAACGAGGCACCTGCCACCCTAACAATTTGCCCTACATTTCCGGCGTTGAAAATTTCACTGGTCCCTTTCTACAGTGTGTCGTCCATTTATTTTTAATAGAGTGGCACTTAAAATACCGCCGTCATTGAAGCTTGTCATCAGATCAACCTGTTTTTCTAAAACTGCAGGCAACTGTCTTTCAACTCGTGAATTTTCTCTTCGTCAAAGTGGTCCTCCAGCTTCATTATCGTTGGGTGAGCAAAACCTGTATTTCTAAAATTGTAGGCAACTCTCTTTTGACTCGTGAACTTTCTCTTCGTCGTAGTGGTCCTCCAGCTTAATTATCGTTGGGTGAGCGTTCCTTGGCTGGACGACCCACTAGTACTCCAGTGCAAGAGCTCGATCATCATACAACATCTGAATCCTCTCGTCTGAGTACTCATGACACTGGTGCTCGACGCTACACAAATAGTAAACTCAACTTCATCCAATTTTACACAACACAACTCCCAAAGAACTTTTCCCTATTGTAGGTTATTAGAGTTATCCGGGGGTTTCCAATAATTCTAATTTGGTATATATACCCTACCCCTCCCCCTCTGGTTTTGAACAGTGATCTCTTAGGAGGAAACACATGCTCTTAACGACTAGACCACTCAAGCTGTAACCATTTAAATGTGGTTTCAATAAGACATAGATGTGGTAGTGTAAGTTAAGAAATTAAATGTCATCTTAGATTTAATATTAATAAAATGAATTATTAAATTAAAAAATAACAATAATAAAGCTTAATATAACTCTAATTAAAAAATAATAAAAATATAAAAATAATAAATGGTTTCAATTGCTTCAATTTGATTTGTTATATATTAATTTTGTAATTTTAATAAAATTACAAACCATTTTTGTCAAAAAAAAATTGTTATGTTTGGAAAAAAAGTACAAAATAAAATAAAATATTAACTAAATAAGACAAAAATATTTGAGATAATTAAAAAAATACATATTAATTAGTTTTAATTAAAAGCCTTGTTGCTTGGAAAAAATAATAAAAATAAACACTAATAAAAACATTTAATTAATTCAATGTTATATTGTAATTTTGTTTTTATTGATAAAATACTAAAAAAAATCAATTAAAAATAATAATATGCGCATCATATTAAAATAAATTTATATAATATTAGTTCATATTTAGAGTTATATTATTTCAAAAAATATAATTAATAAACATATAAAAACATAATAAATTTAACTAATACACATACACACACACATATATAAAGTCAAATCATACTAGCACAATCGGTTGAGCATGAGCCTAGTCAGCAAGGCGTCCAAGGATCAAACTTCACCGCGGGTTGTTGTGCCTTATGCTAGAGGGTGGAGACATGCTAAAAAATCTAGTCAGCTAGCGGTTGGTGTGGCCCAGGCCATGTGCCCCTGGGTCACAACTCCTCAAGCCACAAGACCATGTATAAATTAAATTAAGATCAATTTTACTATAAATTAAAATAATGATTGCTATTCTCAATAATTTTACTCTAGAATTTTATATTTATATTTAATTAATAAGCTTATTAAAAACTTAATACTTGCAATAAATTCTTTCCCTAAACTATCTCTATATAATCAATGCTATGCATATCATAGTAAAAAAATAAACTATAAAATTATAAACATATGAACAAAATGTCCAAATTATAATTATATATATGTGTGTGTGTGTGTGTGTGTGGTGTGTATATATATATGGAGGGGTGTGAAATTTGTATACATATAATAATATTATCATGAACCATCATAGATTCATCTTAATTTGGATCAACTCAGCATCCACAGAAATCATATCTCTTGACATACAATTTTTTCCTCAAATTTTATAATAAAAAAAAAAATGCATCTTAAGAAATTTGATTTCTTTAGATAAAATATGATCTCTCTAGACTTGATAAATTTGAAGTTATAATGAATCTATACTAATTTTGATTTTAATCTACAGTCTAGTTAAATATAATCCTATTTTTTGTAGATAAATGAAACTCTTCTTTCTCTATGTGATTGTTGTGTTTTTAGTTTATGTCCATCTATACTTAACTCCACTCCCAGAGATCTTAATCCTACAATAGGTTATGGGAGTGCATCTCGAAATAATGGAGAAGGTGGTTGTTAGTGTTTCAGATTTTGTTTGTATTTAGGACTTAGATTATATTTTTTAGGAGTTTGTTTGATCTCCCTATTATAATGTAACTCTATAACATATGTATTGATTATTTGATTAACTAATGAATGTTTAGCGGCGCTGCATGGCACCCTCAAAGTGCATCTGATCTCGCTTGTGAGATGTGTGGCTAATTCCCTAAGTTTCTTCTTCCATTTTTTTAATTTGGTACCAGAGCATGAGGTGAGAGTTGGGTGAGTTTGTGCAGAGGAGAATCACACAAGTTTGGTTGATCAGATGCTAGTTGAAGGAGCTCCTACAGAGAGCGATGTTCAATGGTGTAGGATTGGTGCTAAATAAATTCAACATATTATTGATCTGTTGAGAGGTATAGCTTGGAGGCAAGGCATTGGGGACCTGTGAGGTGAAGAAGAGCTGAGAGTGAACCTTCTCACCCTCAGTCAACTGTATAATGCACAAATTTGGAAGATTGTGCATATCCTTTAGAGGAAAAGTGCACAAATTGTGCAGATCCATCAAAGGAGAAGTGTGTAGATCTACACAACCTCTATTAAGCCCAAGGGGTGGAAATTGAGATCCTCTCACAAAATTTTGCTCCTGCATATTGTGCTTGTGGTAAGATTGTGCAAATCCGTTTGTGTTGAATTTAAAAATTGGTTAAGCCTCATTTTTTTTTTTCTTCTTCTGTTTGAAGTTGTCGAGTTTCTCTCTAGATTTAATTTGAGTAGAGCATGGAGACCTAGCTTGACCGTTTTTGGAGATGTGGATCTGTCAATCATGGAAAATTTGACAAGGGATTCATGGAGTTACTAGTGGTGCTTGTGAAGTGTGGAGAAAGGAGGGCACTATTGGAAATTGGGAATTCTTGTTAAGATGACTAATCCACTTGTAGAGACCTACCTCAATGAAGCTAATAACTTGGATAGATCTAGTTATGCTAATTGGAAATTCAAGTTGCAGACTCTGAAAGAGAAATATGGAATTTGGATAATCATAAAGGGAGAAGAACAAAAACCAAGTGCTGCTAGAGGCATGACAACTGCATCGATCCAAGATTGGGAGAAGTGGGAGAATAAAGAAAATTTAATATTAAGAATATACGTGAAATATAATATAATTCCTCATGTTTGTGATTATAAGACCTTTAATGAAACTTGGAATACACTGAAGGAGTTGTATTAGACTAAAAATAAAAATTAGGTCCTCTTTCTGAAAGGTAAGCCCCTTTATTTTAAAATGGAAGAAAATGAATATGTGAGTGATTTGTTTCAGGAATTAAAGAATTGAAAGATAAGATGGGAGACATAGAAAAATCAATACCTAGTACTAATATTGTGATAATCACTTTAAATGGAATGTCAAAAGATTATCAGATGTTTATTACATGTGTTACAACAAATGATAAAGCTCCCACTTTTGAGGAATTGACAAGTATATTGATGTAGGAAGAAGAGAGGTGTAGGAATTTGAAGCCTCAGAATCTAGAGGAATTTGAAAAACAAGGAGAAGGAAGTAAAGGTGGAAGTCCATTTCAAATAAGGTCATCTCCAAAGCCAAATCAAGGTATGTCACCTACTAGAAATGATTGTAATTTTCCTTTTTATTGTGGAAGAAGTGGGCATATTACGAGAGATTGTTATAAAAATAAAAGTCATGAAGAGAAGCATAAGCATAGAAGACATTTAGGACACTTTGCAGGAGAAGCACCAAATTCTGATCTTAAGAGTATTAAGTAGTTTGTGTCTAATACTACATTGTCTGCTGAAATTGATGATGTTGATGCATGGTTTGTGGATTCTGGAGCTTCAATCCACATGACATGCAATAAGGACTGGTATGAGAATTTCAAGGAAATAAGCAATGTTGGCAACAATTATCTTGGAGATGATTGCGCACAACAGATCAAGGGATATGAAGATATTCCAGTGACTCTACCAAATGGCAGTGTTAGATGCATTCACAATGTTATGCATGTGCTCGAGATTAAGAATAATATGATCTATGTGTCCACAATAAAAAATCATAATCTTAAGGTTAAATTCTTCAAAACGAACAGCATGGTAAAGGACTTGTTGAATCACTACAAATCGGTTGCTTTAGGAGTTAGAGTTGGAGGCATCTACAAACTTCATGTCACCAACAAGGGTCATCAAGCACTGAATTCTACAACAATGTCAACTGAAATTCTTTGGCAGCAGAGGTATGGTAATACCAATTTTCATGACCTCTTGTTGTTGAAGAAACAAAGAATGGTTGAAGGACTCCCTATGTTAAAGAATGAATATGTTGCTTGTGAGGGTTGTGCTTTAGGAAAAATGCGCAAACATGAATTCCCTTCTAATTTTGCTAGGAGGAAGTGATGTATTAGAACTTGTGCATACCGATGTTTATGGATCCATGCAGACCAAATCCCTAGTAGGTGCTTATTATTTTTTGTTGTTTATTGATGATTGCACAAGGTACACTTAGGTGTACTTCCTTAGGAGAACGAGTGATGTTTTTGAGTACTTTAAGGAATTCAAAAAACTGGTAGAGAAGCAGACATGGAAGTTCATAAAAAATATCTATTTAGATCAAGGGGAAAGTATAGGTTGGGGAACATCATCAAGTATTGCAAGAATCATGGAATAGTACAAAAATTTACAGTACCCTACACTCCACAAGAGAACGATGTTGCAAAAAGGAAAAATAAAACGTTGGTGGAGTGTGCTCGAAGTATGATTAAAGGTAAGAAAATCTCAAATGGTTTTTGGGGAGAGGCTATTAGTACTACAGTTTATTTAAAGAATAGAAGTCCAACAAAGTATCTTGATCTCAAGACTCCATTCGAAGCCTTGTATGGCTTTAAACATGTAGTTAATCAAGATTTGGGTTCAAAGTCTTTGCACATATTCTGAAGGAGAATATAAAGAAGATTGATGCTAAATCCAACAAATGTATTTTTGTAGGATATTGTTTACAATTTAAAGGTTATAAAATATTTGATCCCTCCACTCACAAAGTATTTTCAAGTGGAGATGTAATTTCCCATGAGCAGGAAACTGAAGGAAACAAGGACAACATCTATGAAAGGTGGCACATACTTCCTGAAGTTGAAGACAATAAAGAAGAAGAAGAAGATAGTAAGCAATCAAAGCTTAAGGAAGAATCTAGTTATATGGACACCACCACCAGTGAGAGCTCACCTAGAGGTGGAGAAGGATCTTCATAGAACAAGGATGAAGAAAACAAAGTACCAAGGAGATATACTCATCATATTCACCCACCTGAAATGTATAATGATTATTCATTGATGAGTAGTGTTTTAAATGTCATATAACCCATGAGTTTTAATGAAGCTAATGAACATGAAGAGTGGAGAAAATAAATGAAGGAAGAATATGACTCTATAATTAAAAATAAAACTTGGGAATTGACTGAATTGCCTAAAGATAAAGAGCCCATAGGATGTAAATGGTTGTACAAACCCAAATTTAAAGCAGATGGTAGTATAGATAAGTACAAAGCTATATTGGAGTACCAAAAAAAAAGGCATTGTCTATGTCAAAACATTTGCTCTTTTAGCTAAGTTAAACAATATTATATTGTTAATTGCATTATCTACAAAGTACCATTGGAATCTTCACCAATTAGATGTAAAGTTTTTGTTTTGTTTTGTTTTGTTTTTTTGTTTTATTTTGTTTTTGTTTTTAGTTTTGTTTTGTTTTTGTTTTGTTTTGTTTTTTCATTTGTTTTTTGTTATTTTGTTTTTTTTTTCTAAATGGTGATTTAAAGGATGAGGTGTATTTGACACAACCTGAAGGGTTTGTGAAAAAGGCGAAGGAACATCTAGTTTGTAGATTAAAGAAAGATTTGTATGGGCTGAAACATGCACCTAGGTCATGTTATGAAAATACATATTCCTTATTTCTTCAATAAGGTTTTATGAGGAGTCAAAGTGATCCAAACCTGTATACCAAATTTGATTCAAAGGGGCATGTTGTATTGATTTATTTGTATGTTGATGATTTAATTATTACAGGAAATTCAATTAAATTAATTGATGGAATTATGTGCATATATCACAAGTATTTGAGATGAAATATATTGGTGAATTACATTACTCTTTAGGTCTTGAAGTTTGGAGAAATGATGGTCATACTTTTGTATCCCAGGGTAAGCATGCCAGAGAATTGCTTAAGAAGTTCAAAATGGACTAGTGTAAAGATGTGTTTTTCCCAGTGCAACAAAATTTTTTTTACTTCATTTTAATGATGTCTCAAAGGAGGTTGATGGTACATTGTATAGACAACTACTGGGAAGCTTGAATTATCTTACTATAACCGAACCTGATTTAGCATGCTCTGTTAGTGTGTTAAGTCAGTTTATGGCAAGACCTCTAGAAATCCATTGGAAATAAGTGAAGGATGTACTAAGGTATCTTAAAGGAATAATTAGTTTTGGCATTAAGTATACTGATTCATTTGATGTTGAGCTGTCAGGTTACACAAATTTAGATTAGGCTGGCAGTACAGATGATAAGATATCTACTATAGGTTATGGTTTTAGTATTGGACCTAAGATTGTTGCATGGAGTAGCAAGAATAAACCTAATGTATCTTTGTCATCCACTGAGGCAAAGTATAAAGCTTTATGTGCAACAACTTGTGAAGTTGTTTGGTTGAGGAGAGTTCTTCAAGATGTTGGAGAAGAACAAAAGAAAACTAAAGTGATCAAATGTGATAACCAAAGCTTGATAAAGTTGGAAAATAGTCCAATTTATCATGCAATAACAAAGCATGTTGATGCACAATTTCATTTTTTAGAGAGAAGATACAATCCAAACAAATTTCTTGAACATTGTAATACTTGTGAAAATCTTGTTGACAATTTTCACTAACACTCTTGGGAAGATGAAATTTGACTTTTTTAGGGAGATACAAGGTGTAGAAATTAATCCTTTCTCCATTAAGGGGGATACTTGGAAATAGTGGAGAAAGTGATTGTTAGTGGTTTAGATTTGGTTTGTATTTAGGAAATATATCTTGTTTTTTAGGAGTTTGTTTGATCTCCCTATTCGAATGTAACTCTATAAGATATGTATTGATTGTTTGATTAATTAGGGAATGTTTAGCAGTGCTGCTTGGTAACCTCCAGGAGAAGCTTGTCTCACCTATGAGTTGTGTGGTTCATTCCCTAAGTTTTGTCTTCAATTTTTTAAGTAGTGGGTAGCCAACTAAAGTAAATGACACTTGGTTGGGTTTTCTAATAATTCTAATTTGGAATATATGGTTCTAATTTGGGATATATGAGAGTGTCCAACAAAACAGGTAAATTGTTGGTTGGGGTTTCCAATAATTCTAATCTATAGTCCCTGAAGGTTGAATTTTATTGTAGGCTAGGTTGATCTAAGTGCACAACTAACAATTGACTAGGTTTTCCAATGATTCTTGTCTACAATTCGGTTAAAGATGGCCCGACACTCCACAGATAAATAATACTCTTGTTTTTCTATGTGATTGTTGTTTTCTTACTTCTATGAGAAGATAGTTTCTCGTTGGAGGTCAACACTGTTGGAAATAGTAAATTACTCTCATACGCATGCAATGCATGGAGAGATGAGTTCAATTAAGTCTAGTCTAATATTAGAAGTGTGGAGAGGGTTTCTCAAATGTGAGTTAGGCAAAGAAAAGGCAAGTCAAGTTAAATTATGTCATGATTCAATATTTAGTAGGTGTGGTCCTTATATAATCGTGATTGGGTCATTGTAGTGTTTTGAAAGCTAAGAGGCAAGGAGAAATCCTAGAGCTGCGACTTTGTGGTTAGTTGTGTATGTGAGAATTTTTATTAATAAAAAATGTGTTTTTGTGTGTTTATTGTGGTTTCCTCCTCTTCCTTTCCTTCGAATTGATATCATAGAAAAGGTTAAACAAATCAAGGTCCCATGATCCATTATGATTTTAAGGTTTGAAGCATTACGGTTAATGTTTAGAAAGTGTTAAATTTTGTTTCATAACAAGTACAATTATTTTTTTTGAATTGAACAATTACATCGAAGTTTGAAATAAAAAATTCAAAGGTATCAAAAATTTCAAAAGGTATTTAAATGGTCATAGCCACCACATAATGTTTGAAGCTTAAAATAGTTTTAAATTTTTTATTAAGAAAGGATAAAAGCATGTGTGAACTCTTGTCATTTATTTTCCAAGGTGCATTTTTTTCAAATATCATATTTAGGATTTTCAGAAAAAGGGGTTTTATTAAATGAATTTATGCATATTCATTCAAAGGAGTAATGTTAAAGGTTAAAGAGATGTTGTGCATTCGTATTTTTTAAATGCCTTATTTAAAAAGGTATTTTTTTAAAGTTTGGAGATAAGGTTTTGTTTTTAAGTTTTTTTCATATTAACAAAAATAAAAAGAAAAGGGTGTCATTGGCAAAAGAGTTTAGGGATTTGCAAAGGTCTATGTGAAGAATGACGGTGTGTTGGGCTCGGAAAAATCCCTCTGTGTTATAAGGATACATGAATCCAGTAAATATTGTGCCTTATGGGGGCACATATTATAATTCATTTTTTTTTCAGGGGTGATATGGAAGGAAGCCTCATGCAATAAGGAAAGAAAACATAAGATAGAAGAAATACATTAGCCATGGTTCACAAAACGAGATTGAAGTAGCATAAAATAAATCAAAAGGAAGAGTGAGAGTATTTCAAATAGCTCATAGAGGTTCTCATTGCAGCTGAGGAATCTGAAATACAAGTAGATGAAGCAAAACAAGTCAAGGGTGTGTGGATCAGAATAGATCTAGTAACACTGCCAATATTTACTGGTAAAATTTTTAATTTTTGGGTTGTCAAAATGCATAATTTTCTCCAATGTAAAGATTTAATTGGATACTAGTCTAATAACCCATATGATAAAGTATGTGATGCTTTAGTATTAGATCTTGTAAAAAAATCAATGGATGAAGCAATTCTAAGTAAGGTAAGAAAAAACCACATATTCCCAGGAAATGTGGAAGATACTGGAAGAAGAATTCAATGCAAAAGGGAATGACATGCAACAACAAGTTATGTCATAGGCAGTGAAGTTTGCAATAGTAGGAGAATAAAGTGAAGGTGATGGTGAATCCTAGTCTAACAAGACACATGTGGATGATGTTTGTAAATTGAGATGTGAATTGGTGAATTCAGCAGTAACTAATGGATTTGGTTAAGTTGAAATTGTTAATGAGCACATGCATGCTCGGATATCCCACCATAGGGTGGATGAAAATTATGGTAATGACATTTGGTATATTTTTTGAAACATGGATTGATCATGGGAATATGGTAAGTGCCATTTTTAATGAAGAATTGAAGGTTGGAGCTACCACTGTAGGAGGAAGTTATGAAGAAAAATTTGGAATTACTCATGAAGCAGTGTGTGAACTGAAATCAACTGAGTTTGGCATAGATAAAGCTACTAATGGAGCTTCAAGTGGTTTGGCGGATATAATAATTGAAATTGATGATGTTAAAGTTGATGAAGAACCATTAACTTGTGATGAGTGGTTGCACATGATGCAAGGGAAAGATCTAATTGATATGTTCTTATTTGGTGAGAGAAGACCACTTGTGTTTGGAAGCCAAGTGGAAGACAATATGTTTGTAGCAAGAAAGGTTAGTAAAGAAGTAGAAGACAAGGCAGAGAAGGAAGAGGAAGATGAAAAATATATCACTCAAGAGAATAAGGAAGATGTTTTTAACATTAATTTCGAGTGTGCAGGTATACAATATAGTAGTCTAGTTGAAAAAGAAGATGAAGAAAAAGATGCAAGAAAGGACACAGAGTTTTCTAAAGAAAAAGAAGAAAGCACTGAAACAATCTTTGAATAATGGAGTTAAGAAGAGATTGGATTCTTCTATTGAGAAAGAGGGTAGAATGAAGATCATGAATATAAAACACAAGAAGTGTAGCAAAGTTCACACTTTGAAGAAATATTATAATTTTGAAGTTTTGAAGAAATTAAATTTTACTATGAATTAATGTTACAACAACAATTGAGTGATCATGTGTATGATAATGATAAATTGACATTTTGTTATAATCTTGATGATAGTGAGCATAAATGGCAACAATCCATGAGTGAAATGATTGTTGAAGAGGAAGTTGTAGAAAGAAGATCCAAAACAAATACAAGAGAAGTCAAAGAAAAATTGCAACAACAAAAAGTGAATAAATACAGAGCCTATAGGAATAAAGCACAAATGATAATGAATAAAATTTCGAGGGTATAGAATTTGGAAGAAACAAAAAAGAAAATCCAGCAGTGTAAAAGTTTTGAGTCATTGTAAGCCTAACTGATACTTGTACTAGCAAGCACATTTAAGTGACGATTGAGTCAACTTTTGTTGTAAGCCTAACATACATATTTAAGTCATGTTTGAGCTACATTGAGTCATATGGTTGTAATTTAGAGGAACTACTGTAAATAGTAAATTACTCTTTTCTGCATGCACTGCATAGAGAGATGACTTAAGTCTAGTCTAATATTAGAATTTGAGTGCGAGTTTGTCAAGTGTGACGTAGTCGGAGAAAAGGAAAGTCGAGTTAGAGTTTTTCATGATTCCATATTTAGTAAGTGTGGTCCTTATATACCCATGATTGGGTCATTGTAGTGTGTGTGAAAGCCAAGAGGAAAGAAGACTACCAAGAGACACAACTTTGTGGTTAGTTGTGTATGTGAGAAGTTTTATGAATAAAAGTTTTTTTCTTGTGTGTTTATTGTAATTTCCTCCTTTTCATTTCCATAAAAAACCAACAACATAAATATAACTATTACTAATATCCTCAACCATTAACTCCAATCATTGAGTGGTGGAGTGTGATTTCAAGGTGGGCTGCTGGTCGAATTAGAATAAATTACCGACGATCACGGGGGAGTGAAGTGTATTGAAATAAAAATATGCACTTAATTATCATCTACATTATTTTAAATAACCACCTTCCAAAGTTAAACTGCTGACTATACTAATTAATACTTATGATGATGTTGAGTATCCATATTGAATATATTAGGAAATATTGATGATTTCGGGTGTCTGAGATTTTAGCACATGATGCGATACATACACTAAGGATCATGACACCACTATATGTGCGTATACTAAAGTGAACCCTTGAGATAGAAACTCCTTTGAGTCCCTGGGGAGCTAGTGGGACTCAATTGGCGCACCGTACAATGGAACAATAATAACAAATAATCAAGACAAGATTATAATTTTGGTGGGGTCCCAAACAAAATCAAGGTTTTGTTCTTCTATTATTCGATCTGATTTTTGAGTGATTTCTTCATTTTCGCTCTTTTGATTTGAGTTTTAAGTATTCCTACAAAGCACTTTTTTTCTTTCAATTTGAGTATTCCTGAAAATATTTATTTTTATAAATCTAATGCCTCGATGGTCAGGATTATTGTCTCATTTTGATTCCACCTACAACCAAAGAGATAATCCACTATTAGAAGAATCATTGTGCAGAACATAACAAATTTAATTATTTTAAACCATGGAGGATACAATTATTTTATACACAGAAAATGGAAAGACAAAATTGAAGAATGGGTGCAACTCTTTGGTGAGGAAATCTCTCACTCAAGAGACTACACCATAAAACTTCCTTACATTCACCAGGCCACCAAACTATTACATATATATGATTATATTGTGTTGAACAACATCTTGGAATATAGGAACTACCAACCAACAAAGTCTAATTAAGGCAAACAATTCAACAACACAAAATTGCTTCTAATTATAGGAGAATATTTTAGAGATTTATCCATTATTCCAACACTCCTCCTTAATGGATAAATGTGTTTTCTACCACAACCAATTGATTTCTACATCAAATTTTTTCTTTCCAAGAGGCTTTGTAAAAATGCTAACCACATTTTCATTGGTATTACAATAGACTAACTCAATTTCCTTTGACTTCTTCTTTTCCATAACAAAATGATAATGTGTCTCAATATGTTTTGATCTTGCATGGTGCACATCATTGTTGGCTAGCTTGATGGTGATTTGATTGTCACACGTGATAATAGTTGGTGTTTTCTATACTTCTCCCACATCTCCAAGAATCCGCCTCAACAAAATTGATTCACACATAGCACTTTATAAGTCTTTGTACTTAACTTTAGTGGATGAAAAAAAACATTTGGTTGTTTCTTATAGCTCCAAGCCACAATCCCAGATCCAAGACTGAATGCATAGCCTGAAGTTGATTTTCTCTCACCCGGATTTCCAGCTCAATCTGAATCAGAATAGCCTACCAACTAAACATCAAAGTCATCAATATATTTAATACCAAAACCAATTGTTTCTTTCAGATAATGAAGCACTCTCTTAGTTTCTACCTAATGGATTTCAAGAGGTTTGGCCATGAACAAACTTAGAATGCTAACTTAATATGTTATATATGTCCTAGTTGTAGTGAGATAGTTTCAAATTACCACCAACTGATGATACAATGTACCATCCACCTCTCTTGTCCCATCATTACTACAAATCTTGGCATTCTTTTATAATGGTATTGATACTTCCCGACATTGGTCCATTTTGAATATTTTTAGTAACTCCCTGGTATGCTTACCCTGTGAGACCAATGTTTTTCCACCTCCTCTCCATATCTCAAGACCTAAGAAATAATGCAATTAACCAAGGTATTTCATTTCAAACTCCTGCAAAAGTTGTTCTTTAACTTCATTAATTAACTTAAAATCATTTCCTATTATAATAAGATCATAAACATATAAATAAATCATAATAACATGCCCCTTTTAATCTGTCTTGATATACAAATTACAACCACTTTTTCCTTTCATAAAACCTTTATAAAGAAATGGAGAATCAATATTCACATACCATGATCTTGGTGCCTATTTCAATCCATATAATGCTTTCTTTGACTTTAAAAAAAGGTGTTCTTGACCCCTTTTAAGAAACCCTTCTCATTGAACAAGATATACTTTTTCTTTCTGTTTCCCATTTAGGAAGGAAAACTTAAAATCTAGCTGACGTGGTTTCAAATTGTGTTTTGTAGCTAAAGCAATCATCATTATAATTGTATTTAACTTAGCTACAAGTGAAAAATTTTATTCATAATCAATTCCCTCTTTTTGTGAGTAGCCTTTTGCTACTAACATGACCTTATATTTATTTATATTTCCATGAAATTTAAATTTAGGTTTGAACAACCATTTTCACCCTATGTGTACCTTACTTTCAGGTAATTATGTTAGTTCCCAAGTGTCATTATTCATTATAGAATTATATTATTCATTCATTGCATCTCTCCACTCTTTATGTTCATTAGTTTCTTTGAAATTTGAAGGTTCTATGGCATTCATAACTTTATTCATTAAGGCATACTCTTTAAATCTTATTGGTGGTTGATTTTGATGAGATGACCTTCTTGGTATTCCATTTCTTTCATCTCTTCTTCTACTTCATGGTAACTAATCTCTTCCTCTTGGTGTGTTGTGACTGCTAGAGACGTCCATGTCAATGGTTTCTTCCTCCTCTTTCTTTTCCTACTTATCATATGCTTCCTCTTTGATATCATCATAATCATAAGGGATATGCCATGCATCATATTTGTCATTCTTATGGCCTTTACCTGCAAGCTCATGAAATAATGAATCTCTACTTGCAATTATTTTATGAGTGTAGGGATCAAAAAACCTATAAACTTTATGATCAAAATAGTAACCTATTAATATACACTTGATGGATTTCACATCAAGCTTCTTCCTATCTTCTTTCGTAAAATGAGAGAATGCTTTGCTACTGGAGATGCTCAAATGGCTTACTGTCAGTTTATAACCATAAAATGATTCAAAAGGAGCCTTGTGAACTAAAATTTTAGTTGGACTTCTATTTTTCAACTAAAAAACAATGTCAACAGCGTCAGCCCAAAAATAATTGGTAAGATTCTGATCGAAGAATCTTGATGTACTTTCCTGTTTTCTTTTCAACCATAGTTTTGAACTCCTTAAAGTATTCACATGCATCGCTCTTCTTTCTCATGAATTATACCCATGTATATTTCATACAATCATAAATAAATATCTAAAAATATTATTCTCCACCTAATGTCTAGTCTGCATATGACCACATACATATGTATGCATAAGTTCCAGAACATCCCTTTTCCTTTTATTTATATGAGTAGGGAAATATTCTATATGCATCTTCCCTAATGCACACCCTCCTACCATTTCTCATTTTTACAGTAGTAATAGATCATGAAAATTAATGTCGCCATACCTTTGATGCCAAGAAGATTTTGTTGTCATTGTCATAGATGCATTAGGGGAGTTTTGAGGTCTAAAGTAGGCCTGATAAGAAAAATGTACAACCAAAATAAACTTTATAAGAACCAATAGGATTCAAGATAATGATGTCAACCATGGGGGATCATTCACCATTTTTGGAGTAAAAAAGTAAAAAGGTGAAAATTAATAAAATAATAAAATAATAAAACTACTTTTTCAACTCTTATTTTCAACTTATCTCCCTAAGGTTTTACTCAAATTTCAAGCAGGATTACTCATTGGATGCAAAATTTAATTCTCCACCCAAGGAGTACCCATGTTAGATACGTTCGACGGACCTTGCTACATGAAAAATGAAAAATACATGAAAAACTTGATTGTAATCACGTTTTTCATTTATTTCTCATTTTTCATGTAGAAACATCCATCAAAAGTATGCAACATGGGTACTCCTTGGTTAAAGAATCAAATTCTGCATCCAACGAGTGTTTCCACTTGAAATTTGAGTAAACCCATAGGGAGATAAGTAGAAAATACGAGCTGAAAAAATAGGGTTTTTTTTTTTTGTTTTCCCTCTAAAATTTGTTGATGTAATCTAATCTTATTTTATTATTTCAACTATTATTTTATAATTTCCTTAGGAGGCCCATTTTAGACCTTAAAAGTCCCCTAACACCAATTCTTGATGACTTTTGGTTGTCACATTGAGCTTATAAAAACCTTCAATTTTAAATCATATTGTAGTGACCTTGAAGTAATATTATGTCTCTTTCAGCACACAATGTGAATTTACAAATTCAACCTTTAATCCATGATCTCTTATATTAGAGACTGAAGCTAGATTCTTCTTAACACTAGGCACATGCATCATTGTGAACATGGAAAATTTTAGGGGCTAATGTTCGCCTAGTGGGCTAACTTTCCATGATTTTTCCACAAAAAATATTTGCCAATTTCCAATCTTATAAAAGATGATTCACCCAAATTTTAGAATATAAAATTATTTTACCTTAAAAATCGCCAACATTATATAGAGACTGTATATAAAATCATTATAATTTGAATAATTTTACAAGTATATCAATAAGCATTTTATAGTTTGCATATTAGGGATTAGTGAGATTCGCCAATGTTTTTAAACTTCAAGAAAATTCTCCATCCTTAAAGGACCACCCTAGGTCCTTCTTTTTTGCAGTGATATTATCATCGTTGAATTGTTATTTAATTTTTTTTCATTTACAAAGCCAAGAAAAATTAATACTAATTGACTGTCTTCGTGCCCCACATGTTTTGATTATGGAAGTTCGTCGTGATCTAGAAGAGCCACGTTTCCAAGCTGGAATGCCATGAGGGTCTCGGCTTGGTTGCATGTGATTTCCTCACATTAAATTGTGCAAGAATGGTCTATAAGTTTTGCATGGATTGTGGTATTTGTTGCTCATTATTTTATGTGCCCTTTTTGGCAATATGACACGACTTACAATTTTATTCTAAATTAAATGGTTGATGTGCATGCTATTTGGAAGCCCTAGTGTTGTTGAACATTCATTGTAATGATATAGCTGGTTCCAAAAACCTCTAAATCCCTGATTTGTTGTGGTTACAATAAACTCTATATTTATTTGGAAGAGATCTCAGCTATCCAAAGTTGTCCATCACATGATCTCCCACTATGATATATATGCAATAAACAGATACATTTATTTTCAGTACGTTGTTTCCATGTTATCCTCGTGGTATTACAAGCCATTGGTTCCATACTACCGTTAGACACCACGTAGATTCATTGCATGGATATTGAAAATAATTTGATGTTGTTTTGATAATACATTTTTGTGTATTTTTGACATCTTTCATCCAAGATTTTATTATATCTCTATGATTTGATTAAACGTCTCCATTATTCCTTCATTCTAATCCAATGAGATCTCTAAAACTTGTGCGTTTTCCTGTTTGTTTGGATAACTTTTGAGTTTTCCATGGTTAGGTTTAGTTAATAGAGGGTTTTGTGCCATCTCTCCACAAGTATCATGGTGAGCTTAAATAATTTCATGGAAAACCAAAAAGTAAATACTCAATTTCAACACAATTAATTAAAAAGAAATCTTATTGACTAAAGTATTAATTCATTTATATATATTAAAGAGATGCCTCTTTGGAAAAAACAATGTTTGTGTTGTACATCAAAATCAATGTGATATGAGTAAATATCACTATTATACTACATGTTCGGCCCAGTGACAATTTTAAGGATCGAAGCAAATGTTTTTTCCAATGGAAAAATCGTAATTTTATTCATATTGAGCAAAATTACATGTTGTAGATGCTAAATTAGCATATGCTGTATAAACATGTCCTGATACACATGATCTAAAAGAAACATCATTTATAAACTATCTATGCTTTCCTACCTTTCTTTTTTTGCACTTTCTGCCAATCACCAGTGTTGGGAGTGGAAGTCACAATGGACATTTCTGCCTCTGTGATAGTAGTTGGGGTTTCTTTGTCGGAATCCGAGCTTTCTGTTGAGTGTATTTGCTTACTGCCACCGATTTCTTTCCCTAGAATGAGTTGCTCACTTTTCTGCTGTGAGTCGGTTGTCCTTGGAACTAACATAAAGTAGTTTTGGTTCTCATCATTTTGTGATTTAAATTGAGTGCTTTGTTCATTGAAAGATGGGATATTTCCTGGTTGTTTGACTTCTGGGTGTTCTTCTTCTTGGAATGTGGTATTTGTGGTAATTTATGCATTTTCTTCCTCTTCTATATCCTCTACTGGAGCGGCTGAAAACTGCCATCCTTTTGGCTTTGGAGGTTGTCTTCTTTTCATGTCTTTTTGTTTTATGGGCAAGCACTCTGTAGATGACCAATTTGATGACAAATGCGGCATCTGAAGGCAGTGTTTTCATAATCAAGAGGCTGGGACCATTGCTTTTCATTGTGGAATAAGAGGATGCGGTCTAGTAACCCTTGATTGAGATCAACCTCCATGCAGATTCTGGCGAAGGTGTAGATGTCCTTGGTAAGACGCTCACTGTCTACTTTTAAAAATTTCCCTAGAGGATTGCCAATGCCTACTAATACTTTGATGTGCCAAAATTGTAGCGGTAGGTTATATAGTTTAACCCACATATGCATTTTGGAGACCACCATGGTATTTGAATCAAATTCCAGAAACCATGATGTCAAGAAAAGTCCAGTGTTACCCCAGAACCATGAACCCTCATTCAATGAAAATTCCTTGTCATTGACTGTGTAGAATTTGACAATGAAAAAGTCTTTATAACAAAAGTGTATTTCACAGTTTTTTGTCCATATGGAGTAAATTCATTGACTTATGGATTCCGATTTAGGCCAAAAGCCATTAAATTTGCATATCACTACTTTTGATAAATAATCATCATATATTTCATTTACCTCAGGTATAATGATCGATAGAGCTGGGTTCTGAGTTGTCTGCTCGACGATGTAGGCACCAGGAGCCATGGCTTACTGTTCTGATTGTATTTGAGACCCCATTTTCCCCTTTACTACATCTTTGAAAGAAATTGGTCCTTTGGAGCTTGTTCCAGAGCAGCCACCATGGAGTCTTATGTTGAGGTAGATAGTTGAGTCTCTGCCTATGTCGTATTCTTTTATCTTGTGTTCCTCCTGCAGTACTTTTCCTGCGTGAATCAAGAGTTGTTTGCAAGGTGGAATGCCCAACCTTTCTTGTATCCTCTGTTTGAGGGTTTTGATCTCCTCCCAGCTCCCTATTTTTATGCATACTGTGTTTCCTTCCATAGTTCTAATAAAAAGGGTAATTTGTTTACCTTCCAACATCTCTGCTATCGGGGCTTCAAGATCCAGTGATGGGATGATCACCTCTTCCTGTTGTTCCTGTCCAAGTGCCAAAACTTGTTGTGAATCTGGTCCGATTTGTTTGTAGGCTCATAGTATTCCCACATGATCTAGTATAAGCTGTAGATAATCTAGGATCGTCCTCATGTAGGGATTTTCTCTTAATATGGGATGGGGATCAGTTGTTAAAAGCCCAGATGCTTGAAGCAAAAGATCAAGAAGTAAGCTGCCAGATTTTTCATGCAACCCTCTGACTCCATTTATTTTAGAGCTAGGGAAACAATATTGGGGATTGCTGATTCGGGTAAATCCTTCCAGATCGAGGGCATATTTTTCTTCTGGTAGTTCAGATTTGATGGGTTGTGTCTCCATCCATGGATAAAACTCTGATCTAGCTCAAGACCAATCAATCCTTGGTCATGAATGGATCTGTCCATTTTTGAATGATGGTTGTTTCATATCAACATTTTTCTAGCGTATTCTGCATGGATTCCTTTGTTTCTATTGTCTGGGAGGTGAAAACCCTATTCGAATCTGCCATATCTTCCCCAGCTGCTAAGCAGAGAAGCCACTTCAGTGCAAGAGGGTATTTCGTCTGCCCTTGCCCTCAGATCTCGCGCTCTTGGGTTACGCATTAGTGATGTCGTATCTCTTGGCATTAGGCCTTCCCTGAGTAGCATATGGCTACGCCTCCTGGGCCTAACTCTGCAGGGAGCATACATTGAGCTAAGGCGCCTTGACCTAGCACATGGGCATGAGCATGAATCAGAAGCAAATGAAAGTCCTAGACGTGGGGAGCCTGGCTTCGACCTTGATGGGTTTTTCCTCCACAGCCTGGTAGATCTCGCCATGCCCCTAACAGATCTCACCATGCCTCTGCCACTGGTGAAGAAACACGAGCCCTTAGAGCGCATTCTCAAACCCTCTCATGCCGAGTCCAGTAATTCCCTTAATCCAAATATCTGGACTGTAACTCTTTCCCTTGAAGCAAATGTTGTAAAGATATGCCAAGACATTATATTGTAATGAAATACCATTTTTTCTATAAGATTTACCTTTTGAAATGATTTCCATTATATGTTACTGGTTGCAAATTTACATACCTTAATTATTGACAAGATTCTATCAAATTTTGATGCAAGTGTTATATCATAAAGATAATTTACATTTTGAGGTATGTAATGAGTTAAAGCTAATCCAATGAGCAATTGAATGACCAAAAAGAAAGAGATTTATATGACAAAATGTGTGATCAATTTTTTTATTTTTATTTTTTATGGCACAATAATCTCATAATAATGAAAGAAATTTCACTAAATTATATCACCAAAACATCATGCTAAACTTTGAAGGATTAACTATAAGAAGTGTAAAAACCAGACAATGAAAATAGGAGAAACTATCAACCATTCAAGTAAAATGAAATCGAGTGTGATTGATGGGAGAGTTTTCCAAAATTTTAATGGGGCCCCTTGCATTTTAGGTAAAATTGAAGGGACTTGTTTTGAGGCCAACACTATCACGTGACATATTTATAGTGGTCATTGAATACATGTTTATCATGAACAACTCATAGCCTGAAACCACAGAGCCACATATGATCATAGTTGACTATGTTTAACTTCATTCAAATAAGGGAAGATCATGGTTGACCATGGTCACTAATGGTTTTTTTATTGCATTGTGACATCATTTTTTTTCCAATTGTGTTGATGGTTGATGTTCATTACATTTCAACATCATTTATCATGTGTCACATTAGCATGACAATGTTTATTCAATGACATTATTTATTGTTAATGACATTGCAATGATGTTTATTTTTCATCACACTGCAATGTAATTTGTTGTTTAGCTCAACCATGGCAAAAAATGTTCACTCATTTTTAGTCACAATGAACCATAATCGATCATGCTCACTGTGGTAAAATTTGGATAACCCTCGTCAACATGGACTACCATATTCACTATGGTTAATGAAGGTCAACCATGGTCAAACCGAGGACAACCATTGTCTACATGGTCAATCATCGTTAAGCATGGTCAGCTTGGTCAACCATGGTCAACCAAATCCAACCATGATTAATCATAGTCAATTATAATTAAATGATTACAATCATGGTCAACCATAACTTGACCATATTTAAACATAGTCAACCATGATCAAATATTGTCAACCAAGATTAATCATGGTTAAGCATGGTAAGCAACTTTAGCCATGGTTAACCTTGTTCAACAATGTAACATTAATTTAACAAAAATAAATTGTTACATTAAATGTTGACCGTGGTCAATAATAGTCAACCTCGTCAACCTTATTCAACCATTGATGTAACATTAATGTATCATTAATATTAAGATTAAGGTAACATCAACCATGGTTGATCAACATTAATGTAACAATGGTCAAAATTAATGTAACATATATACATTGTTACAATAATTTTTTACCATTGTTACATTAATGTTTCTAAACCATGATTGATCAATGTTATATTAATGTTAACGTTAATGTTACATTAATGGATGACCAAAGTTGATGATATTGACCATGATCAACCGCTAACATAACAATGTATTTATCTTACATTAATGTAGCATTGTTGAACAAGGTTGACCATGGTTAAAATTGCTTCACCATGTTTGAACACAGTTGAATATGGTCAAATGGTCAAGTTATGGTTAACCATGAACATGGTAATCCATGTTGAGCATGATTGTCCATGGGTTGACCATATTTACCATGGTTTAGCATTGTTGATTGTGGTTGAGCATGGAGTGAACATGGTTGATGATGGTTGAGCTTATTCAATAATGGATGACTATGGTTGACTAAGGCTAAACATGGTAGACTAGGGTTGTCAACATTTACCTATGGATGACTATGGTCAACCATGGCTGAGCATGATGCTGATGCTGACCATGGTTGGTCATCTTTACCATGGTTATAATGGTTGACCAAATTTAACATTAGTTAACCATGTTGACCATGTACACCATTATTGATCATGGTTTGCCATGTTTGACAACATTTAATAGTAGTTAACCATGTAGACCATTGTCGAATATCTTTTGGCCATGTTTAACCTTGATTGGACATGGTTGTCCATCTTAACCATGTTGACCATGTTTGACATTGTTGTCTACTATTAATTATGCTCAACCACATATGACCATAGTTGATTGTGTTTAACTTCAGTTAAATAAGGGGAGATCATGCTTGACTTGGTTAAACATGGTTTACCATGGTTTTTAATTGTGTTGCTTAAACAAGGTTGGCGATGGGTAAACTTTATGACCATTTTTGACAATGGTTAAGCTTCCTTGACCATGTCTAAACTTGGTTGACTATGGCCAATCATGGTTAAGTTATGGTTAACCATGAACATGGTGGTCCTCATTGAGCATGTTTAACCATGTTTTCCATGGTTGACTATGGTTGATTATAGTTAATGGTGATGGTTAATAATGGTTAACCATGGTTGACAATGGCGATGAGGACTAACCATGTGTTGGAGGGTCTAGCACCGTCAACATTTCTAGCACTAGAAGGAGAGGCAAATGACAAGCTAAGCCCATGAAGTCTGTTGTGAAATTTCCTATCTTTTGATGGCTTCTTCCCAAATCTTAACCCCAACATATTTTTCCATAACTGCAAATTTGAAAGTGTCCAAGGGGATATTTAATGACTTGTCAAATATGAAGTTCAATGGTGAGGGTGGATTAATCATTCTTGAACACACTTCTCGCTTTATTGTATTTTTCACTTATCACGATAGTCATTGTGAGGATATTGTGTGTAGGTTGTTTGTTCTCTCGTTCGAAGCATGCCTTAAGGAATGGTGTTACACATTTCCAACCACTTCTATTTATGCTTTCGAACATATTGTCAAGGATCTCTACCATGCCTTTGACATGTATGATTATATATTTGTTTATAGAAAAATCATGCATCTAAGAAATGCACCTGATGAATCTCTTAACAATTTTCACGATCGCTTCATTTGTTTTTGCTATGAATTTTCTGAAGATAATATTGATTGGAATTTCATGAAAGATAAGTTTGAATTTATTGTTCATATAAATTGGATGAACCCTGCAAAATATGAATCTTTTGAAATTCTCCCAAGATATAATAGTTATGGAGCTCTTAACTATGTGACGAAGGAAGTTTTTGTTCCAAGTGACTCTTCATCTTCTTCTCATAAAAGAACTCCATTTATGTAGGGTGAGGTTGGAGAACGTGATAGACCATCTATTGGTCTACCACCATCTCCAATCCCACATATTCAAAATTTAAATGCAATTTTGGATTGTGGATCTGATGTTTCTAGTGATGATCCTTCTCGTCATCCTCGATCCATTGGTTCCCTTGGTCCTCCTAATTGTGAGTTGTTATATCCACGCATTTCAATTGTTTCTTTTGATATTCATGAGGATCAAATTTAGGATGGAGTTATTGTTGTCCAGAAAAATCATGATATCATTCATGATGATTATGTGTGGGATTCCATTTCTGAACAAGAATTTGCGATCCAAGTTAATGTTTCTTCCTTTTCCCCTCTCCCTCATTATCCTGCCATTTTCCATGTTTCTTTCATGCCTATTGTATCTTTCAAAGAATAAATTTCTAACAATGTTAATTCTGATCATACTCACGACTAGTGGAATGTTAGTTTTACATCTCAACTTGGAGAGGGAAAATATTATCTTCTTGATCTTTCCCATCCATCATCTGATCATTATGAAGAAATAAAGAATGAAATTTCTTGTTTTCAGTCTCCCCCTCTTCCAACACCCAACCTAACACTGAGGAAAATAAAAGAAGAAAATAGAATCTATAAATGATTACTTGTACAATCTATTGGTTATTATTTTTGGCCATAAAGTAATGTGATTGATTGTAAAAAGTAGACAAGAACTATACATATAACACATGATCCTACTGATGGTGGAGTGGCTCTTGATACTAATGTTAAGTTCGGTATTGGAGGTATGTCATGTGTTATAAAAAAAATATGTAGTATGGAATAGAATTAAAAATATTTAAATGGAAATGGTTTATTAATTATAACCTTTCTTGTTTCTACACTAAAGCATGTACAGGATGAGGCTAGGGAAGAGGAGGAACATATGGCCACATCCAAAATTATTTTGCTTCTCTCCACTATCGAAGAAGTTAAAGATATATAATAACATTTGTAATAATAATAACTATGAATATGAATTTAACATTTCTTTCTTATTGCAGTTGATGCTCAGCCCCACTTGTAGCAACATAGTCATAGGACTAGGTCAAAAACAAGACATACATTAGAGCCCACAACAATTGAAGGGGGCCAAGATCAATACATCCTTTCTAACTACATATTTAAAAGGAGAAAAAAACCTGAAAACAAATGACTGCACTTGTTTATTTAGAGCCCAATTTTTTGAGTACCACATTCTGAGTAAGAGGTTGAATGCCTCATGGCATGTGCACATGTAACTTTTGACTATCTTGATAAATTTTTTTGATTTTTTCATTGGAAAAAATTGAACGACCTTGTTTTATATTATGTGATCTTTCTTCATCCAACTCTATTTTGAGGTTATGATTAAATTATAACTTAGGGAATTGTTTATATAGGATTAACCAAAACCCATGTAAACTGAATAAGGGGGGGTATATAGAAGACACATTCTAATATTTTGTTTGGTATAAACTTTGTGGATTTTAAACATCTTGGTGTACAATTCATTTTCAAATATGTACAACCCTTATGACTACTAGGAAAACCAAGGAAGCTTTCATAGGTTATATCACTAGTTTCCATAAGCTTTATAATTAGAACTACCATGCATTCAACTTGTTTCTAACGTACCAACATTTGTTAAATCAGCCACCCATTTTAGTCTTGGGGATGAGATACTTATAAACATTTCCCTAGTGAAGGACTGTTGTAACTCCATTTCTGAGTTTGTGGACTAATAGGTTATTATAGACAAATATACATGACCTTTAGGATTTTCCATCCACAATATTGTGTTACAATAATTCTAATGTTCTTGTTAATAGAAGAGTTGATGCCTTCCTTTCCTTGAATAATACCCTTCTTCTCTTCTCCCTAAACTACTCCCTTAGCTGTGATGTGTCAATCAACCTTCCAAATGAATAGTTAAGGGTTTAATCCTCTATAATTCAATAATAAAATTTTTCATCTTCATGTGCCCATTTCAATTACATAATACTTTCAACTCATGTGATAATTAACTCAATTAGCCATTTGAAAATATCATGATCCACGAAAGACAAGATTCTCATTGAAATATACCATTGATGTAACAACCCTGGTGAAAATTGAATATAATAAAATTTAGAAACAATAACCACAGATGAATAGGACACTTATTCCAAGCTAAATGTTGGGAAGGACATCCTAGGGGGTGTTCATTTGATTTTTTATGGCTAAGGAAATTGGCAAAGGCAATGGTTAAGGCATTAAAAGGAAAAAGGCATTTTTGGCACATTTATTTATGAAAATAATGGAAATTAGGAGAAAAAGGAGGTGAAAGGTCACATGTTGCATGTGAGGAGAAAAATAAGGGAAAATAATTGAAAATGAAGAAAATAGAGGTTTCATCCATAAAAATGCTTCTGAGGATCAGTTGGCAACCTTTTGTCAATTCAGTGTTGGAGCTCTCTCTCATTATTCTCTCTCTCTTTCATACTCTTGGATACTTAGAGTTTTCTTGGAGCACTCTTGGAGGGTGTGGCATACATGGATTCTTGGAGAAAGAAGGCAAAAGAAGAGTAGGAAAGTGCAAGAAGGCATGGACATCAACAACTACATCAGATTTCCTTGCAAGTACCGAGTTGCATGTATGATTTCTTCACTAGTTTTGGCATGCATGTGGTTTCTTGGTTGTTATTTGTCATTGGCATGGAGGATTGCTTGGATTGATAGTGGATTTCCTAGCCTTGCCATTTCTTGGATAGCCATGGTGATTGTGGGTTTACTTTCATTGTTTGTTTTTGTTTGGTTCTCATGTTTCCTTCGTTTGGGTTGAGTTATTAGTCCTGGAAGCCTTGGTTGAACAAACGCTCTGGAAGCCCTAAAACAACATGGGTTGAGTTACTAGTCTTGGAAGCCTTAGTTGAAAAATGCTCTGAAAGCCCTTGGTGGGTTGAGTTACTAGCCTTGCAAGCCTTGGCTGGAAAAATGCTCTGGGAGCCCTGTATAAGCTATGGGTTGAGTTACTAGTTCTGGAAGCCTTGGTTGGACAAAAGCTCTGGAAGCTCTGGAAGGCTTGGATGGAGACCAATCTGATGATGGTTTTGTGATGTTTGACGGTGAGGTGGTATCACTGTTTGATGGGTTGAGGTGGATGGCATTTGGAAGCCTTGGATGAGTTTTGACTTATGTTTTCTATGAGATACCACATTCATGCTTGGAATATGGCATGAGAGTGAATGCCTAAAGAGAGATTTGGCTTAGCCATTCTACGGTTGGGTGGAACGTGGTAGTCCCATATTTGGTTGGTTCATTACATTCATTAATGAGAAATACATTCCCTTTCATTTCATGTGTAAAGGTACTAATGTATATATGGATTTTGATGGCTGATGTGTTTATTCTATTTCTCTTACTATTATGCTAGTTATATGCACATTTTATGACATCAACTATGTATGGCTCTCAGCATGTTTTTACTTATATATGAATGCATAATGTGTCTATAACCTAATAGATGAATATGCATAAAATGGCATGAGGGAACAATGGTTCATAATGATTCTCAGATAAGTATGAGATCCCTATACTTAATTATGTTGTTTACACCTATAGGTTACATGTCGATAATATGTTTAACGAAATGCATGTCATGGCTAGTAGGGGTTTGGTTAAGGTCTTGTTGATATTATTTATTTTGCATCATTTTTTACCAGTACTTTACTTGATTTTGAGCTTTAATTCCATTCTAGGGAGTGGCTTGGGCTTTGGGCCTGAAAAAATGGCTTAAATCCCAGGGTCGCTAGCACAGAACTAGAAATTTTGGTCGACAGTTACTAGCAGGCAGGTCCATGAGAATGACTTTAGGTTTTTGGTCGCTTGCTTGCCCATAGCATGAGAGCTACTATGGCCTAAGAGGTCCAGAACAACAGTGGGACCTAGGGACAGGCTGTCACAGTTGCTGACTTGTATCCTTAGGGTTTCGTTGATGATGTTGGATGACTGTATATGATGTTTCATCAATTTCACTTCCTTAAGGTCACATAGGAGGTCGAATTTGACCATAGTATCCTCTCATCTCATGTTTCCATAGTTGGCATGGTTACTTTGGGTAGGCCTGGAAAGAGGGTCTTACACAGTGATATCATAGCATGGTTCAACTCTTGGACTGGATGGGTTGAATGTGTTGGTCATGCATGCATGTCAATTGCATGTGTGTCTCTTACACTTATATACTTGTTACATTTTCTTGATGATTGATTAGGGTTGTAGTATGGTTATCATGGAGAATTTGATATTGATTTCATGAAGAGTAATTGTCATGAGCATGTGACTGGTTGCATATGGATTATATGTTGCTTACATGTTGATTTTATGGCACCTACTTACATCCTTGTATGTTAGGTTACATTCTTGAATATTTGGATTACATGTATCAGTCTTGTAGGTTGATTGCAAGAACTGATCAATTATGTTCAACTACATGCATTTATGCGTATTTGTAGTTGGTTAGGCATTGCTTATGCATATTTTCGGTTGCATGTAGAAATGTGTATAATGGAGTAATGGTTGTTTTCATGCACGAGGTAATAACATGCATTGTTGATATGACCTTGCACTGATGACTGGACCCTCATTAGTGTTAGGAAACTAGCTCACAAAAAGATAGAAAAGATAGATCAAAGCCTTAGAATTCAGCCTCTTCTAGGGGGAAACCTCCTTTACATTACACAAATGAGATATTCTTGGATGATACAAATGACTAAACCTCCCTTCTATATATAGGAGTCTAAGGGGTCACAATATAATCAAGTCGACATAACAGTAATAACATAAGGGCACAAAAATAACAATAGTGGGTTTCTATGGGGCATACTAATAACAATATGGGGACAATAGGGGCACAATGATAACAATAAGGGATACAATGACAATAGTAACGGGGGAATCACTAGTATTATAGGGGCCTAACATGCCCCTCTCCTTCTGAAAAGTGTTGTCCTTAACACTTGAGTAGTTCTGGATGCTTATGTATAAAATTCTCATCCTCCCATGTGGAATCTTTAGCGGATAATTTCTTCCACTTAATGAGATACTCCGAAATTGATCGATTTTGCAACTATCGAGTTCTTTTTTCTGTGACTACTTCTGGTTCCAATATGATTTTTCCTTCCTCGTCAAGTTCTAGCAATATTATTTGAAATGGGAACTTGACACCTCTAACCTTCTTTAAACGTGAAACATGTAAAACTGGGTGCACTTAGAAAGCTGCAAGAAGCTCCAATTTGTATGCCATAATACCAATGTTTTGCAACGCCTTGTATGAACCATAATACTTTGGTGATAATTTATTATCCTTCTTAGGTTGCTTGAGGGAAATTTGTTTATATGGTTGTAGCCGTAGGAATACCCAGTCACCTACATCAAAACTTCTTTCACTACCATGTTGATCTGCCTGTTGTTTCATTCTATTCTATGCCAACGTGAGGTCATCCTTTAAGAGTTGGAGAACTTGTTGTTGATGCTCGATGTGATGTTCCACTGCTTGAACCTTAGAGTTTTCTCTTAAATATGATGTGGTGGATGGTGGATGATATCCATAAAGTGCCATAAATGGGGTCTTTTTTGCTGCAGTATGGAAGGAAGTGTTATACCACCATTCAGCCAGAGGAAACCATTTGAACCATTATGTTTGTTTATCAAATACAAAGAAACGAAGATATCCTTCCAAACATTTGTTTACTATCTCAATTTGTCCATCAGATTGAGGATGATAAGATGATCTATGAGCTAACTGAGTACACAAACAAGAAAATAATTCTATCCAAAAATTTCCAGTGAAAATGGGATCTCTGTCACTTATAATAATCTTTGGGTTTCCATGTAGCTTTTGAATTGTTTCCATAAATGCAGTAGAAACTGTACTGGCTTTAAATGGATGTGGTAATGCACAAAGTGTTCATACTTGGTAAGATTATCAACTACAACCATGATGACACTCTTTCCTTAGGACTTGGGTAAACCTGTGATAAAATCCATTGGAACCTCCTCCCAACGTTGGCTTGGAATGGATAAAGGTTGTAATAGACCTGGGGTCTTAATTGTTTCAACTTTATTTTGTTGGCAAACAAAACATTCCGCCACAAAATTTTGAATATCTGATTTAAGGCCATCCCAAAAAAATTCCTTCTTAACCCTGTGGTAAGTTTTTAAAAATCCTGAGTGCCCTCCTAAGGGAGAAGTGTGCAATTCCATAAGAATATTTTGTTTGAGTTGGGAATTCTTACATAGGTATAACTGATCTTTGTACCATAACAAATCATTTTTCTAGCTAAATGTATCAAATGTACTAGGATATTTTTGTAACTTTTGAATGAGTGCCCACACTTCTTTGTCATTCTTCCATTCCTCCCTTGCTTCATTTATCCAATCTGGTTGGATAATAGAAATGGCACACAACAATGCTTCCACAACCTCATCCTTTCTTAAGAGTGCATCTTCCACAACATTTTTCTTCCCTTTTTTGTAGATGATTTCAAAGTCATAACCCAACATCTTTGTGACCCACTTTTGTTGCTCTTCAGACGACAATATTTGTTCTAAAAAGTATTTAAGACTATCATGATCCGTTTTTACCTTGAAGTGTCTTTCCATTAGGTAGGGCCACCATTTCTTAAGTGCATGTAGTTTTGCCAACATTTCCTTCTCATAAATAGCTTTGTGTAAATACTTTCCCTTGATTGGATGACTTTCGAAAGCAATGGATCTTTCATCTTGCATTAAAACAGAACCAACTCCATTTCCTGAAGCATCACATTCTACAATAAAGGTTTTTGTAAAGTCTAGGGTAGCTAAGACCGGTGCTTGGCATATTGCCTCTTTAAGATGTTTGAAGGCCTTTGTTGCTTTTGGATTTCATGAAAATGCATCTTTCTTCAATAATGTTGTTAGAGGTGTTGCTATTCTCCCATAATTCTTAACAAACTTGTGATAATACCCTGTCAACCTGAGAAATCCTTGTAGATGCTTTGTGGATGTGGGGATTTTCCATTCCTTAATGGATTTAATTTTGCTAGGGTCTACCTTAACACCTTCATGAGATACAATATGACCCAGATATTCCACCTCTTGTACTCCAAAGAAACGTTTGGAGTTTTTTGCATATAATTGTTTCTCCTCCAATAGTTTGAGAACCTTGTCAACATGTTCAACATGATCCTTCCATGACTTGCTATAGATTAGTATATCATCAAAAATAATGACACAAATTTTCTAAGGAAGGGTTTGAAAATGGAATTCATCAATCCTTGAAATGCAGAAGGTGCATTGGTAAGGCCAAAAGGCATTACCAAAAATTCATAATGGCCCTCATGAGTTCTAAATGTTGTTTTCAGAATGTCTTCAGTCTTCATTCTGATTTGATGATATCCTGCACGAAGATCCAACTTAGTGAAGTAAATTGATCCATGCAATTCATCCAATAATTCATCAATGACAGGAATGGGAAATTTATCTTTAACAGTGAGCTTGTTGAGCTCCCTATAATCTGGACACATGCACCATGATCCATCTTTCTTGTGCACCAATACTAATGGAGCACAAAAAGAACTTTGACTAGGTTGAATTACGCTAGCCTCTAGCATTTCTTCAACCATAAGTTCAATTTCACTCTTTTGGGCATAGGGATATCTGTATGGCCTGATGTTTGGAGGAACACTTCCTGGAATCAAATGAATAGCATGATCATGATCACAAATAGGTGGGAGACATTTGGGAGTCTCAAATACCTTGGAATGATTGTCCAAGGCTTTTTGGAGATCCAGAGAATTAGATAATTTTGATATGGGAACATCTAGTGAACATAATTGTGCAATTACACCTCGTTGTTCTTTCTTTAGAAGATTTGTCATACCGTTAGAGCTGATTATCTTTCTTGGTTTCCCTGCAATACCCCTTAATTCAACTTCCTTTCCTTCCACACAAAATTTCATGAAAAGTTCTTGAAAATTAAAAGCTATTGTACCCAAGGATTGTAGCCATTGGACTCCTAGTACAACATCAGCACCACCCATTGGAATGGAAAACATTGGGCTATTCAATACATATTCTCCCATGGATAGCTTGATATTATGGCACTTACCAGAGCAATTTATGGTTCCTCCACTTGCAACCATCAGTTGACACTCTGGTGCTGGATATAGGAAGAAATTCAATTCTTTTGCTATGTTACAATGAATAAAATTATGGGTACTTCCCGAATTAATCAACACTATTACCTTTTTGTTCTTGATATGTCCTTCTATCTTGATAGTTTGAGGATTGGTAATTACATCCAATGCATTACAAGATATGGTTGGATTTATTTCTTCTTTATCTAGGGTTTGTTCCTGGAGTATATCCTCTTCTTTTGAAATTTCTTGTTCCTCTTCTTCCTCCTCTTCACAATCTATGTAGAATAATTTCTTCTCAGCACACTTATGACCTTTAGTGTATTTTCTATCACAACTATAACAAAGCCCTTTTGCTCTTTTTTCTTCAAAATGTCGTGGTGTCAACCTTTTAGGTTATGGAAGACTAGGGGCAAAAACACTTCCATCTTTATAGTTGTGAGTGGTAGGCTTCCTGGTTTCCATAATTTTGCTTTCCATTTTTATTGCTAACCTGAATGCCTTCTCCAATGAATCAGGTTCCCAAAGGTGAACCTCATGTTGGATATTATCCTTTAAAGTCCCTATGAACACATTAATCCTATGCTCCTTTGGAATATCTTTTACCCTTATGTTCAATTTTTGGAAGTCCTCAATGTGCTCTATCATTGAACCATTTTGTTTGAGATTTATCAATTGGATAAAAGAGGTGTTGCTTTTTGTATCCTCATAATGTGCTATCATTTCTTCTGTAAACATTTCCCAAGTGACAATTTGTTTACGAGAGAAAAGCCATCGATACCATAAAAACTGATTTGGTTCCAAATATAAAGTTGCAATACGTACCTTTTGTGTGTTTTTCACATTATGGAGATTGAAAAATTGCTCCATATGTAGTATCCATGTTCTGGGATCCTTGCCATCAAACTTCCTCATATCAATTTTTGGAACATGGTGGGTCTTCTATCCAACATTAGAGTGTATGAAATCATGATTAACATTTCTTTTGTTCTCATCATGAGTTTCCTTTACTACCCTTTCACCATTAGTGACCATTTCTTGTAGCAACTTATTCAAATTTATCTTAAATTCTTCCATCTTATCATCCATGCCATTCATCTTAGCATCCATGCCATTCATATTAGCTTCCACACCATCCATATTAACTTGCATGCCATTCATATTAGCTTCCAAGCCATTCATCTTGGCTTCATTTACCTTTAGTGAGAGTGAAATTTGTTGTACTTGGTCTTGTAATTTTGATATATCATGTTGCATTTCTTCCTTCTCTTCACGAGTCATGCTAGAGATTTCAGGTTTCTTACTAGGTGTTTCCATTTTCTTTCTTTGAGGAATTAATTAATGCTAATAATTCTTCACTATTCCCTTTGAATTCATTCAAATTAATTTTTCAAACGAATCTTATGCAAAATTTTAAAAAAACTACACACCTTTTTTTCACTTTGTAAGAGCTCGATATTTAATCTGTTGTATCTCTGTAACGACAGATATCGAATATATGAAATCTCATCCTGCGGTAGCCCTTTGAGTCCTCTTTCTAACCCCGCAAATCTGATCAATATTTCATTCTCCAAGGAAGAGTTATGCCAAATCTCCCACGGTGACTTGATTATAGACTAGTTCAGTAGAGATAACTTGTATGACGTGCCACTTCTCACTGTTTCGACCTTAGTACCTGACATTGATACACATAAAACTACATATTGTCCTCTTTCTGAAACTTCTTACGAAATTTCAATTTGATGCTCAGAACAAAAGTTATGATGATTTTCCCCGGTCACCTGTTTGGAATGTAATTTGAGAGTCTGCAAAAACCCTAACTTCCTCATATCAAATCTCTCGCAAATATAGTGAGAAAAGCTCTGAAATTTGGACGTAAAGTTCAAAACGATTTCAGCTCAAATGGATTTTTTTTGTATCTTCTGAAACGTCGCATAACAATTGTTATAACAAAAATTCAAAGATGACCTGTTTGGAGCAACGAAACCCTAGAATCCAAAGCTTTGATACCAAATGTTAGAAAATCAGCTTACAAAAGGATAGAAAAGATAGATCAACGCCTTAGAATTCAACCTCTTCGAGGGGGAAACCTCCTTTACATTACACAAATGAACTATTCTTGGATGATACAAATGACTAAACCTCCCTTCTATATATAGGAGTCTAAGGGGTCACAATATAATCATGTCGACATAACAATAATAACATAACAACAAAAAATAACAATAGTGGGTTTCTATGCGGCATACTAATAACAATATGGGGACAATAGGGGCACAATGATAACAATAAGGGATACAATGACAATAGTAATGGGGGAATCACTTGTATTATAGGGGCGTAACAGTTAGAATGATGTTTATGAGTTGATACATTTATTTGTGTATGTCGATATGCTGTTATGATTATGCTATACATGTATCATGGTGATTTAGTGATATTGCAAGTAGGGTATCCTCCTTGAGCTGTACTAAGGTATGTTGATTTATTGTGATTTTCTTTATCTAATATATTATTCCTTGCAGGAAGAAATATCAAATGGCTAGCTAGATCGTTGACTACAAAGACTCTCCCTCTGAATCCGAAGAGTAGTATGGTGTTGGGAACTCTTCCAATTCTGAAGTAACACTGAGAAGTTTAAAGGAAGAAATAAGGAGTTGTAAGGAAGATAATGACAGAATCATACAAACATAGGAAAAGCTAGCAGAGGTAAATGCAATGATACTCCAAATCTTGTTAGGTTTGCAGTGATAAGGACCACTTTGGATTAGTCATGAGTAGGAGGAAAAAACTAATGTGGCATATGGCAGTAGATCACATGGAGGTCACCGATCAGATAGAGATGATACAATCCGAGATGGAAGATTATTGGACACTCCAGAGAGGGGAAGGGATAGACACCGATATGACTCTATTTCTGATTCAGATAAGCACTATGATCGTCACTGTTATCATCCTTACATGAGGAGTGATAGGGGATACTTGCTGAATGAGTTTAAGAGAGAGAAGCCACCTAGTTTTGATGGAGAAGTAAAGAGATCACAGGATGTGGAGGCTTGGTTACTCGGTATGAAGAAGTTCTTTAGGTTGCATGACTACTCAGAGAACATGAAAGCTAGAGTGGCTACTTTTAACCTTAAAGGTAAAGAAGACATATGGTGGGAAGATGTGAATAATGTCAAGGACATAAATGAGGAAGATCTGACTTGGAGTGAATTTGAACGCATATTCAAGAAAAAGTATCTATGAGAGAGGTTCTTTGATAACAGGGCAAAAGAATTCTATGAACTAAAGATGGGATCCATGACAGATGATGAAGACACCAGTAAGTTCTTGGAATTGTTGAGGTATGTGACTTACCGCAAGGAGGAGAAGGCTAAGATTTAAATATTCATTAGTGGATTACCGATTTCATTCAAAGATATTATTGAATTCAATGAGCCTAGATCATTGGAGGATTCCATTCGAAAGCTAAAGAATTGCTATGAACAATTAGGGCACAACAATGAGACTAAGCTAAGTTAGAGAGGTAATGCAAAGAAAAAAGGAAAATGGGATAAAAGGCGAGCAAGGCCACAGGGTACATATAACAAGGAAAATGTTGCACCACCTAAGAGGTTCAATGTATCAAATAAAGGATAGGGACATCAATCTAAAGAAAATAATAAGGATGGAGGTTAGAAGCCTATAGAATGTTGGACTTGCGGCAAAAACCATCATAGGAGAGATTGTCCACAGAATCAGGGTGGTAGACCTTAGATATACAGTGCACATGAGGCATAGAATATTGGAGATGTAGGCCAAAGTATTCCTCATATCTATGCAGCCGTAGAAAACATGTAGGAAGAACACCAAACATCTATCATTGAGATGGATGGTAAGCTTTGTGATCAAGTTAATTCTATTTTTATTGACCCTGATCTAATTATAGCTACGTTATTCTTGACTTGGTGGATACGTGTGGTTTGAATAAGGAGTTGCATGCAGAGTCTTGGTTAGTGTAGTTGGATACAGGTACAAAGAAGTGAGTGCATCATTGGGTAAGATCTCGCGCATTTGACTTAAATGGTATGCCTACAACATCACATTTAAATGTATTACCATTGGGTTCATACAGTATGTTATTGGGCATGGATTGGTTGTATCTACATAGAACCAAGGTAGACTACTATGATAAAGCCATTGACTGTGTTGATGACAATGGGGAACTAAGAGTCTTGTGGGGTAAGAAGAAAGTCACATCATTTAGGATGGTGACATCTATGCAAGAAAAGCGTAGCCGCATGAAAGGGTGTATGTTATTTGTAGTACAAATTTCTAGTGACAAGGGTAAGAAGGTTAAGAATGCAGATGTGTTGAACAAGTACCCATTTTTACAACAGTTTAGGTATGTGTTTCCTGAGGACATTATAGAGTTTCCACCTCATAGGGAGGTAGAATTTTCTATTGAGTTAGTGCCAGGGGCACCTCCAGCATCTAAAGCACCTTACAAGATGAGCATACCTGAGTTGGTTGAGTTAAAGTCACAACTGAAGGAGATGTTGGAAAAAGGATACATTAGGCCAAGTGTATCACCATGGGGCGTATTGGTATTATTTGTGAAAAAGAAAGATGGTACTCTCAGATAATCCATTGACTACAGGCAGGTGAACAAAGTTACTATCAAGAACTGATATCCTTTGCGAGGATTGATGACTTACTCAATCAGCTGAAGGGAGCAGCAATGTTCTCGAAGATTGACTTGAGATCCAGATACCATCAGGTACGCATAAAAAAGGAGGACATTTACAAGACTGCGTTCAGGACTAGGTATGGGCATTGTGAGTTTGTTTTTTTTCCATTTGGCTTAACTAATGCTCCAACTACGTTCATGTGTTTTATGAATAGTGTGTTGCGTCCATATTTAGATAAGTTTGTTATTGTGTTCATTGATGATATACTAGTATACTCTAAAAATGAGGAAGAGCATGCTGAGAACTTAGCAATAGTATTGAGGTTGTTGAGGGAGCATTAGTTGTATGCTACGCTCAACAGGTGTAGTTTCATTCAGACTGAGGTACACTACTTGGGACATGTTGTCTCCAAGGAAGGCATTACAGTAGATAAAAAGAAGATAAGGGCCATCATGGAGTGGGTAGCTCCTAAGAGTGTGGATGAGGTGAGATATTTCATGGGTCTGGCAGGAAATTACAGGAGGTTCATCAAGAACCTCTCACATATTGCTTATCCCATTACATCCTTGAAGATGAAAGGTAAGCAGTTTGAATGGATTGAGGAGTGTGAGGCTAGCTTTAAGAAGCTTAACAAATTGTTGACACATGCACTAGTACTATAGATTCCAGATCCAGATAAGGAATTTGTGGTATGCATAGATGCTTCCAAGAGAAGGCTTGGTGGAGTCCTTATGCAGGACAGACAAGTGGTATGTTATGAGTCCTAGAAACTAAACGAGCACGAGTATAACTACCTGACACATGATCTTGAGTTAGCAATGATTATACATGCACTGAATATGTGGAGGCATTATCTTCTTGGCAGGAAGTTCGTGCTTATGAGTGATCACATTGGGTTGAGGTATTTGTTTGACTAGCCAAATCTAAATGTCAGGCATGCTAGATGGTTAGCCACAATTAGCAAGTTTGATTTCGAGATCAGGTACATCAAAGGTAAGGAGAACAAGGTGGAAGACGTTTTCATTAGATGGATACATGTACATCACTTGGTAGCTATGGGCTCCTATGGGATATATTTACAAGATATGATCTTGCAGGCAGGGCAAGAGGATGTTAGGTATATGGAGATTGTGCACAGGTTGCAGCAGGGTGATAGTCCATGTACAGGGATAGGTATAAGTACATGTGTAGGTACAAATACATGTAGTGGTACAAGTGGCAGTATAGGTATAGGTATAGGTATAAGTGCATGTGCACAGGGAATGGACTATCATCTTACAACAGATGGATTGGTCAGGTTCCGAGAGAGGATATATGTACTGAATAACAATGATCTCAAGCAGGCGATCTTGAGGGAGTTTCATGCGAAACTTTATTTAGGTCACCCGGGTTATCAGAAGACACTGACAATGGTGAAGAAATTATACTATTGGCTAAATCTGAAGAGGTATGTAGGAGATTTTGTGGCTAGATGCTTTGGTTGTTAACGAATAAAGGTAGAGTACAAACATACAGGTGGATTGCTACAGCCGATTATGATTCCAGAATGGAAATAGGAGTTCATTTCCATGGACTTCATTAAAGGATTTATGAAGACAGTGAAGCAACATGATTCCATCATGGCCATTATGGATAGGTTAACAAAAGTTTCACACTTCATTCTAATATGTCTACATTCTCAGCTAGTGATGTGGCATAGGTGTTCATCAGAGATGTGGTTAGACTACATGGTGTTTCGAAAAAGTTTGTGTTAGATCGAGATGCAAAGTTCACTTCAAAGTTTTGGAAGGAGTTATTTACAGGTTTGGGCATAGAGTTGGCCTTCAACACAACTTATCATCTATAGACAGATGGACAAACAAAGAGGGTCAATAGGATATTGGAGGACATATTGAGGATTTATGTGATGCATCAAAAATGAAAATGGAAAGAGTATCTCCCTTTGGTAGAGTTCACATACAACAACAGTTATCAAGACTCATTGAGGATGAGTTCTTTTGAGGCATTGTATGGGTGGATTTGTAACACTCCTATTAGTTGGAGTGATTCGGTTAACAGAGTATTGATAGGAACAAATATGTTGGCAGACATGGAACATGAGATGTAGGTGATCAATAAGAATCTATAGGTAGCACAGGATAGGGAGAAGAGTTATGCAGACAAGAACATGTTGTTCAAGGAGTTCCAGGTTGGTGAACATGTGTACTTGTGCATCAAACTGAAGAATACTTCGTTGTGGATTGAATCATATGTTAAGCTGGCACCATGGTTTTTTCGACCCTTCAGTATCATTGAGAGGATTGGGCCAGTAACCTATCGACTTGCACTTCCTCCGATAGTGAAAGTACACGATGATTTCCATGTATATTTGCTTAATAAATATGTTAAGGATGTTGATCATGTGATTGACTGGTCTGTATTGCAGGTAGAACCAAATGGAGAATTCTAGCCGGAGCCTCAGTGTGTATTGTAGAAAAATGTGCTCATGCTCTAAAACTGAGCAATCGAGTAAGTTAAAGTGCAATGGAAGATCTTTGGGCCTGATGACGCTACATGGGAGATGGCAGATCAAATGCAGGCCATGTATCCTTCCTTGTTTTCCTGTTGAGGCAAAACAACTTGATATGGCGGTTTGGTATTTGCTTATGGCAGTTTGGCATTTGCTTTATGATGGTTTGGTATTTTCTTTATGGCGGTTGATATATGATTTATGATGGTTTGATATATGGTATATGATTTTTGATATATGCTTAGACGTGGTGTTTAGTATATGTTTAAATATATGCTTTGTTATATGATTTGGCATATGTTTTGGTATCTATATTTGATGATGTTGCTATATGTACACTCGTGTACATATGTAAATATTGTAATGAATTGTGTTATAAAGCTCCACTATGCGGTATGGGTGTCATGTTATTATAATGTTTTTGTCTTAAGAAAATCTTTCATTGTAAATACTGCATCTGTGTTATAAATCTCCATGAATACTATGTATTATTTTAGTAGGTTGCTGAGGTATATGTGTAATTGAACACCAAGAACAGTGTCCCCCAAGGGAGAGGGTTTTGTAACATCCCTAGTGAAAATTCCATGTAATAAAAGTTAAAAAAAATAACCACAAATGAATGGGACACTTATTCCAAGCTAAATGTTGGGCATGACATCCTAGAGGGTGTCCATTTGGTTGTTTATGGCTAAGGAAATTGGCAAAGGCAATGGCTAAGGCATTAAAAGGCAAAAGGTATTTTTGGCACATTTATTTATGAAAATAATGGAAATTAGGAGAAAAAGGAGGTGAAAGGTCATAGGTTGCATGTGAGGAGGAAAATGAAGGAAAATTGATCTGATATTCACCCTATGAGTGACATCAGATTAAGATTTATTAAACAAAGGTATTACAGACTCATGTGTTGGTGTGTGTTCTGTGTTATTTAAGCAACGGATCGATCAGATTGCCAATACACATACATTTAAATGGAAAGAAAGTAGAGAAATACAGTAAGAAAACATAAAGACACAAGAAATTTAATAAGGAGTTCACCCTATTCTCCAGGGCTACATCTCCGGTCCAAATTTTAGTGGTGGCCTTGTTTTATTGTGTCTTGAAGCAGAGAATTACAATGCAGGGACTCAATGTGAGTTCTCCTAAAGTAGGTTTGCTTGGCAGGGTGGTTCTTGGATTCCCCAAGCCACTTGAGTACATAGACTTCTTCTTCCTACCAGCTCTGTGACCTTCTGGTCTACAGGGGAGAGCCCAATGTGGTGCTCAGCCCGGACAGATCCTCTCTGGGATGGCTCGGATCTCTCAAGCCTCTGGTGCTCGATGCTGCCTTTGGTCAGCTCGACCCTCTGTCCTCTTCTGCTTTGCTTTACTACCTTCTTTCTCTGTGTTCCGTCCTCCTCTTGGGATTCTGGTCTCTTTCTCTATCTCTTTGGGGTTCTCTGTCCTTCTCGATGACTGATTTCCTTCTTGTATCCTATCACTGTTCATGGCTTTTAGCCATTCGTTCTAATGCCTGTTCAGTTCCTCTTTCACCTCTGTCGATTCACTTTCTGCAGCTGCGATTGGAGTTCCTTGTTTGGCGTCATCATCAGCGCTCAGGGAGGTGGCCATGTTCCCTCCTCTAAATGGCGACAGCTTGCTTCGTTGGTTCGTTTCTTCAGTTACGTTGTGGATGCGTTCTTCCTCCATTGTGGGGGTCAAACAGATTCCAAATCCTTACAAATCACAGTGTATTCCCTCGTTGATTCGGCTTCTTCCATCGGGCACAATCTTAGCCGTCCAATCTGGGGCCTCCAGATCCAATGCCATATGCACGTTTCACACGGTTGACTTGCTTGATCGATAGCGTGCGACTAATGGTTGTTTTCTCTCACCTTCGCCTGCCACGCATCAATAGATGAATGGAATTGCTCTGCTCTCATCCAAAACCTCTTACCGTTTAAGGGCACCCCGATCAATACTGTCGGTTTTCCAGAGCGTAGGTCTCGCCTTTGTACTTTCAAGATTTTTTGTCTTTTCTGCCCGTGGTTCTCCGGCTCCCAATGTGACCGAGTGCTCGGGCTTCCTCCATTTTGGCCCTGTTCGCCCAGCAAAGCACAAGCGATTAGCGCTAGGTGCTAATCGCACATCAAAAATCACCTCTGTTTCCCGATCTGGGGCTACTTTGACCTCCCGCGCAGTCTCCATGGGCCTCGGTCAACGTGCTTTAACCAAGGTCCTCATCGTTCCATGCTGGCTATCATTGCCACTGGTTTAGGGTGTTTTTGATCATTGTTTTGGATTCTTTAGAGATTTGTTCCGCCCTGATACAGTCATGGTTCTTTGACAATCTTCTATGGATCCAATTCGGATCATGGCCTTCCCACTGAAAAATATTTTGGATCACCAAAAGTTGGTTTTCAAGCATCGACTAAGTGAGGGTATTGCTTTCTCACTTGTCCAATCTCAATCCACTTTGTGCTGCTTGGCTTTGAACCTTTGAGCCGAATCCTGAGGTATTTGACATTTCCCCTGCGTGTCATCCTTACCTTCTTGTCCAGCACTGCGTCTTCCTGCAACTCATTGAGATATTCAGGTAGCAAGTCATCAATGAAGGCAATTGACTCTGCTCTTCAGGGTTCTCAATCATTGAAGGTTCAAACAATCTTAGGAAATTTGCATTTACGACTGAGTAGATGTGCATGTAAGCTGGTAGATCAAGGCGAAAAGCATTTTCACCAATCTTTTCATGTATCCTAAAGGGTCCATACCTGATAGGCTTTAGCTTTTTACCTTCACCTTACATCTTGTCCTTGTTGATATACAGCCAGACTTAGTCTCCAACTTGAAAACTATGCTCCATATGATGCTTGTCATGCTTAGCCTTGTACTTGGCTTGGCTCTTTTCCAGCTGTTCCTGTACTGCCTGGTGGATCTCCTGGATCTGTTCAATGAACCTAGTTTCCTTGTCCACATCACTGTGTCCATCAACCATGGTATCTTTACCAATGACAAAATCCAAAGGAGACCTTGGTTTGAAACCAAAATAGGCCTCAAAAGTAGATCTCTATGTAGAAGAGTGTTTTGCTCTATTGTAAGCATGCTGCACATAACACAAATGTTCATCCCAAAGTTTAGGATGTTTGTTGCAATAACCTCTCAGTAACTAGATCACTATCCTATTTACTACTTCAGTCTGGCAACCTGTTTGTGGATGAAAAATTGTGCTTTTCTTCAGTTTGGTGTCCATCAGTTCCCATATACTCGACCAAAACTTCCCCACAAATCGAGTGTCTCGATTAGATACAATGGAAGTGGGTAATCCAAAATGAACCCATACATGTTCAAAGAACAATTTCACTGTTTGTTTAGCTGTAATCTATTTATTACAAGGTATCAAAATACACATTTTGCTGAACCTATCCACAACAACATATAAAAAATCATGACCTTTCCTAGACTTAGGCAGTCCTCCATCAAAATCCATGGAAACACTTTCCAAAGGGTGAGAAGGAACTGGCAATGGAGTGTGCAAGCCTAGTTTTCTATTGCTGGGCTTGCTTTTAGCACACATGGCACACCCTCTTACATATCTAGAAACTGTCTCATTCATTTTCGGCCAATAGCACAACCTTTGCAACTATGCAACTATTTTACTTACCCCAAAGTGACCTGATATCAGAGAAGTGCGTGCTTCCCTAATCATCGTTACTCTCTCGGTTTGTGGAATGCAGAGTTTCCCACAATGATATAAGAGTTGGTCTTTCACATGATAGTCCAATTCTTCTACTCTTTTGCCTTAACTCAAAGTTGCATATACATCCTTAAAGTCCATATCCTGAGCATATTGTACTATGTAGCTCTCATGTAGCACAGAATTATGCTTAAGTATGGTAGATGCATTTATAATGGGTCTAGATAACATGTCTGCAACCTTGTTATGTATGCCCTTTTTATATCTGATGACTAAATGAAACTGTTGTAGAAACCCAATCCATCTGCAATGTCTTGATTGCTGCAACTTAGTTTGGGAGTGTAGATATTGAAGTGGTTGATGATCAGTATGTATTACTATCTCCTTGCCCATTAAATAATGTTTCCACTTTTTCACACTCTGAACTAATGCATACAATTCTTTATCATATGTAGGATAGTTAACTACTGCAGGATTAAAAGTCTCATAATGATAACATATGGGTTTACTGTGCTGTGTCAACACTGGTCCCATGATATAGTCACTGGCATCAGTTTGGATCTCAAAAGGTATTTTTAAATCTGGTAGTGCTAGTACAGATTCTGTACTAATTCTCTCTTTCAAGGTGTCGAAGGCTTTCTGATGTTTGCCTCCCCACTGAAACACCTTATTCAATCCTGTTAAAGCATGTAAGGGAGCTGAAATCGAGGAGAAGTTAGAAATGAACTTCCTCCAATATTGTGCTGCTCCTAAGAAGCTTCTCACTTCTGTAGTAGACCTAGGTTTAGGCCAGTTCACAATGACTGCCACTTTAGAGGGATGTATTTTTAATTCACCTCCCCCTACTATACGACCCAAGTAGTTTAGAGATGTTTTGCCAAATTCACAATTTGAGAGTTTAACATATAGTTTTTCTCTTTTCAAAACATCTAATGTCTACTTAACATGCTTTAAATGTTCTTCCCATGTTTTACTAAAAATCAGAATGTCATCGAGATACACAATAACAAAATCATTAAGAAAAGGTCTGAGTACATCATTCATTAATCTCATGAAAGTAGCAGGAGCATTGGTCAAGCCAAAAGGCATAACTAGCCATTCATAGAATCCCTGCTTTGTTTTGAAAGTAGTCTTCCATGCATCTTGCTCTGCAACTCTGACTTGATGGTATCCACTATGCAAATCCAACTTGGTGAAATAAGCAACTTCCTTTAATCGATCTAGAAGATCATCTATGTGAGGAAGGGGATAACGATTTTTGATTGTTATCTTATTCAGTGCTTGGTAATCAATGCACATTCTCCATGAGCCATCTTTTTTTCTCACCAAAACTATTGGTGACCTACATGGTGATGTGCTAGGCCTGATGAACCCTTTCTCGAGCAACTCCTGCACTTACTTCTTGATTTTAGCATTCTCTAAAGCAGACAACCTGTACATCCCAATGTTAGGCAATGGAACATCTTGCTGCAAAAAATATCATGTACTATTCCCTTTTTGGGTGGCAGACCTTTAGGTTATTGAAATAAGACATCATAGTCTAAAACAACCTTTTCTATATCAACATGTTGTTCAGCATTATAGTCCTCAAATACATTGGTTTTATCAGGTTTCGTTTCCTTTACAACCATCAGTAAGAATTTTTTGCATGAATTTATCATTCTTTTCATCTGTCCTGAGTTCATAAGAGTATAATTATTCTTGAGCTTATGAGCTCTTACAAAGTATTTGATTCCGTCTTTAACAAGTAGATACTTGTCCTCAGCTCTATAGAAAATAGCCTTTCTATCATGCAAGTAAGGGCTTCCTAAAACAATTCCACATATATCCAAAGGAATTATGTCTAAATCAACCTCATCTGCAAATGCTGACCCAAAAGAAAACTTGTGTTTGCACTATCTAGTCACTTGTAGTTGTGCTTTATCATTCAACCATCCTAATGGGTATGGTTTCTTGTGAGGTGTAGTTGCTAATCCAAATTTCTTCACAATTTCTTCAGAAATAAAATTTACTTGTAAGCCACTATCAAACAAAGTATCAAACTTTTGATTTTTGGAAATAACTTGAATATGGAAAAGCTCATGTATTTTTCTCTCATTTTCTTCATCAATAACAAATTGAGCAGAATTACTAGTAGATGCGTAAGAATTCTTACCTTTTATACCTGTGGTTGCTATAGTTGTTTCATCTCCTGAGTCTGACCCCAAATCTTTCTGAATAGCTGCAGCAGTCTTCTTCTTCTTGCCCTCGGACTTCTTAGGTCTCAGCTCTGGATGCAGAATCCAACAATGCTCATCATCATGCCCCTCATTTTTACAGTGAGTGCATGAAGCTTTGGCTTTCTATGCAGTGTTAGCCTTCCTTGCTTTCCACTTCTGCTTTCTTTTCTCCTTTCTCTTGCTTACAGTGGGTTGGGATGGTCCCCCAACTTCTGGATTTCCATTCTTTCCTCTAGCTTCTAGATGAGTAGCTTATACAGATACCTCATCTATACTAGTGGGATTAAACATGAGGATGGTATGCCTCATGTAGCTGTGTAGACCACCAATGTACTTCAAAAGAGTCTCTGGTGAGTCTAATGAGATACCCAACATCAATGCTCTTTTTCTGAATTCTTGAGTATACCCTTGCACACTTTGCCCTTTCAACTGTCGAAGAGTTTTCCAACTCATCATGGCTTGTTGCATGTAGGCCAATGGATAGAACTGCTTTTTTATTGCAGAAACAAATTCACTCCAGACAGAGATGGTCTTACAATATATTTTCATATCAGCTTGGGTTCTGCCTTCCCACCAAACCAAGGCAGTGCCTCCTAGGCGTAGGCTTGCCAGCTGAATTTTACTCTTGTCCGAGTTTATGTTTTGTACCCTGCAATACACATCAATTTGTCTAATCCAATTGTCCAACTTTTCAGCATTTAACTCTCCATCATATATAGGCAAATCAAATTTAACATCTAGCTTAATCAAAGATGCTTTCTTATTATGCATAGGGCTAGTAGGAGGTTTGATGAATAACAAGGTTCAGAAGGAGATACAACCAAGAGAGTTCCAATCCAGCATCTGCCTCCCAGCGAATGAAATTCCTATCTTCAACTCCCTTCAAAGCATTAAGCACCCAATGATTCCAATTTCAAACCAACAGCAATTCTTTGCAATAACAAAATTCCAACCCCTAGATCTCATGGAGAAGAGATCCATATATAGATTTTTGGAGTGAGGATGAGTCAGCTTGTGATCTGACTAGTGTCCTCTCTCTCTGTCAGTTCTTACTTCCACTTGGAGACTAAGAGCCTCTTACTCATCACTTAGTCGAACTCAGCAAGGCAAGTGTCATGGAGGAAGATTCTGGAAGCTTCCACAGTCTTGACACCTCTCACAAGAGACCCTGACATTTGTCATTTCCCGCTCAGCGCACCCTGGTAGTGCTTCCACCTGCGTTGCAATGCAACTAGCCAGTGTAGCCTCTGCATTTCAACGCAGGCAGCTAGTGGAGCTTCTGAATTGATCCTGAATTGACTTGTTTTTGAGCAGTTTCTGGTGGAGAACTTCTGTGAATTGCTGTGGTTTGTTAGCCTTGTTCCTCTAGGGGTAGGAACAACATGTTTAGGGACTTTGGATCCCTTGGATTATGGACATTTCATGCTTATAGCTGTAAGGCACAAAAATGTCTATAACAGTTGCTCCCTAAAGTATGAGGCCGTTTATCGGGTGAAATGCTTTCTTAGGAGGATCCGAAGTTCTTTCATTGCTGGGAGGAGACCTGTAATACAATACAATACAATACATTATTTTCATACTTTTTTCATGATCTAGCCGAGGCGGGCATTCCCATGCTCAGCTTTATAAATTCATTTTCATGTACATATAACAGACAATCGTCTGATGATAGACTGATGATTCTGAAAGAGCCATCATCCTTTTGGTAGGATGATTATCTGTGCTGCAAAGCTGTACATTTCCATGTCTTTATTTTCTGAATATATATCGCAGCCTGGATGGATGAAACTAGATCCGGGGTCTTCAATCTCGTCCAATCTTCACTCTAAGTACAAGTCGATCCATGTGAGAATTGCTCTGAAGTCGAACATGGAAAGACATCGCTTGATTACCAGTCAATGATGTAAACTGTTAACAAGCGCGAGAGGAATCACCGATAATGATGATGACCCTCAAGGTACTGCAGTAAAATTCACGTGGTGTGAATAGAGGACTTGGCGTCGAACACCACGCAAAATATTTCGGTCGAAGGTCATTGATGTATACCTGTCGCCGGAAGTGAGAAACTTGCCATTCAGGCATGCAAGCTTCAAAGTACTGAAGGGGGTGTTCCTAGATCAACTTCTTGGATAATGAGCTGATGTCGACAAGAAGCGATCCGTCAAAGGAGGGCCTTAATGAATCCCACATCGATGACATGGAATGGAGCTAATGATTTTGATGGAGGTGAAAACGATCTGAAGACATATGATTCAGGGTGGCGGTCATGAAAGAGTATAATGTATGGTAGTGGATGGGACACAGGTGACTTCTCTGAATGACTTCTCTTGAACATATGGCGACACTGATGCGATGGATTGGTAGCATTACCCCAAGTATGGATGGTATGGCGAGACCATGGTGATGTGACCGGTGAATGAAACAACCCAACCCGATTGTGGTACGGAGGAAAAGTGTCATGTTCAAGAGCGACTTGCTACCATCAAAGTTTTCTTGAGTTTCTCCCAATTTTTCCCCAGTCATTGCTGACCAGTACCTCTTTATTTTTGTCAAGCTTGAGGAGGATAACATATGCTTGTTCTATAACTTTCCCTTCGGGCAAGCCCATCGCTATGTTTTAACGAGCCTAGCGATAGGGAAACTCGTTCTCGTCTAAAGACAAGTTTGTCGCTATTTAATGCATTTAACGAGTCTAACGACAAGGATAACTCGGTCCTTTTCATTTTTAAAGAGTCTAAAAAGGTACATAAAGTTAACTCCAAAAGTCTTTTTTCGTCATCTAATCCCTTAAGTCCGAAAAAGTATAAAACAATACAGAAGGGATGAATTTTCGATAGTTTTAACGAGCCGAATAAAACAAGCGCTCGATCTTTTTGTGCAATAATCCCTCAGGTCCAAAAAGATTAAAATCTAGAGGAGGGATAGCTCTTCCGGTCACTTTAACAAGCTGGAAGGCCAAAACTCGACAATCTTTTCATATTTTACAAGTCAGATGAAAAGAGCTTAAAGAAGACTCGTCTTTTGAGGAACGAGTGATAAAAAGGGGTAGCAGCTGATTCCAGGGAAGGATTGGAATTTCCAAATCACGGCAGTGTCACAAGGATGGCTAGTGAAATCACTCTTCGCAGCTGTTCCTCAAAATGGGTAAACAATCATACGGAGGTGAATGATCGGCCAATGGAAAAGTGGAGGTGGTGGGCAAACATGACCAAGACTTTAATGGTTGATGTCGCTACATTCACGGTGGTTATTTACTGGAATAGTTCATTTTTTAACGAGCTTAAACGCGGGTGGAAACATTTGCTCGATCTTATGTTTATTTTTTAACGAGCATGAACTACGTGTTAAAACTGCTCGGATCTTGCGTTTATTTTTTAACGAGCATGAACTGTGTGCTAAAACTGCTCGATTAATCCAGTCATATGATAAGAATGTCTCATATAAAATGGCAACATTTAGATTTTGCCCCACATCTTTTCTTTATGCAAGTTAGGAAATGGCCAATCCCAAAAACAGATAAATAACCGCTCTTTGCTTGCACTCCAAAAGGTTTGCATGCCCCCAGGTATAAAACAGAGTTTCAAGGTTACCTCTACTTCACTTCCCCCAAAACAATTGTTTTACCGAGAGAGGCCTACCTCTTTCAGGCTACCCAAAGATTGTTCCGTTAATCTTTCAAACAAAACACTTCTTCGGCGGTGTCTAACGAGATAGACAAAGGTGAATGACCTCAGTGCCAAACACGTAGCTTTGACAAGAGAATCTTATTCTAGAATAACCCCTCTTCCTAGACGGACGGGGTACAGACTAGTCATATTCTCCCGCGGAAACCTACCCTATACCCAAGGTTTTCCTGCCGAAGCAGGCCAGGACGCATGCCCCCTGGGTTCCAGTCATATCCTCCCGGATTACTCGCGCTCATCAGGAGGACGGACCGTGGGTTGAGACATTTCTTGAGTGAAGAGACCATTTAGGGATGGTATATGACTATTTGCGATGTGTGATCCGGGGAATGAAAGTTGGTCCACGAGCTTGACCATTCTTCCTTCATGCGGAAAACACATTACTCTAAAGAGTGAGGAGACGATGGCTCCCATGCAATATATATAGTCTCGTCCAAGGAGTAGGTTATAATCCAAGGGTCCTTGAATGACCATCACGTTCATTTGAACGGTCTTCCCTTTCAATGTGATTGGCACATTGGGAAGAATCCCTAAAGGTCGACTGGTTCCTTTATCGAAGCCTGTCAGATTTCTCATTTCAGGCAAAAGCGTTGGCGAACCAAGCGCTTTCCAAGCAATAGAGGAAAGGATACTCATAGATGCCCCCTCATCAATGATGGTGCCAGCCATTACCATTCTGTATATTTGAACGATAATTCTGAATGGTATGCTTGCTGGCAACCGGGGTCTGCCTAGTTGGTTCCAGTCGAAGGATACAACTAGGTTGCTTGGTGGTGGGACCGAATAGACGGCCGGGTATGACTCTGACGAAGTTCCTTCCTGCGATAAAGGAATGGGAAAATTGCCCCCTTGTTCGTCGGAGTCTGTGTTGATGAAGAGAATTTGGACGGTGTCATCTTTATTCTCCTCTGTGATGGTATCATTCGAAGATAGAGCCTCTGAAGGCAAAACCGGGTCAACTGCCGCTTCAACCTTTTGACTTTCGTCAGGTATGGATTCAGACGGCTCATCCTCATTGATAGGTGCTTCGGCTGACCACCTGAGCGGGCCAGCCGGGTTCTCAACTGGTGAAGGACTTGGCAGGAGTTTTTGATATCCAGGAGGAAGTTGCACTGGTAAGACCAGGCGATCTTCCAAAACTCTTTTAGCCTCGTCTAAGAAGGGACAACGGTGGATGGCATAGTCGCCTTCACACAGTTTGCAGGGAAATCTAGCTTTCCCTCTCTGTCCTGTGGCTTCACTTTCACTAGTTGATGGTGAGCTATCAACATGGTTATCAGAGGTTGACGCCACCGAATTGTGCAAGCAGGGAGACCAGTCCCTTAGTATCCGTGGGATGCAAGGACAATCTCTGTGAAAGTGGTCCCTCTTGCATATGACACATGGCGATTTAGGCTTGGTCAGTGCAGTGTGTGGATTTTCGTTAGATGCCATTCGTTTGCCCCCAGTCGCTTTTGGCTCCTTCTTCTTCTTCTCTTTCTTCTTCTTTTCCTTCTTCTTCTTAGGAGCTTGGATTTTGGCTTTGCCAGCTCCATCAAGCGAAGAGGAAGGAGGAGAGGAAGAATTAGAGGAAGTGGAAGGCTGGTGGGCAGCTTTAGACTGGTCTAACTGCTGATTCGATTGTTCAGGAGTAGTGGTGTTTTGAACAACATTAGTTGAGAAAAGCCAGACAGGCAAGCCGATTGTCAGTCCTGGAAGCGAAAATGTGGCCATATGGGGCGCTCCAACATCTCCCCAAGAGGAGAAGGGACTAGGATTTCCACCAAGGGGAATTCCTTGGTTGGAGGGCTCCATTTTCTCAACTAAAAGATCAACGCGGGAATAAGGGTGATTTGTTATTCCGTTTAAAATAAGTTTTAATGACGCTTTAGACACAACTTGCTTTTTCAATTTTAAAGAGTCGAGAAAAAGCTAAAGATGACTCTAGTCTCCTTCGATGTTTTAACGAGCCCGAAGTGACAAATGCTCGGATGGAATTTTTCCGTTATAGAGTCTGAAAAAGGCCAAAAGGAACTGCTCTGGAGCTCTAAGTAGAGGGTGTGCCAAACTTTTCGCAAAACCACAGAATACTTTTTAAGGTACGGGCGGTCAATCTTCCTGAATGTTGTGTTCAGTGCATTGCGATCAGTAGGGTGGCCGACACGGCTTCCTAAGGATAAAGGTTTTATGCCTATAGGGGTCTCCCAATATATACTCGACGGTACGTGGGAGCACAATCCGTACTGGCGCTATCGTCCCTCAAGAGGAATCACCCACCATCAGCGAGATCGACAGTCACCAGGCTTTACGATGCCGGAACACGTCTCTAGCCTAGACCTCTATGTTGTGCGTTATGTTACAAAGCGTTATTAAGTTCATTCAGTTTATTTTATGTTGATCTTTCTTAGAAGTTTGCCTTTTTAGGTTCACCACGAGATGTATAGACAACTTCCTAAATGCAATCTAAAAGATGATAAGCAAATTTTATCTCTTTTTCAACAATGAAAACCCTAGCTACAAAGGGAAAAGAAAGACACCATCTTTTCTCAGAGAGCAATCAACACACTCTAAATGCACTTTCCCTAAATCAATCATGCAAACTATCAAGATGCAAATGCACAATGCAAGTGTTTGTTTTCCGCTTTCTTAATATTGATGCCTAAAAAGAAAGCTTTTTGCACAACTTTGAATTTTCTTTTAAATGACAAATACAAACAAGTTTACTTTTTCGAAATCAGAAAGGGTAGAAGAGATTACAACACTTAACGATTTTCGAAATGAATACTTGTTTTGACACTCAAAAGAGACAAACTCAAAGCAAAAGCAAAAATGAATGTATAACCAACTGTAAACAGCCAATGAACTCTCTCCTAAGATCACAATCAATAGATCTGAATCAAGGGCTACAGGATGACTATTTCACTCTTGCAAAGGGAAACTGTAAATGATGCCACAAACACATAAAAACACTCACAGTCTTTTGTACAAAAGGAGGCGGAATTTAAGCCGAGAAAAGGGGCTATCAGACAGGTACCTATGCTGGTTACAAGATGCAAAAAACAGAGATCAAAACAAGGCAAAACAGAGCAGAGAACCCCAGCTGCACAAGGCCTAACTGGATCAGCGCACCTGTATAACAGGGAAACTGAATTTCAATGTAGGTAGCCTTCACGGGAACTGCGTTGAAATGCAGAGTCTCTTCACAGAGCCTGCACTGAAGGAGAAACGAGAGTTCCTCACTGGGTTCTAGGTCCCGATTTGCTATTCAATCTACAGTTTCAGGCCAAATCGAAGCAACAAGCAAGGTACAATCAAAGGGATGCTTTGAAGGAGGACTAAGATCTATCACAAAGGATCATCAAATCATTTGTGAGTCCATTGTTCAGATTATAGACAAATCCAGTGATTGGATCAAAGCAGTAGCTGTCTACTTTGCATCTGAGAATAGCAGATGTAGTTCGATTGTTGCTGTTGAGTCTATGAAACAAAAAATGATAGAAACACAAATAAAATGACTAAATAGATCTCCCCAGTGGAGTCGCCAATTTGTTGTGGGGAAAAATTCCTATGCATGATGATCCTATCCACCTAAGGTGTGACAGTGCCTTAGCAACAAACAGAGACAGCTATTCTAGTATTCTTCCTTTATGAAATAAGAATGAAGAGAGATGGATGGACTAACTGGTGTCTTCCGTTTGTCCCTCAATCCGGCTTCTCTTCTCTTTGAGAGCTCCCAGCTACTTTCCTTCTCGCTCGCCCAGCTTCAACAGGTTCCTGCAAGATTACAAGAAGGGAACACTACACAAAGACATAGATTCATATTCATAACTAGTTTAGGATTAGAAATAAACCAAATACACTAATGCAATCATACATCAAAGACACATCAGCATATAGGAGAAACGAAGATAGCTTTATTGATGAATAACAATGTTCAGGAGGAGATACAACCAAGAGAGTTCCAATCCAGCATCTGCCTCCCAGCGAATGAAATTCCTATCTTCACCTCCCTTCAAAGCATTAAGCACCCAATGATTCCAATTTCAAACCAACAGCAATTCTTTGCAATAACAAAATTCCAGCCCCTAGATCTCATGGAGAAGAGATCCATATATAGATGTTTGGAGTGAGGATGAGTCAGCTTGTGATCTGACTAGTGTCCTCTCTCTCTGTCAGTTCTTACTTCCACTTGGAGACTAAGAGCCTCTTACTCATCACTTAGTCGAACTCAGCAAGGCAAGTGTCATGGAGGAAGATTTTGGAAGCTTCCACAGTCTTGACACCTCTCACAAGAGACCCTGAAATTTGTCATTTCCCGCTCAACGCACCCTGGTAGTGCTTCCACCTGCGTTGCAATGCAACTAGCCAGTGTAGCCTCTGCATTTCAACGCAGGCAGCTAGTGGAGCTTCTGAATTGATCCTGAATTGACTTGTTTTTGAGCAGTTTCTGGTGGAGAACTTCTGTGAATTGCTGTGGTTTGTTAGCCTTGTTCCTCTAGGGGTAGGAACAACATGTTTAAGGACTTTGGATCCCTTGGATTATGGACATTTCATGCTTATAGCTGTAAGGCACAAAAATGTCTATAACATAGCCCCACAGAACCTTCTTTTGACATTGTCTTTCTAGGATAGACTCTCCCAATTTCAATATTAGTTTCCACCAACTCTCCTTCTCCTGATTTGAGTTTTGATCTTGTGAGCATTCACAGCTAAACCAACACAAGCTTGTCTAACCTTATAGCCTAGTGCTTTGATACCACTTGATCTAATATTCAGCCTATGAGTGACATCAGATTAAGATTTATTAAACAAAGGTATTACAGACTCATGTGTTGGTGTGTGTTCTGTGTTATTTAAGCAACAGATCGATCATATTACAAATACACAGACATTTAAATGGAAAGATAGCAGAGAAATGTAGCAAGCAAACACAAAGACACAAGAAATTTAATAAGGAGTTCACCCTATTCTCCAGGGCTACATCTCCGGTGTAGCTTTTAATGCTGGCCTTGTTTTATTGTGTCTTGAAGCAGAGAATTAGAATGCAGGGACTCAATATGATTTCTCTTGAAGTAGGTTTGCTTGGCAGGGTGGTTCTTGGATTCCCCAAGCCACTTGAGTACACAGACTTCTTCTTGCTACTAGCTCTGTGACCTTCTAATCTACATGGGAGAGCCCAATGTGGTGCTCAGCTCGGACAGATCCTCTCTGGGATGGCTCGGATCTCTCAAGCCTTTGGTGCTCGATGCTGCCTCTGGTCAGCTCGACCCTCTATCCTCTTCTGCTTTGCTTTACTACCTTCTTTCTTTGTGTTCCATCCTCCTCTTGGGATTCTAGTCTCTTTCTCTGCCTCTTTGGGGTTCTTTTTCCCTCTCGATGACTGATTCCCTTCTTGTATCCTATCTCTGTTCATGGCTTTTAGCAATTCATTCCAATGCCTATTCAGTTCCTCTTCCGCCTCTGTCAATTCACCTTTTGCAGTTGCGCTTGGAGTTCCCTGTTCAGCGTCATCATTAGCGCTCAGGGAGGTGGCCATGTGTCCTCCTCTAAATGGCACCAGCCTGCTTCGTCAGTTCATTTCTTCAGTTACGCCATGGATGAATTCTTCCTCCATTGTGGCGGTCAAATAGATTCCAAATCCTTACAAATCGTGGCGTATTCCCTCATCGATTCTGCTTCTTCCATCGAGCACAATCTCAGCCATCTGATAGGGGCCCTCCAGATTCGACGCCATATGCACATTTCGCGCGGTTGACTTGCTCGATCAATAGCGTGCGATCAATGGCAGTTTTTTGTCACCTCCACCTGCCACAAATTGATCGATGAATAGAATCGCTCCGCTCTCGTCCAAAACTTCTTACCGTTTAATGGCACCCCTATCAATACCGCTGATTTTCTAGAGCGCGGGTCTCGCCTTTGTACTTTCAATGTTTTTTGTCTTTTCTGCCCATGGCTCTCCAGCTCCCAACACAACCGAGTGCTCGGGGTTCCTCCATTTTGGCCCTATTCGCCCAATGATGCATAAAATCACCTTCATTTCCCGATCCAAGGCTCCCAAGGGCTACTTTGACCTCCAACGCAGTCTCTGTGGGCCTCGGTCAGTGTGCTTTGACAGAGGTCCTCGTCGTTCCATGTTGGTTTTCATTGCCACTGGTTCAGGGTGTTTTTGATCGTTGTTTTGGATTCTTTAGAGATTTGTTCCGACCTGATACAATCATGGTTCTTTGACAGTTTTCTATGGATCCAATTTGGATCAAAAATAATGGAAAATGAAGAAAATAGAGGCCTCATCCATAAAAAGGCTTATGAGGATCAGTGGGTAACCTTTTGTCAGTTCAGTGTTGGAGCTATCTTTCTCTCTCTCTCATACCCTTGGATACTTAAAGTTTTCTTGGAGCACTTTTGGAGGGTGTGGCACACTTAGATTCTTGGAGTAAGAAGGAAAAAAAGAGCAGGAAAGTGCAAGAAGGAATCAACATCCTTAGCAACATCAAATTTTCTTGTAGGTACTGAGTTGCATGTATGATTTCTTCACTAGTTTTGGCATGCATGGCATATGGATGTGGTTTCTTGGTTGTGATCTGTCATTGGCATGGAGGATTTTCTGGATTGACAATGGATTTCCCAGCCTTGCCATTTCTTGGATAGCCATGGTGATTGTGGGTTTACTTTCATCGTTTGTTTTTTGTTGGTTCTCGAATTTCCTTAGCTTGGGTTGAGTTATTAGTCCAGGAAGCCCTGGTTGAACAAACGCTCTGGAAGCCCTATAAGGTCTTGGGTTCAATTACTAGTCTTAGAAGCTTTGGTTGGAAAAATTCTCTGGAAGCCCTTGGTGGGTTGAGTTACTAGTCCTGGAAGCCTTGGTTGGACAAACTCTTTGGAATCCATGTATAAGCTATGGGTTGAGTTACTAGTTCTAGAAGCCTTGATTGGAAAAACTCTCTAGAAGCCTTCGAAGGCTTGGATGGAGACCAATTTGGTGATGGTTTTGTGATGTCTGATCGTGAGGTGGAACCACTGTTTGATGGGTTGAAGTGGATGGCCTCTCGAAGCCCTAGATGAGTTTTGATTGATGTGGTCTATGAGATCCCACATTCATGCTTGGAATATGGCACATAGGTGAACGGCTCAAGAGATATTTGGCTGAACCATTCTATGGTTGGGTGGAATGTGGTAGTCCCTTCTTCAGTTGCTTCATTGCATTCATTAATGAGAAATCCATTCCCTTGAATTTCATGTGTAAAGGTACTGATGTATATAAGGATTTTGATGGATGATATGTTTATTATATTTTTGTTACTATTATGCTGGTTATATTCACATTTTATGACATCAACTATGTATGGCTCTCAACATGTTTTTGCTTATATGTGAATGGATAATGTGTCTATGACCTAATAGATGAATATGCAGAAAATTGCATCAAGGAACAATGGTTCATAATGATTCTCAGATAAGTATGAGATCCCTATACTTAATTATGTTGTTTACACCTGTAGGTTACATGTCGATGATATGTTTGACGAAATGCCTGTCATGGCTAGTAGGGGTCTCGTTAAGGTATTGTTGAGCTTATTTATTTTTCATCATTGTTTTCTTGTACTCTAATTGATTCTAAACTTTCATTCCATTCTGGGCAGTGGCCTAGTCTCTGGGCCTAAAAAAGTGGCTTAAATCTCAGGGTCCCTGGCACAAAAATGGAAATTTTGGTCCACCATCATTGGTAGGTAGGCCTATGAGAGAAACTTTAGGTTGCTAGTCACTCGTTTTACCATAGGATGAGAGAGACTATGGCCTAAGAGGTCGAGAATAACAGTGGGATCTAGGGACAGGCTGTCATAGTGGTTGACTTGTCTCTTGACGCTTTTGTTGATGAGGTTGGATGACTGTATGTGATGTTCCATCAATTCCATTTCCTTAAGGTCACATAGGAGGTCGAATATGATTGTAGTAGCCTGTCGTCTCATGTTTACCCTATTTGGCATGGTTATTTTGGGTAGGCATGAGAGGAGGGTGTTATAATTGACGTGTTTAGTACTACTAACTAGGCCTCCTAATATACAACAAATCTAAGTCAATTCAACTAAAAAATATTATATCCCTTGTCCAGTCATTTCATGATGGTTCTTTGCCAAATGATGACCATTCCAATTATGAAAACATCATGTGCCATATTATGAAAACATATTTTTTATGATAATTTTTTTTTAGATGAAGTATTTTATGTCTATGGCTAATGAATGAATGTTACATGTTAATGAATAATTGCTATATGTTTCTTTATGTATGTGACCTTGTTTCATATTATGTAAAGATATTTTTTATGATAAAATTTATTGAGATGAAATATTTTTTGCCTTTACGAATGAATGAATGAATGTTTGTTATTTGTTTTTTTATGTATCTTAATGTATTGTTTTCAATGATTTCCTATATAGTAGATAGATTGGGTACTGGGAAATTGAGAGTGATGTGGGGGGGGGGGGGGGGGGGGGGGGGGGGGGGGGGGGGGGGGCAATGAGAGATTTCACTTTCACGTGGTTGGCCCTATTTAGAAGAGAATAAATTTAGATTTGGATAATCTTGAAGTAGAATACCCTTGATCCAACATAGTAACAACAAAGTCAATGCTAAATTCGTTGTTGCTTCGTTGAGTGGAGGGAAGTTTGCTCCATGATTAAACTACTCGAACAATTTATTCTTGAAACCAAGAGGAGCTCATTCATGTATTCATGCACTCAAGTTGTTTCAATTATTATTTATTTATATAGTTAAATTTAATATTTGGGAAAATTTAATCTAAGTTTGCCTCATTGGTCTCATGAATATGTATAGGAAAAATAGTATCAATTTGGATGTTGAAGTAGAACAACTATATGAAGAAAATAAATCAAAATGTTAAGGGTTTAGTAGAGACAACCATTTTTTTTATATTTGTGTTGTATGTAATGGTCGAGTGGGAGTTATATAAAGGTTTATAGGAAATAAAAAAAAATTCCATGAAAAAATCTCATGTAGTATTTGTCTTTCTTTTACCATTGTGCTTTTATATGAGTGAAAAACCACAAACTATAATTTTCATGCAATACAGTAGTAGAAACTCTTACTCTATTAATTGGGCATAAGGTAATGGTATAATTGTTCTTCTATTTTATTAATTATTGATCTCATCTAACTTCTCCTTCTTCCTTTGTTTTGCATATACTTTCATTCACATATTTGGATTTGAATGATTAACTAGGATTGGAGTCATATACGCAAAAAAAACTCATCAAAGTACTGCTCAATTTTAGCCCACCAACAATTGGCTACAGGGTGCGTGATTTACTTTTGAGTTGTAGTTGCTTTCAAGAATTTTTTTTTCTACGTTGAAAACATTCCAATACCATAGACCCAACTTATATTCTTATCAACTTCAAATGAGACTTCCAAGACCATAAACCCAAACAACAACACGTCATGATCATTTGAAGGGTTGGCCAACTTGATCAGTTGGTGGGCTCTAAGACACTTTAAAAATAAAAAAAAATCTGTTTTTACACTACATCTTAGGGCACATACCCCACCTAGATGTTCACTAGGTATGTCCCTTTAGGACTATTCTTATCTTGAGTTACCAATCCTCTAAGAAAATTGGTCATCTTTAACCACTCTTGTCTTAGATACTATGTTAGATCCTCAAAGAGTGTTGATCAAAATACTACTACCTATCTTGTATTTATAATCCTCAAGGACTATCAGTCTCAAATCCTTACCCAATCCTCCAGATTCCATTCTCTCTTCATGGCCTTCACCAAGACTTATGATTGTTGGTCCTAGTCTAGTGCATGACAACATAACTTAAGCATAAAAAGTTAGGGTTTTATAGTGAACCCTAAAGGTTAGGGTTTCAAAAGAAATGAACAAATGACAGAGGTATATTCTATCTAGTGATTGATATTATTAACAAGAATCTTTATGATTCAAAACCCTAAACATAAGTTATTAATACAAGGAAAATTTAAAATAATTTTAATGAAAATGTTTTACTATGAATCTTATAGTTTTTGACATACCTAGAGTTGCACCTTTTACAAACCCTGTAGAATCTCCTTTATCAACATGTTCCCTTTGAATTTTAACCTTTATCCCTATAATTCTTATTGAGAAGTACAAAACATGCGATACTAAAAGCATGATGTTAATTTTGTCAATCTAGGGTTTCTAAGCAACAATGGAGGATGAAATGCTAGGGTTAAAAAATTCCAAATATAAGACCAGGTACTTAATGTTATATACAACTTATTATTCTCTTCTAATCGTACTTGACATATACCCTAGTTAGCTCACAAACCCCAGAGGCCAAGGGTTAGGGTTTCAGGGTTATATAGTTATGGTTTCACATGTACTATTTACAATCCTAGATAGACAACTATAAACCCTAGAATCAAATAACTAGCTCAACATCTAATGCTAGACTCTTAATAAACAACTTATACATACCTCATGAATTCATACCTTTATCCTTTATGATCACGGAGAATGCTATAAGGATTGTTCATGATCAGAGACATTGCCTTCAAGCAGTACTGTGACTTTCATTAATGTCATGCCAAAATTTCTAATTGTAGACATCCTTCTTGTTTGGATTTGTGGTGTATAGGTCTCAAAATATTGACTGCTTTCACCAAGGATTATTTTGATGTTGCTACTCTTCAAAGTTTTAGTAGATACTGTTACTTACTCAAAGCTTTTATTCAAGAGGGATACTTGTAACTTTTTGCTTCTTTTAGTGTAGGTCTACTCACTGACATGTATAGGCATGAAATATGTATATATGTTACAGAAAGATTTGGGCACTACAACCCCAATCAAATATGTCCATAAACCAAGGTATTCTAAACCCCTAAAAGTGTTGTTTCATACCCTAAAGGAACAAGATCATCTGATTACATCATCTCCCAGAAGTTCTCCGTGAAAAACTACTCAGAACTAGTCAAAACAAGACCATACAGACTGCTCCATGCATAGGGTGCGATGCATCTCACCTATTACACATGGGGGGTGTGATGCATACTGGAAAGCCCTTATGTAGGGTGTGATGAGTGAGAGCAGACAAATGGCAGAAGCAGTTTGCTAGGTGGAAAGCGAGAGAATCTTCTAGAAACTGCTCATATGACACTTGCCTCTCTGAATTCGCCCAGGGATGAGTAAGAGATCTGAAATCTCCAAGTGGAACCAAGAACTATCAGTGAAATGACACTAATCAAAATCCTAGAAGCTGACTCACTCTCCTGTAAACATCTATATATGGATCCCTCATCCTAGAGATCCAAAGGCTGGAATTTTTAATTTGCAAGGAAGTGCTGTTGGTTTCTCTTTGAAGACATTGTTAGGTGATCTTGCTTTGTATGAGGTGAAGAGGGATTTCATACTGGGAGGATGATGTTGGATTAGACAGCTTGGTTGTAATCCTCTCTTCTACTACTTCTATCAATAAAGCTATTTGTGTTTTCCTCCATATGCTTGTATATCTCTGAATCTTGTATTTGTATATGCATTTATATGGTTAATGTACATCTGATCCTACATTGTTTATGGTTATAGATCTCTATGCTTTAATGGTATTTTGTTGCCTTGAATCTATAGGTGTTCTTTGAAGCGGGAAAAGTGAGAAAGGAGTGGCGAAAGCTCTATCAAAGGAGAGAGAAAACAAGCAAGGAGACTAGCAAAAGACTGAGGTTGGTACTCTCTGCTTCTCTCTCATCTATCTCTCATAAAGGAAAACACGAGTAACTTTAGTTTGTTTGTTTCTAAGATAGCTACTTGTCTTAGTGGGACTAGTAGCTCCAAATGGAGACTAGTTTTCCCAATAACAAAATGGCGACTCCACTAGGGAGTGAATAGTTTGTTTGTTTTGTTACTGTTGTTTGCTTTATAAACCACAGATGGAGCCTGAAGTTAAGCCAGCTAGCCTTCGAACTGCTTTTGCTATGCAACTGCAAAGTAGATCAATGTTGCTTCAGTCAATCTCCGAGTTGGTTTATGAACTGAACATCTAGCTTGCAAACATCCTAAGTGCCTTGGTGGTAGCTCAAATAACCTCATTAGATCAGCCCCTATACTTTGTGTTTACTGACAATCATTAGCTCAGCCTAAATCCCTAAACTTAGTTGCAAACTGTGAGTGAAAACCAAGCTCAGTCTCATCCCTAGTCCATCGCACTGTCTCCTCTTGGCAACCTGGATGCATTGCACCTCCCATGTGTTGCAGGTGAGATGCATCCCTGCTTTCCTGTGTTACAGGTGCAATGATTGAATGAGGCTGTTTCTGCCTCCAGATTTTGGTTTTTTCTTCATTGTCTTCAGCTTTATTCAGTAGTTTTGTTGTCTATGATAAGTATATCTTTGTTGAAACCATCTTCCTTTGCATTATTCAGCCTCCATTAGAAGGAATTGTGAATGTTTTTTTATGTATTTTTCATCATTTACAGTTCTCCTTTGCAAATAGTAGCTTAATCGAACTGTCATCCTTTGATTTGAAAGTGTCGCAAGTGTCATTTTTAGTCAAGAAAAAGAGTGTCACAACACATTCCTCTTTTAGATAGTTGATTACACTTTTTCCATTGTATTTGATTTGAATTAATAGTATTTCAAGTGTCGAAAGCAGTTTAAATTCAAAATCGCAAAGTGTCGTCTTGACCTTACTTTCATTTTTTGAAAAGAAAATTGTTAGTACTGTCGCTTTGAAAGAAGATATTTTAGATCTATACTTAGTTTTCTTTTTGTCATTCTCACATTAAGGAAACTAAAAAACAATACATGCATGTGCATTTGCATTAAGACTGCATGCTGAAGTTGATTTAGGAAAAGTGCATCTAGTGTGTGCTCTCTGCTCTATGTTGAAAGAATTTCATCTCTCTTTCCTTAGTAGCTAGGATTTTCATTGCAAAAAGAAAGTAAACGACTGTTTATCATCTTAGATTGCATATTTAGGAATTGTATATCTACATCATGCGGTGAACCTTAAAGGCAAACTTCTTAAGAAAGATCAACTATAAAATAAACTTCAATGAACATAAAAACACTTTGGAACCTAACACACAACATTTAGAAGTTTAGGCTAGAGATGTATTCTAGCATCGTAAAGCTCAGTAACTATCACTTGCATCGTAGGTTGGGTGATTCCTCCTCTTTGAGACGACAAGTGCCAGTACGGACTTGTGCTCCCACGTACCATCGAGTATATATTGGGAGACAACAATAGGCTACGTATTTTATCCTTAGGAAGCCATGTCTGCCACCCTATCGATCACAATGCATTGAACACAACATTGAGGAAGATTGACTACCGTACTGTAAAAAGTATTCTGCAGTTTTGAAATTGGTTTGGTAATCCCCTCTGTATAGATTTCCAAAGTAGTCACTTTCATTCCTTTTTAGACTCCTTAAAAGAAAAGGTCCATCTGAGCACTTGTCACTTCAGGCTCATTAAAAATCGAAGGCGACTAGAGTCATCTTTAGCTTTTTCTCGACTCTTAAAAATTGAAAAAGCAAGTTGTATCAAAGTGTCATAAAATTCATTTACTTTGGAATAAAATTTTCCCCTTGTTTATTTTGAGTTGATCAAGTAATATGCAATCGTGGAAGAAAGTCAATCAAAACCCTATCATTCGCGGAGATTAATGAGTCAACTGTCTTTGACTCTGGAAACGAAACCATTCCGGGCCAAGTGATCTCGTTTAACTGGGTCAAAGTCTCCTGGTTTGTTTGAAACTTGTGTTTCAACATCCTCAGAAACTCCAGTTCCTCCAACTATTTCTGGTATCCCTGCCTCTACAGAAGAAGTTACACAGTTACAAGGGGACACTAGAATTGATCCTAGTGTAATGGTAAACACATCTATTCCTGAACCAACTCTATCTAGGACTGATTTGGAAGGTGTTAACCCTCTAACATCTGTTGCTATAGAGTGTGTACTTTCTTCGGCACCAGAAATATTTTACGGACTTGATGGTCTGCCTCTTCCACCTAGACTGATTGCAATAGAAGATATTGTGAAGGATATTCCATCCAGTACCCCATTGCATTTTGGAACTAGGATCCACCTATATCCTTCTAATTTAGAAGATAGTCAACCTTCATCGTAAGTTCCTATAGAATCGCTAGGAAGTCTTTTGGATAGACTCAATATGTCTGAACAACCATCGACATCTAGGACCGTGTCACCCAATACAACAGTAGTAGAACCTCCTGCCACTACTCCGACAATGTTCGCTGGTATACCATCTGTGCCACCTAGCTCTCAACTGCTAGATGGAGTCCACCCAGGGACGGTTTTGACAATATGGTCTGTTCCCGTTTGTTCGTCTAGAATAATATCTGGAATTTCTTATGTTGAGTCTCAGCAAATTGATCCTCCACAATAGTATCAATTTGGGCAGTCCAGTCTACAAGGACCAATTTTTCCTTTGAACACTGGATTGCTGCCATATGGGGGGCAGTATGCCTTTTCATTGTTCCCTCAAGGAGAACAACCATATGACAGTTCACAACAGAATTCAGGTCAATCTGGAATTGCATCAAGTAGTTGGGTGCCAATACTGCCTCAACAGCCAAGAGTTGTATATTCAATGCAACCAAATCTACCTGTTTCAAATATTCCCACTACACCAGCTATTATAACGGTCTCGCAAGTACAAGTGCTACCTGTTGTATGTCAACCTCAAGTCTCTCAAGTCATAATACAACAACCTCTTGTCTCAACGACTCAACCACAATCGCTGATTAGTGGCTCCTTAACTGAAGCAACTCAGGCTCAAATGGGTACTATCACCCCTCATCTTGGTCAATCATCCAGTATTGGACAACAACAAATGGCTTCACAACCATGGCTGGTGCAATATCAACAATTGCAATTCCAACAAGCTTACCAAGGACATGAGCAACAAAACTTTGCAGGTAATGGGCAGCGGTATATTCAAAACGGTCACCATCAATCATATCATAATGGTGTTGATGCCTCGAAAATCGCTGCAACAACATCGGGGATAACCACCCGGTCCGGACCTTAGTACAACTCCTTTTCCGTTTGGAATAGTGGCTCCGACTGGGGATAATGGGACCAGTTTCCCAAAAGTGGATAAACGGGATGAATGGATGATTTATAAAATAGACTAACGGTGAGCGAATAACTAAATCTATTGACAAGAATACAAAAACTATGAACTATCCCGGGAATCTATTGAGTATTAAAGTGTAGCGTTTGATGGTCTGTGTCTAAAGACAGGCATATAGATGACTCCATCTAACAGACATAGATATTAATTCATTCAAGATTACTGTGCCTAAATAGTTAAGCAAAGCGATTAAAGTGATATTACCACACTCATTATTTATATTATCGACATATACATGATTAAAAGGAAAGCATATCATAAAACATCCAATAGTGGAAAGAATGTAGAATTGCTGTTAAAGCGCATGCATATAATCAACAATAGCAAGGATAATCAAATAACAATTCACATAACAGGAATGAATTCAGACATAGATAGAAATACCATATGAGCTGCTTTGACACTCTCGATATCAATCGCTACTTGTAATTCTTCCTTCAACGCAGAAACATTCTCAACAAAGACAATAGTGCACAATTGCATAAAAAGCCTCCTTGTTGAATTAAGAACAACTGGTCCAGTTTCATAAAAGAATATTGACTGAAGCACAATAGTGCAAACTTCAGTCTTTAAGTCTGGTACAAAACTTTACGACCCTTTCCAAAACAATGAAAGGGTCTATAAATACTAAATTAATCTAAATATCTACTAAACTGAAATCCTACTAAATTGGTATCAATAAATCTTGATCCTATTTTCCTCAGCGATCTGGCAATCGGCGGCATGATTCATCAAGTAGGCTGCTTGCCTTTAAATCTGAGCTAACTTATCGCAAGCATTGGCTCTACTTCAGGAGGTTTGTTGAGGCGCGAACTGAGCTGGGCGGCGTAGGTGGCATCCTGAATATCGGGAATTATATACCCGATCGCATCTGTTAGGCACTTAAGGGCGGCTCTCTGTGTATGCGGCTTTACCAGGAAGAGCTAATATGCTTCCATGGTTAAACTGTTAATCCCAGCGATTAATCTTCCCTTTTCCTCTAAATCAGGATAACATGATTGCTCCAATGTGTTTGTTGTTGTCAACCTTCCTGGTGTACATTAGGAAATCATATTTGATAAGTAGAGAGTGTTGTTAACTAGTTCAACCAGGTTGCTGGAAGTTGATTTACATCTCGAAGCTGCCCTCTCTGCTTTCATCATCTGAGACTGCCATTCTGTGAAGAGTATATCTTTATGTGTTTCTAAGATTCTGGGCAAATTTGCTGCTCTCCCTTGTTCAGAATCTTGCCAGTCAAGAAATGCAGCTATGATTTCTTCGGCTTGATCCAATTCATTCCTAGCCTTCTCTACCTGCTGATTTATGGATGTCGTTAATTCACAGAGTGGCTTTGCCTGAGAGATTTGTTGACACAGAAGCCTAATTTGAGATATTAATGCAGTGTTTATTTGTAATGCTTCTGCTCTGAATTCAGCCACTTGTGGAGCGCCCTTTATTATTTCGAGCTGCGATGACAATTGAGCGATTTGCTCATCCTTTGTTTTCATCATTTGCTCGTTTGCTGCCCTTAATTGTGCCAATGCCTCTGATAATTCCTTCTGTTTCTGGATCGCGTTTTGGTCGATCCTTTGCTTTTCTACCTGCAATTGCTGAGTTAGTTGACTGTTCATTTGCTGTTGTGTCAACAATTGCTGCTCTGCCTTCTGCTTTGTCTGAGCCAATTATGCCTGTATTGCGAAAATTTCTTGATCCTTGGTTTTCAGTAGAAGACTCACCTCCGATGCCTTATCGATTGTCGCTGCCGAATAGGCTCCCGCATACTGTGACAGTTTTGTCAGGTCATCGGAGGGGTCGAATTCCTCCTTCCAAACCACGCTGCCCATAACAGTTTGTTCTGGGAAAAGGGGAGGTTGATCAATCTTCCTTCTTTTCCTTTGTCGTTTTACCACTGCTTTATGCCTCGGGCTGTAGAAAACATCCAGGGGAGGAATATCTTCTACCTAGAGAATGATTTGGTTGGAGGGGTCTTTTGGTATTACCTCAACATCCTTAGAAATGGGTGGGCCGCTGGTTCCACTTAGAACCTGAGGTGAAGTGATGTCCTGTGTATCATTTGTCTTGGAAGTGTCTGTATCCTTGAAACATTCCAACCCACTGATGATAGAGTCAAATTTCTTCCATTCCTGGAGCAATTTAGGGTCAATACGAGTATCTATATTGACATCAATGGTGGTTTGTTTTTGCTTTTTGGCTTGGGACTCCTTCCGAACTTCTTCTTGCTCTTTCTTCTGTTGCTCCTCTTGTTCCTTCTTTTGTCTTTCCTCATGTTCCTTCTTTTGTTGTTCCTCTTTCTCTTTCCTCTGTTTCTCCTCCTGTGCTCTCTTCTGCCTTTCTTCTTTTTCTTTTCTCTGCCTTTCCTCCTGTTCCTTCTTATGATCCTTTGTTATAACCGGAGGTTCCTCTGACTGTTGCCGACCAGGCTCGCTTGATGATGTCGCCGGGGTTGTTGCTAGTAAATCTAGAGGCAGAGTTTGCAACCTCTGTTCTCTAAGTTTATTAAACTCAGTCAACCCTTCATCATTATATTTCATTCTAGCGAATTCTCTAGCCTGACCTATTGATTCGGCTGAAATGAACAGGTCGTCAAACCTATCTTCTTTATGCTCAAATTTTGTCAATTTGGCTTGTTCTAGTGCATTATAGGCAACTTTCTTTGGATCAAATGGCCTATTTGGGATAGTCGCCAGAGTTAAGGATTGAATCTTTGTGGCTTCCTTTTCTGCATGTTTGAGATCATGCAGGGTATAGGCACCACACCTCAAGGGAAAAGAGGGCCAGCCCCTCTTCTTTTCTTTCTTGAGAGTCTGTGTAACACTCTCAGCCGTAATCTAATAAGCGATTTCTCTTGCTAGCAGTTTATCTGGTATGTACAAAGGGAGAACATGTGGGTTGGCTTGGCTGCCGAAAACTCTTATGTAGGTAAATCTCTCCTCTCCAAACCAACTCCCTACCGCTGTTAAATCAAATGAAGCTTGGTAGGAAATCTTGGGAATGTGTTTATCAAAAATAAAATAATAAATAGGCAACATAAAGCCATTGTAGATTTGGTACAGATGGTGCTTGTAAGAGGACTTCCATAATTTCTGATGGTATATGTGGATAGCCGTGGGATCTTGTGGCGTCCACCTCCAGCCGAGCACGGGAAATTCAGAATTGAAACATAATGTATCTAAAATATATGCACTGTAATAGAATGGGGGAATTTTCCTTTCAGAGATGACAGTCTGATTTCTAAAATCAAGAACAGCTTTGGCTAGTTTATCTGAGAGAATAGTGGCCCAATCCATTATTTGACTGTTCACTGCAGCTTCCATTAAAGGAACCATCTCTATGGTGAAGTTAGAGGAGTCATGCAATCCCCACAATCTACACATCATTATTCCAGTGTAGCAATAAGGAGAAGCCAGGGAATCAACTGAGTACTTACCGGAAGATTCGTGTTTGTGCTTGGCCGGATTTTGTCTCCAATCCCGGATGGGTTCGGATTCAACTTCATTTTCATTTGCGAATTTCTCCAGGAATGCCTTATTGTATATCTTCTCTGGCTTAGGCAAATGGTACATTTGCCTCAAGTCCTCAGCTTTGAACGACCCGAAAATCCTCCCATCCTTGGTGCTAAAGGTTCTGTCCATGATTGGGATTTCTTCGATTGCCCAACGTACTACATCTGTGTATGGGAGAATTTGCTCCCTGGCTGCTATCCTGTGAAGGAAGGAGTCAGCTAAATCCTTAAGAGTGCACTCAGATTTTTGAGTGGAATCAGCAGTAGCTTCTACTATTGTCACCGAAGGTTCTTCAATCTCGATTAAGTTGTAGGTACCCTGCCAAGTAGTTTTGCCGAGACCTGAACATGTTGTATCCGAAATTAATCCTTTCTTCTTGTCAGTGAGAACCTGTCCTGCAGCTGGCGTAGTGGAAGCACCTGTGGTCTTCTTGGATTTCTTCCCCATTTTTCTTGAGCTTTCTCCTTTGGATGAATTCTTCACAGAGGCACAATTATACGTAATACAGAGAAATAGTAATGAAAACTTGCAAGTGATGAGAAATATTGACAGATGCGTAATAAGGGATTAGCTTTTAAAATGGGCGCAGACACAATCCATGGGAGGATTTTAGGACTTACGATCACATTAAATGGCCGTTTAAAACCTGCCAATCTTAAATGCCCATTATATCGTTAATCGGCCGAATGATTCATTTAAGCGTGCTGTGGGCGTTTTGGCGGTTGTGCGCAGGCGAATCGTTGTTGGACAGATCAAGCCTTTAATATGAAACAAATCATGATATCCCTTCATCTAACGGATTTTTCGAAAACTGTGCTTTATCGCAATCGGTCATCGGGGCAACCTTAAACCTTTTGTATTGACACTATTCAAAACCTCCGATCGTCGACAGCGATATCGCATCGCGTCGGGAGAATGAGGATTATATATAATATTGACAGCCTGCCGTCGATTTTCCGATTGCAATATCGCATCGCATCGGAATACATTACTCGGGCACCTTAACAATGTGCATGAAATACTGCCGATTGCCGGTTGCGATATTGCATCGCATCGTGGTATTGGCATCACATAAGATATGTATTATATATCGCCGATCACCGATAGCCGATTGCGCTTCGCATCGGGGCTAATGGCATGGGGGCGCTTTAAAATGTGCATGAAGTATTGCCGATAGCCGATAGCCGATAGCTGATATCGCATCGGCGGAGACCAATGTGCCACTTACTTATGCTTCCTTATGTCATTGCGATATGCGATCTTTCGATCGCTTTATCGCAATGAAAAAGGATTGTTTTATTTGATCACATGGGTTTTTCAAAAGGTTTTTGTATAATTTATTCATTTGGTTTTCGGACCATTTTGAAAGATACAATGTTGATACCAATTAAACTCTAAGGGACCCATTTCGTATGATAATTTTGGGAATAAAAATGTTATGAAATGGGGGGTTGTTGTGGAGCACAACAATTGGCGATTTGCTGGAAGAAACAGTTATCTCTGAAAAGTATAGAAATACTTAAACTTTTTTCACAATAGAGTTCTAATCAAAGGGGAAAATTCTAATATAATTAGGTATATATGCATTCCGAGTAAAATGAAACTATTTTGCTAACTTCCTCTCTTTTTAAAGAAAATAGATACATTCTAAGTTTTAAATAGGCCTCTATGGGTTTATAATGATAAAACAGAAAACTTTTCCAAATCAGCTTTTATAGTAAACTCATCTGTCATAGGTAGAGCCTCTGTTGCCAGCAAACATTTATAGTTTCGACAGGGATACCTTTTAACCATGCTATTGTCCATTGTTCCATCCAATTAAGAGTGTGATTAACAGAATGAATTCAAAACATGTTTTCATATTTTGTATTTCATTTCCTTTTTTCTGTTATTGATAAGATAAAAAGCGATTGTCCTGGTTTGGTGGCCAGCTATTGACAATGCCATTCACTGGTAGTAATCTAACCGAACAAGCCGGCTCGTGATGAGACCCCTTGTCTTATAATTCTAAGCCATTACCCTGTTATGGTATGCAGTATTGGTAATGTCGGTTAAACTATTTCCCTATGAACATGGTAAGCAGGCTTTTAATAAGACCTCTTATCTTTTCTATCAAATATTTTAGAATTACACTCTGAGTAATCATAAACTTTAGTGAATGGGATGAACAATTTTTTCCTTAAGAGTAAATGGATGACAGGGTAAGAGTTGAAGATGCTGAAATTGGATAACCTTTTGAGACCAATTTGAAAACAGAAAATGATTTACAATACTTCTATACTTTGAGAGGAGTTCACAAAACTTGAAGTATGTTTTCAGAATACAATGATACCGAATTTCCTTGAAATTATCCCTTTTGGTTAAGAGTTCTATTATTTAAAAGCAAATATCCATACTACTTCTGTGGGACAACTTTTCAAACACAACAAAAGGTCAATGGAAGTTATCTTACAACTTTATTTCCTAAAAATTCTACAAACTACAAAATCCTATTAAAATAAAAGGAGAAGGGGTTACCTCCTCAATTGAAGAATTTTTTCACGATCAGGCCATTAACAGGGAGAGAATCTCTCGAACCTAATAAATCTTGCAATATAAAGGTCGAATGGCCTATCTTTTCACAAATATGAAATGGTCCAAAACACATCTTCTGGAACTTGGTGTGTTTACCCTTGTCTTCATGGGCTTTGTCCCATTTCAGGACTAAATCACCGACTTGGAATTGTTTTGAACCGGATGAGACTGAATCAAAAGCTGCCTTGATGATTTGTTGATGTTTGGCATGAATAACCCTGGCTTTTTCTCTTTCCTCTTCTAATTTTAGAATTTGATCATGTCTAAGCTGAATAGAAGAAGAAGGAGTTTCCTCAATGTACTGTACTAGGGCTAAAGAAGGAAGAACAAGATTTGTGGGTAGTACTTCTTCTTTTCCATACACGAGATTGAATGGGGAAGATCCTATAGAAACTTTCTGCATTATCCTATCAGCCCATAATGCAAACATTAAGGACTTGTGCCAGTTTTTATGATTCTGTTCAATAGTTCGCTTAATGATTTTGATCAGATTTTTATTAGTAGACTCTGCTAAACCATTACCCTGGGGATAGTAATTAGCAGAATATTTTAATTTAAATCCTCTTTTAATAGCGAAATCAAACATAGCATTGCCTAAAAAGTAAGATGCATTATCAAAAACAAGAGCATTTGGGACACCAAACCTGGTAATGATGAATTGATCTATGAATTCAATGATTGCTTCAGAATTTGCTGTCTTCAAAGGGATTGCCTCAACCCACTTAGTAAAATAATCGGTAGCGGTAAGGATATACTTATGTTGTTTGGAAGACGGTGGAGTGATTTCCCCAATGATATCCAATCCCCATTGCTCAAATGGTTGTTCAATGTTGACTGGTTGCAGAGGGAACGCTGGTTTACGTTGTCTTCCACTCGAAGTTTGACAATTGAGGCATTTCCTTACATACTCGTGGGAATCTTTAAACAAAGTGGGCCAATAGTAACCAGCATGAATAATTTTGTGAGCTGTTGTATCAGCTCCAAAATGTCCTCCCGCTGGTCCATCATGTAACTCCTGCAAAACATTTTGTGCTTCAGTTTTCTCAAGGCATCTCAATAAGATGGAATCATAATTCTGCTTAAAAAGCACATCATCAATAATTGTAAAATTCTTTGCTTTCAACCTAATGGCCCTTTTGTTCTTGTAAGATAGGTTTGGAGGTGCATAACCATTCTTTAAATAAAAGATTAAATCTGCATATTGAGATTCGGAATCAGTAACACTTATCTGATTGATTTCTTCAGTTTGATCTGTATCGCTTGATTCTGGAATGTTGGATGCTCCTGCCAATATCCCGCAAAAACCTTGACCTCTAACAATCTTTGCTGGTTTAATTTCTAAGTCATACTCTTGAAGCGCTGTGACCCAGTTTGCCCTTTTTTCACCCATTTCTTTTTGGATTAATAGTTGCCTAACTGCAGGGAAAGGAACTATAACTTTTGTGTGGGTTTTCAAAAGGAAGGGTCTATAATGCTTGACTGCTTTAAATACAGCAAAGGCTTGTTTTTCTACTTCGGAGTAATTCAATTCGGCACCTTGAAGATTTGAACTAAAGAATGAAATGGGCGCTTCAAGATTGTGATCATTTAGCTGCGTGAGTACTGCAACATACGACGAGTTGGATGCGATGGTATACAATGTAAAATGATTAGAAAAATTTGGAGTATTTAAGGCTGGGGCATTGATTATTGATTGCTTGATTAGATCAAAAGCTTCTTTTTCTGCTAATCCCCACTTAAAGACTGAATTTTTCTTAATCATTGTTTGAAGTGGCAAAATAATTTGAGAAAAATCTGGGACAAATCTTTTAACAAAATTGATCTGGCCTAAAAATGACTGCATCGATTTTTTATTGTGCGGGAAAGGGATTTCAGAGATTTCTTTGATTCGATCAGGATCAATATAAATTCCATCTTTGGACACAATAAAACCCAAGAGCTTCCCTTGATCAAGAGAAAAGAAAGACTTTTTAGGGTTAAGAGAAATACCATATCTTTTGCAACGTTGAAAAATTTGATTTAGATCATGCAAATGATTATACCTCTCCTTAGAGAATACAGTAATATCGTCTATATAGACGACTACTGTTCTATTAATCAACCCTCTAAAAGCTATATCCATAGCTCTTTGGAATGTTGCCCCTGCATTTATAAGTCCGAAAGGCATTTTCTGATATGCATATGTTCCCCATTTTGTTCTGAATGTGGTTTTAAGCTGGTCATCAGGGTGAACCAAGACTTGGTTATATCCTGAAAAACCATCAAGAAAGGACATCAATTCAGAACCTGCTACTGATTGGAGTATTTGCTCCATAGTAGGTAATGGGAAATTGTCTTTCAAGCTCGCCTTGTTCAAATTTCTGAAATCAATACAAATTCGGATGTCGCCATTTTTCTTTCTGACTGGCACCATATTAGAGACCAAGTTTGAGTGTCGGACAGGAAAAATAATCTTGGCTCTCAAGAGTTTGTTAAGTTCCGATTTTATCTGGCTCTCTAAGTTTGGATGTATTTTTCTTAACTTTTACTGAATCGGTTTCTGATCGGGAAGCATAGGAATGGTATGCTGGATAATGGATGTATCATATGTCTTCAAATCATCGTATTTCCAAGCAAAGACCTGTTTATTTTTCCTTAACAGTCTTATGAATGCCTCCTTCTCTTCCAAGGAAAGTCCTAATCCTAAATTAATATTTTGAGGAGCATGCTCAGTACCTAGATTTATCAATTCAAACCTTAGGGTAGAGCTTTGGAGCTTTGCATTAGTTACAGGTTTAAACCTGTCTTTAATATCATAAAGATCTTCCAGCTTTACCACAGGCTTAGGAATTGCATTTTCCTGAGGTGTTTCTCTCATTTGGGAGTCATGCTCATCTTCCTCAATGATTTGATTATCATAGGACTTTTCAGAAATTAGAAATTGTAAAATATCTGCATCATGGTTGAATACTCTCCAATTAGTGACATTGTCAGGAATTGAAGGCCTAAAAAGCAATTCTACGAAAAATCTATCTGGGCTGTAGTCTTCAGAAGGTAGAAGCTTGGAATCTACATTGGCTAGGAGATCGGCTGCCGAGTTTTGAGATCTGGGGATGGAGGAAATGTTGAATGCGGAAAAGTGCGAAGTAAGTTCTTGTACTAGCGATTGATAATGCTTGAGGTGACTTGAAAGACAATGGATTGCATTCCTCACCTGTTTAACAATAATTTCAGAATCGCCGAATACTTTCAAATATTGCACTTTAAGACCGATCGATTTATACAGTCCCTGGACTAAGGCTTCATATTCGGCTGTATTGTTAGTGCATTCAAATTCCAGCCTACAGGACAGCATTGTCTTTTCTCCTTGTGGGCTAACCAAAATACATCCTGCTCCTGAGCCCTCGCTAGACTTGGACCCATCGAAGTATAAAGACCAAAATAAAGAAGTATTAACAAATGTATTTACAGTTTTCTCAGCATCATTGAAACATCTAGACCTATCTGTTTGTGAAAAATTCTCAATCTGAGATGTAAAATGATTTACTGAGAAAGGGGATGGTTGGGCAACAAAGTTACCAAAAAATGACTCTGATGAATAATTCCCCAAAATGTTGTTGTTGAATGCTACCGGCTGGTTTTCTTGCTCAAATTCAGTAACTGTGTGGGTCATATGTTTCTCTCGATCGATCCTTATTTGATTTGGCTTACCCTTATAGGGAAGCCACATATGTGACCAATCAGTAGAAATATATCCATGCAATTTTTCGGACCAATCCCTACTCAAAATTAGACCATAAAATTCAGGTATATCGGCTATTACGATGTCAATCCTTTGTACTACTCTGGGATCAGCAGACAACCTGATAGTTATGGAATTAATTTCTCTCACAACCTGCACTTTGGTCCTGTCCAACTGTACAATATGGATAGCAGACTTCTGGGGTTCAATGTTCAGTTTAGAACAAACTGAAGCTGGCATTATGTTAGATGATGCCCCTGAGTCAATTAAATAGTTGTGCAGGTTTCTGTTGTAAATCTCATAGGTTAGCAGGAAGGGTGGAGTATGAGAATTTGATCTATCTCCAATCAGAACTGAATCGGTAGCTTCAACCATACCTGGAGGAGGTTGGCCTGAATCATTAGCAGCTTTTGCACTGGGAAGTGGTGTAGAGGGAACAACATTCAATTCTTTAAGAAGTAATTTCTGCTGATGCTTTAATTTACTAAGTTCAAACATGGTAATGTTTGCTTTAGTTTTCTTCATGTCATCAACAATGTTATACTCCATTGAATCGGATACCACTAATGTTTTGGATGTTGAAGGAGTACTAAAAGTTGAAGGCTGGTTTTGGGGAACTGCTACAGGTGATTTCTTTGCAGGTGTTTTTTCTTTGGTTGTAGCAGCACCCGCACTCCTTTTCTTTGATGTTACCTGAATAGGTTCAGAAGTACTTTTTCTCCTAGTAGTGACCGGGAACGCTTCTTCTTCATTATCAGTATCGGAGTTGGGGAGTATAAAATCCCACATTCCATGAAATTCTACTACTTCTTCTTCATCATCAGTAGGTGCGATTGCTTCCTCTTCCTCTTCTTCTTCTTGCTCTAAGTCTGCATTAGATATGACATTTGGGGGCTTTGACTCATTTCTCCTAGAAGTTCTAAAGGGCCTTTTGGTTGAGGTTTCTGCTACCTGCTTCTTTATTTCAACCATTTCATTTGATAACGTTTTTAGGACTTTTTGCAAACCTTCCATGTCATATGGGTCTTTTGGGGTCTTCTTCCTTGAGTCATCTTTGAAAGAGACTTTTTTGGCTTTTCTGTCTTCCAGAGCAGCTTTCTTCTCTAGAGCATTGATGCGTTTTTCCACAGCAAGTGCTTCTCTCATATTTTCAGCTAAGGTAGGCTTCCCAGCCCTGTCTACAAAAATGGCTATATTGGCAGGTAGGGCGGTGATATACCATTCGCTTCGAATTTGTTCACTTGGTTTGGAAGCTGTAGGGATTTTATTGAGGAGTTTATTGAAGCGAGCATTAAATTCCTTGATTGGTTCCCTATGCTCTATTCTCAGATTGGAGAGATCGTTTATTAAAGTAGCCAAAGACCTATCATCTCCATATTTGGTAAGAAACTGCTCTTGGCAAGTGTTCCAACTAGTAATGGAACCAGAGGGTAAAGAGAAATACCAGGATCCTGCTGATCCTTGCAAGGTGTAAGGGAAAAGTCTAACAACAACATCTTGTTCTGTTACTCCTTTCAAGTTGATTGCTAACATGAAATTATTAATGTGTTCCTCAGCCTGGGTCCCATCATCTGGATTAAACTTGGGTAGCCATTTTTCAGGATAATCTGGTAATGGATGCAATGGCGCAGGCATATTGACTGCACCAGGTCTGGTCCATGGATCTGCCATTATAATAGCAGTAGTGGATGATACTACCGCTGGAACTCCAGATGTCTGGGAAGGAAGTAATATTGAGGAGTGAGCAGGTTGGGATGCTGAAGCTTCTAATCCCTGGTGAACAACAATATGTAATAGGGGAGTGGATGGTTGAATTTGCAGATGGGAAGTTGAAATGGAGGATGTGGATGAAAGCTCTTCACTGTCAGATCCTTTAGTAATTTTCTTCGCCTTTTTCCTTTTGGGTAAAGGGAACTCAGTGGGTTCAATACCGAGCTTTTCGCTCTGAAGTCTGGTGAGAGGATGAGATAAATTGAACTGCGAAGTCGCACTGCTTTGTGATACCTCAGATTTCTGTGGTGAAATCGAGAAGCTCTGAAGTTTGTGAATAAGAGACTGAACTTCAGGTGATTCAAGACTTAATTGTTCTGGAGTATGATGGGTTAGAGTAGTGGTAGTTGATTCCTCTTCTTCTTGTTTGGATACTGGAGAACCAGCATGCGAATGAGAAGTTCAAGGGGATTCAGAGGGAGAATTACTCTTAGAATGGCTTGCAGATTTGGGTTTGTTTGCCATTCACAGTCAGGCCCTCCTTCTAGCACCAAAAATGTTGATGCCTCGAAAATCGCTCCAACAACATCGGGGATAACCACCCGGTCCGGACCTTAGTACAACTCCTTTTCCATTTGGAATAGTGGCTCCGACTGGGGATAATGGGACCAGTTTCCCAAAAGTGGATAAACGGGATGAATGGATGATTTATAAAATAGACTAACAGTGAGCGAATAACTAAATCTATTGACAAGAATACAAAAACTATGAACTATCCCGGGAATCTATTGAGTATTAAAGTGTAGCGTTTGATGGTCTATGTCTAAAGACAGGCATATAGATGACTCCATCTAACAGACATAGATATTAATGTTGGCATTATGATTCAAGTGTTGTCCTTGATGGCAACTCACTCAGAGGTTGGTACAGTTGCTCAGAGGTTGGTACAGGTGATGGCAACTTAATCAGAAGACAGATCTTAGTACAGCAGGCCAAGAAAGTTCATACACGCAGGTTCATTAAGCCCAAGTCGCGTGTACACGCAGGTTGGCTTCAGTAAAAGAGCGTGTATGTGAAAACGTACCTTTGGTCCATGGCGGTTAGTCCTTGGAAGTTGTGCCTATGGTTTTGGACCATGGCGTCTCGACGGACGTGTTGATCCCTAGTTTTGAAGTTGATGGTATTGTGTTACTATGGTTTTGGACCGTGGTATTGTAAAGGGCCTAAGGCTATATAAGGAGAAGATCATTAGGCAAATGAAGGTGGCAAGGTGCAAGAGTGTGTGTGAGTGATGAAGATCTGAGGAAGTGTGAGATCCAAATGCTGGTTATGGGTTGGTGATCTGAACCAAGGTTTCACTCATGTGGAGGATGATGAATGATGGAACGAGATCTCAAGGCTTGGAATGATTATCTTCATATGGTTTGACTGTGGATAGATCAGATCTACTGACGCATGTTTATTATTATGATCTGGGTATGTTTTGATGTCTGATATAGCTGCAGAGTTATAAGTTAGAATTTGCAGATCTGTACGCGGGTTGGCTTTGGTAAAAGAGCGTATACACGCAGGTTGGGTTCATCCAAGTAGCGTATACAATGTGAAGTATGATATTTGAAGATGAAGTTGGATCTGGTTGTTGTTATGTTGTCTGGTTGTTGTTGACAGGGTTACAGTGATTCAGAATTGGGTGTTTCAGTGATTGATGATGCAGGTTGTTCTACAATGGTGATTGTTTCATGGATCCAGTATGAAAATGTATGAAACGTGGTCCCGGGAAGATCGTAGGCCGGCACCTACGTACTGGTAAACATATCAGCCAGTACAAGAGCCAAGGGGGTTGTAGCTCCCTTCCAGGAGCAGCTGGAAAACGAATGAAGGTTGTAGCCTTCTGTAGGGTTGGCACCTACGTACTAGTAAATGGATCGGCTAGTACAAGAGCTATGAAGGTTGTAGCCTTCTGTAGGGTTGGTACCTACGTACTAGTAAATGGATCGGCTAGTACAAGAGCTATGAGGGTTGTAGCCCTCTGCAGGTTGCAGCCTGCGCGCTGGTAAATGACTGCACCAGTGCATTGTAAAAGAAGTTTCTTATTAAAGAAGAAAGAGACGAATTGCAGCAGGTGGTTTTCACCCACATTGGGTTTCCACCTTATATCATGGTGTTCATGTGTGTGGCTCTTGTGTGATGTTCTGTTCTGTTATTCTGCACCTGTTTACTGTTAATATGCTTAATAATGATCTGATGCATTTACTGAAGATTAAGCTAACTGAATTATAAGATCTCTGGATATACGCGAGTTTCATTAGACACAGTAGCGTGTACACGCGGGTTCACTTAATTGAAGTAGCGTATATGTTTCTGAGCATGAAATTGAAAAAGTTTGATTGATCTGATAATACTGATTCACCCCCCCTCTCAGTATTATTTCCAACAATTAATTCATTCAAGATTACTATGCCTAAATAGTTAAGCAAAGCGATTAAAGCGATATTACCACACTCATTATTTATATTATCGACATATACATGATTAAAAGGAAAGCATATCATAAAACATCCAATAGTGGAAAGAATGTAGAATTGCTGTTAAAGCGCATGCATATAATCAACAATAGCAAGGATAATCAAATAACAATTCACATAACAGGAATGAATTCAGACATAGATAGAAATACCATATGAGCTGCTTTGACACTCCCGATATCAATCGCTACTTGTAATTCTTCCTTCAACGCAGAAACATTCTCAACAAAGACAATAGTGCACAATTGCATAAAAAGCCTCCTTGTTGAATTAAGAACAACTGGTCCAGTTTCATAAAAGAATATTGACTGAAGCACAATAGTGCAAACTTCAGTCTTTAAGTCTGGTACAAAAATTTACGACCCTTTCCAAAACAATGAAAGGGTCTATAAATACTAAATTAATCTAAATATCTACTAAACTGAAATCCTACTAAATTGGTATCAATAAATCTTGATCCTATTTTCTTCAGCGATCTGGCAATCGGCGGCATGATTCATCAAGTAGGCTGCTTGCCTTTAAATCTGAGCTGACTTATCGCAAGCATTGGCTCTACTTCAGGAGGTTTGTTGAGGCACGAACTGAGCTGGGTGGCGTAGGTGGCATCCTGAATATCGGGAGTTATATACCCGATCGCATCTGTTAGGCACTTAAGGGCGGCTCTCTGTGTATGCGGCTTTACCAGGAAGAGCCAATATGCTTCCATGGTTAAACTGTTAATCCCAGCGATTAATCTCCCCTTTTCCTCTAAATCAGGATAACATGATTGCTCCAATGTGTTTGTTGTTGTCAACCTTCCTGGTGTACATTGGGAAATCATATTTGATAAGTAGAGAGTGTTGTTAACTAGTTCAACCAGGTTGCTGGAAGTTGATTTACATCTCGAAGCTGCCCTCTCCGCTTTCATCATCTGAGACTGCCATTCTGTGAAGAGTATATCTTTATGTGTTTCTAAGATTCTAGGCAAATTTGCTGCTCTCCCTTGTTCAAAATCTTGCCAGTCAAGAAATGCAGCTATGATTTCTTCGGCTTGATCCAATTCATTCCTGGCCTTCTCTACCTGTTGATTTATGGATGTCGTTAATTCACAGAGTGGCTCTGCCTGAGAGATTTGTTGACACAGAAGCCTAATTTGAGATATTAATGCAGTGTTTATTTGTAATGCTTCTGCTCTGAATTCAGCCACTTGTGGAGCGCCCTTTATTATTTCGAGCTGCGATGACAATTGAGCGATTTGCTCATCCTTTGTTTTCATCATTTGCTCGTTTTCTGCCCTTAATTGTGCCAATGCCTCTGATAATTCCTTCTGTTTCTGGATCGCGTTTTGGTCGATCCTTTGCTTTTCTACCTGCAATTGCTGAGTTAGTTGACTGTTCATTTGCTGTTGTGTCAACAATTGCTGCTCTGCCTGCTCTGCCTTCTGCTTTGTCTCAGCCAATTCTGCCTGTAATGCGAAAATTTCTTGATCCTTGGTTTTCAGTAGAAGACTCACCTCCGATGCCTTATCGATTGTCGCTGTCGAATAGGCTCCCGCATACTGTGACATTTTTGTCAGGTCATCGGAGGGGTCAAATTCCTCCTTCCAAACCACGCTGCCCGTAACAGTTGGTTCTGGGAAAAGGGGAGGTTGATCAATATTCCTTCTTTTCCTTTGTCGTTTTACCACTGCTTTATGCCTCGGGCTGTAGAAAACATCCAGGGGAGGAATATCTTCTACCTGGAGAATGATTTGGTCAGAGGGGTCTTTTGGTATTACCTCAACATCCTTAGAAATGGGTGGGCCGTTGGTTCCACTTAGAACCTGAGGTGAAGTGATGTCCTGTGTATCGTTTGTCTTGGAAGTGTCTGTATCCTTGGAACATTCCAACCCACTGATGATAGAGTCAAATTGCTTCCATTCCTGGAGCAATTTAGGGTCAATACGAGTATCTATATTGACATCAATGGTGGTTTGTTTTTGCTTTTCGGCTTGGGACTCCTTCCGGACTTCTTCCAGCTCTTTCTTCTGTTGCTCCTCTTGTTCCTTCTTTTGTCTTTCCTCCTGTTCCTTCTTTTGCTGTTCCTCTTTCTCTTTCCTCTGTTTCTCCTCTTGTGCTCTCTCCTGCCTTTCTTCTTTTTCTTTTCTCTGCCTTTCCTCCTGTTCCTTCTTATGATCCTTTGTTATAACCTTAGGTTCCTTTGACTGTTGCCGACCAGGATCGCTTGATGATGTCGCCGGGGTTGTTGCTAGTAAATCTAGAGGCAGAGTTTGCAACCTCTGTTCTCTAAGTTTATTAAACTCAGTCAACCCTTCATCATTATATTTCATTCTAGCGAATTCTCTAGCCTGACCTATTGATTCGGCTGAAATGAACAGGTCGTCAAACGTATCTTCTTTATGCTCAAATTTTGTCAATTTGGCCTGTTCTAGTGCATTATAGGCAACTTTCTTTGGATCAAATGGCCTATTTGGGATAGTCACCAGAGTTAAGGATTGAATCTTTGTGGCTTCCTTTTCTGCATGTTTGAGATCATGCAGGGTATAGGCACCACACCTCAAGGGAAAAGAGGGCCAGCCCCTCTTCTTTTCTTTCTTGAGAGTCTGTGTAACACTCTCAGCCGTAATCTGATAAGCGATTTCTCTTGCTAGCAGTTTATCTGGTATGTACAAAGGGAGAACATGTGGGTTGGCTTGGCTGCCGAAAACTCTTATGTAGGTAAATATCTCCTCTCCAAACCAACTCCCTACCGCTGTTAAATCAAACGAAGCTTGGTAGGAAAACTTGGGAATGGGTTTATCAAAAATAGAATAATAAATAGGCAACATAAAGCCATTGCAGATTTGGTACAGATGGTGCTTGTAAGAGGACTTCCATAATTTCTGATGGTATATGTGGATAGCCGTGGGATCTTATGGCGTCCACCTCCAGCCGAGCACGGGAAATTCAGAATTGAAACATAATGTATCTAAAATATATGCACTGTAATAGAATGGGGGAATTTTCCTTTCAGAGATGACAGTCTGATTTCTAAAATCAAGAACAGCTTTGGCTAGTTTATCTGAGAGAATAGTGGCCCAATCCATTATTTGACTGTTCACTGCAGCTTCCATTAAAGGAACCATCTCTATGGTGAAGTTAGAGGAGTCATGCAATCCCCACAATCTACACATCATTATTCTAGTGTAGCAATAAGGAGAAGCCAGGGAATCAACTGAGTACTTACCGAAAGATTCGTGTTTTTGCTTGGCCGGATTTTGTCTCCAATCCCGGATGGGTTCGATTCAACTTCATTTTCATTTGCAAATTTCTCCAGGAACGCCTTATTGTATATCTTCTCTGGCTTAGGCAAATGGTACATTTGCCTCAAGTCCTCAGCTTTGAATGACCCGAAAATCCTCCCGTCCCTGGTGCTGAAGGTTCTGTCCATGATTGGGATTTCTTCGATTGCCCAACGTACTACATCTGTGTATGGGAGAATTTGCTCCTTGGCTACTATCCTGTGAAGGAAGGAGTCAACTAAATCCTTAAGAGTGCACTGAGATTTCCGAGTGGAATTAGAAGTAGCTTCTACTATTGTCACCGAAGGTTCTCCAATCTCGATTAAGTTGTAGGTACCCTGCCAAGTAGTTTTGCCGAGACTTGAACATGTTGTATCCGAAATTAATCCTTTCTTCTTGTCAGTGAGAACCTGTCCTGCAGCTGGCGTAGTGGAAGCGCCTGTGGTCTTCTTGGATTTCTTCCCCATTTTGCTTGAGCTTTCTCCTTTGGATGAATTCTGCACAGAGGCGCAAATATACGTAATACAGAGAAATAGCAATGAAAACTTGCAAGTGATGAGAAATATTGATAGATGCGTAATAAGGGATTAGCTTTTAAAATGGGCGTAGACATAATCCATGGGAGGATTTTAGGACTTACGATCACATTAAATGGCCGTTTAAAACCTGCCAATCTTAAATGCCCATTATATCGTTAATCAGCCGAATGATTCATTTAAGCGTGCTGTGGGCGTTTTGGCGGTTGTGCGCAGGCGAATCATTGTTGGACAGATCAAGCCTTTAATATGAAACAAATCATGATATCCCTTCATCTAACGGCTTTTTCGAAAACTGTGCTTTATCGCAATCGGTCATCGGGGCAACCTTAAACCTTTTGTATTGACACTATTCAAAACCTCCGATCGCCGATAGCGATATCACATCGCGTCGGGAGAATGAGGATTATATATAATATTGACAGCCTGCCGCCGATTTGCCGATTGCGATATCGCATCGCATCGTAATACATTACCCGGGCGCCTTAACAATGTGCATGAAATACTGCCGATTGCCGGTTGCGATATCGCATCGCATCGTGGTATTGGCATCACATAAGATATGTATTATATATCGCCGATCACCGATCGCTGATTGCGCATCGCATCGGGGCTAATGGCATGGGGGCGCTTTAAAATGTGCATGAAGTATTGCCGATAGCCGATAGCCGATATCGCATCGGCGGAGACCAATGTGCCACTTACTTATGCTTCCTTATGTCATTGCGATATGCGATCTTGCGATCGCTTTATCGCAATGAAAAAGGATTGTTTTATTTGATCACATGGGTTTTTCAAAAGGTTTTTATATAATGTATTCATTTGGTTTTCGGACCATTTTGAAAGATACAATGTTGATACCAATTAAACTCTAAGGGACCCATTTTGTATGATAATTTTGGGAATAAAAATGTTATGAAATGGGGGGTTGTTGTGGAGCACAACAAATGGTTATGCCCATCAACCTTATCAAAGTTATCAACATCAAATGCATTATGTTGGTATGAAAAGACCCACTGCTCAGGCAATCCCATCTTATCCTGGGTATGCTTTGCCAAACCTGAATCAACAGTTGCCTTTCGTCACAATGTTGGAATTACCAGATCTGAATCGGCTAACAAATGATCCAATTGCTTACGCCCCTTGGTGGCTAGAAATTCCTCATAAACTTCCATCAGATATTCCTAAATTCAATGGAAATCCGGGTGAAGATCCATCGAATCATGTGATGACGTTTCATTTGTGGTGTTTTTCCAACACTCTCAATGATGATTCGATTAGGCTTTGCCTTTTTCAGTGAATGTTAACTGGTCTGGCAGCAAAATGGCACATCAAATTGCCTAGAGCTTTATTCGATAAATTCAGCACCCTTGCCACAAGCTTTTTAACCCATTTTTAGTTACCCATAAGGTACGAAACATGAATGGAGCTTCTTACCAATTTTAAGCAGACGACAACCACTCACATATCTGATGATATTCATGAGTGGCAACGTCATCGCCAAATGGTAAAAACATATGTTCCTGATCAGTTGCTAGATGAATGGTTTATTAAGTCATTATTACCTTCTATTACAGAAGATGTGGCTAAGGGGGGAGTTGTCACTGAAGAGCAAGTCATTGCTCGTGCACAATATCTAGACTTGATCTATACTCAGTCTGGAATTCTATATGACAAAATCCCTGATGCTCCTAGACCAGAGTTTTTCGTTCCTCCTCCTCCTAAATCAAACAAAGACTCTGATGCCGGTGATGGTGTGATAGGTACTACCAACACAAAAACTGCAAAGGCTACATCTAAGGAAGCCCGTATGGTTTATGGTCAAAATGCAAATGAATAACTTCTTGCCTCAGAGGTTAATCCCATGTCGACTGTTATGAAACCAACTCAAGAAAAGATAGAAAAGATATATCAACGCCTTAGAATTTAGCCTCTTCGAGGGGGAAACCTCCTTTGCATTACATAAATGAACAATTCTTGGATGATACAAATGAAACGACCTCCTTTCTATATATAGGAGTCTAAGGGGTCATAACATAATCAGAGTCAACATAACAATAATAACGTAAGGGCACAATAATAACAATAATGGGCTTCTATGGGGCACAATAGTAACAATATGGGCACTACATGGGTAAATCAATATAATAAGTGGGTTGTACTAATAACCATAAGGGGAACATCTTACACTAGCAGTATAGGGGCCTAACATGCCCCTCTCTTTCAAAAAGCGTTGTCCTCAATGCTTGAGTAGTTCTTGATACTTTTGTATAAAATTCTTGTCCTCCCTTGTGGAATCTTCAGCGGGTAAGTTCTTCCACTTGATGAGAAACTCTGAAATTGATTGATTTCGTAGCTGTCGGGTTCTTGTTTCTGTGACTGCTCCAGGTTCCAATATGATTTTTCCTTCCTCTTCAATTTTTGGCAATATTGTTTGAATTGGGATCTTTTGCAACTTTTGAATAAGTGGCCATACTTCTTCGTCCTTCTTCCATTCATCCCTTGCTTCGTTTATCCAATCTAGTTGGATAATAGAAATAACACAAAACAATGCTTCCACATCCTCATCCTTGAAGAGTCTTCCCATTCGGTAAGGGTCGCCATTTTTTAAGTGCATGTAGTATTGCCAACATTTCCTTCTCATAAATAGCTTGCTTTAGATGTAGCAATAAAAATACCCAATCACTTACATCAAAACATTTTTCACTACGATGTTGATCTACCTGTTGCTTCGTTTGATTTTTCACCGAAGTGGTGTTATCATTTAAAAGTTGGAGAACTTCTTGTTGATGCTCGATGTGATCTTTCACTGCTTTAACCTTTTTATTCTTGATATGACCTTCTATCTCTAGAGTTTGAGGAGTGGCAATTTCTTCCAATCCTTTACAAGATATGGTCGAATTCATTTCTTGATGCTCGATGTGATCTTTCACTTCTTGAACATTTTTCTTCTTGATATTTCCTTCTATCTTGATAGTTTGAGGAGTGGTAATTTCGACCAATGAATTACAAGATATGGTTGGATTCATTTCTTCTTTCTCGATGTGATATTTTACTTCTTGCACCTTTTTCTTCTTGATATGTCCTTCTATCTTGAGAGTTTGAGGAGTGGTAATTCTTTCCAATTCTTTACAAGATATGGTCTGATTCATTTCTTCTTTCCCTGGGGTGGGGTCCTGGCGTAGATCCTATTCTTTTGATGTTTTTTGATCCTTTTCTTCCTCCTCTTCATATTCTATGTAAAATAATTTCTTCTCAGCACACTTATGACCTTTAGTACATTTTCTATCACAATTGTAACAAAGCCCTTTTTCTCTTTTTTCTTCCAATTGTTGTGGTGTAACCCTTGTAGGTTTTGGAGGGCTAGGAGAAACAACACTTCCATCTTTATAGTTGTGAGGGGTATGCTTCCTGGTTTCCATAATTTTTCTTTCCACTATGTCACAAAGCCCTTTTACTCTTTCCATTTGTTGTGGTGTTGCTCTAAAGAAGGTGTTTCTCTTTGTATCCTCATAATGTGCTATCATTTCCTCTGTGAAAATTGACCACGTAACAAGTTGTTTACGAGAACAAAGCCCTTCATGCCATAAAAATTGATCAGGTTCTAAATATGAAGATGCAATACATACCTTTTGTAACAGTGGTACACCATATAGATCAAAATATTGCTCCATCTGAAGTATCCAATTTACCGGATCCTTGCCATCAAACTTCCTCATCTTGCTTTTTCTTGATTTTAGGAGCTCAATCTTGAAACGACTATAACTCTATACTTTCAGATCTTTAAGTTCTGAAATTGTGATTTATAGTAGTCCTCTATGTCCTCTTTCCAATGCCACTATTCTGATCCAAATTGGATTCTCCAAGAAAGAGTTATGTGAAATCTCCCACAATGACTTGATTATAGACTAGTTCAGTAGAGCAAACTTGTAGGACGTGCCACGAGTCACTATTTCAACCTTTGGATCTGAAAAATGCATACAAGAAACTACAGTCCGTCCTCTTTCTGTACCTTCTTACGAAATTTCAATTTGATCCCCAGAGAGAAAGTTATGACGATTTTCCCCATGTCACCTGTTTGGAATGTAATTCAGGAGTCTGCAAAAAGACCAACTTCCTTAGATCATATATCCGCAAATATAACGTGAAAAGCTCTAAAATGTGGACTCGAGATTCAGCGTGATTTCTTCTCAAATGGTTTTTCTTTGCAACTTCTGAAAAGTCACAGAAAAAAGTTATAGCGAAAATGCCACGATGACCTGTTTGGAGCAGCGAAACCCTAGAATCCAAGGCTCTGATACCAAATGTTATGAAACCAGCTCAAGAAAAGATAGAAAAGATAGATCAACGCCTTAGAATTCAGCCTCTTCGAGGGGGAAACCTCCTTTACATTACATAAATGAACAATTCTTGGATGATACAAATGAAAAGACCTCCTTTCTATATATAGGAGTCTAAGGGGTCATAACATAATCAGAGCCGACATAACAATAATAATGTAAGGGCACAATAATAACAATAGTGGGCTTCTATGGGGCACAATAGTAACAATATGGGCACTACATGGGTAAATCAATATAATAAGTGGGTTTTACTAATAACCATAAGGGGTTACACTAGTAGTATAGGGGCCTAACATCGACCAACAAAGGAAAAGAACTGAAGCAGCCAGGGGACAAGAAGAAAGGGAAGAGAAAAAAGAAGAAACAGGATGATTTGCCTCCTGAAAAATATTATGCAAACCCTTATGGGCAAAAGAAACCTAATCAGCCATGTCTCATATGCGATGTGGACCATTGGATGTGACATTGTCCATATAAAGCTAAGGTTAAGGAGCTTTTTAAAAATTCAAAAACCTCAGCGATATTGACTAATCCGTTTCCAAACCCAGAAACCAATCTAGTTGCTAGCGACAATGCTTCCCCATCCCAAGTGCTTATGTTGTCCATTTCGAAACAAAAAAATGATGCTTTGATATCAACAAGGAATAAAGATTACGGGAATCCACATTTGTCGAACAACAAGGCTGCAGATCAACCTAGTAGTTCGACAAACACTTTAATAGAAGTTGTGCCACCCATCGTTCCTCAGCTAACAATAAAGCCGCCAAAGGTAGTAGTACCTAAATCGACATTTAATCCCCATGCCCAAGCAACACAAAATTATAATATAGTAGACGATTTGGCCCAAACGCCGTCTGCTATGTCGACACTTGAAGTACTGCAAAATTGCCCCTCCCAAAAGCAGGCTCTTTTATCAGCAATAGGTGGGATTGACCGAACGGATTCCAATCTTGTGGCCTTTAATCATAAAGGATTTGAACCTCAGTTACCAACTCAACTCGCTTTCCTCATCCAAATGAAAGCCCTCAACAAAACTGTTCATCGAACAATTATTGATGATGGGGCATCTACATGCATTATGTCAAAGAGTTGCTGGAAAACTTTAGGATCACCACCCTTGTCAAGATCATCAATGACATTAAAAGCATTCGACGGACGAACATACACCCTGTATGGGATTTTAAGTAACTTACAAGTTGAACTGGGGGGCAAGACAGTAGAAATTGCTGTCGAAGTTATCGATGGAAACCTCAATTACAATATCTTACTACGAAGGCCCTAGATTTATGCCATGGCTACTGTTGTATCAACTTACTTTAGAAAGATTGCATTTCCTTTCCAAGTTACAGGAAGCATTCCAATGATCCATGGAAGCTCTCATTCGCTTCAAAATGTCAGAGTAGGCCTACTGAAAGACCCTTCCTTGATGGGTACTTTTTCCCTACCACCTCCGAGTAAACTGGCTGAAGTGGCAACAATAGGAACCTGCAATATGATATCTTCCATTTAGAAGATTTCAGAACATTTTGTTAGCATGGATCATCAACAGGTTTTGCCTCCAAGCCCAATAGAGATTTTGTAGCGATCAATTTTCTTAGCTTGGGCGGCAAACCCAAATCAACACTCATCGAGTGTTTGGGTAGATAGGTTAAAGGAATATGGCACCTCTTCAGATCCTTGGTCACATGTACATTCTACAGACGAAGGAATTATCCAGTCAATGATGATAGGAGAGGCACTATGGGAAGATTACCACCATCGTTCCCATCTTCCTAATTACAACAAAGATTATTCCAATGACCTTGATCATCATTCAGTTTTTGATTTTCTATCAAATACTATAAATATGGTGGATTCCAAGTGAAATCTATCCAATATTGAAGAAACTATCGCCATAAATATCTCGATCAAACCTAATGTTGTAGAGAATATTCATGTCGGAAAATCTTGTTCTTCTTCAGAACTAGAACTATATTGCACTCTCTTTCACAAATTCAGAGATGTCTTTGCATGGTCATATGAAGAAATGTCAGGCATTGACTCAAGCATAGTTGAACATGAAATCAAGATGTATCCATATGTCAAACCGGTGCGACAACGGCTTCGGCAGGTGCACCCGAAGAAAGTCGCTGCCATCAAGGCAGAAGTTGAAAAACTTTTACATGCTGGTTTCATTAACGCGGTTCCCCTAACTGATTGGGTATCGAATATTGGTCCTATGATGAAAAAGCAAGGAACGATTAGAGTGTGAGTTGATTACAGGGATGAAAATCAAGCTTGTCCAAAAGACAACTACCTTACACCCTTCATCGACCAGATAATTGATGAATGCACCGGATGCAAAATATTTTCATTTATTGATGGATTTTCTGGGTATAATCAAATAGATATCTACCCATAGGACTAGTCGAAGACTACATTTATATGTTTGTGGGGCACATTCGCGTACCACAAATTACCTTTCAGTTTAAAGAACACAGGGGCAACCTTTCAGAGGGCTATGAATTATGCCTTCCATGACATCAAGAACATTGTTCAACCATATCTCAATGATCTTCCAGCTCATTCGTGAAAGCAGACTGATCATTCGCGACATTTGAGAGCTATATTTCTACGTTGCCAACACTACAAGGTACGAATCAATCCACACAAGTGTGTGTTTTTTGTTGGTTCTGGGCATTTACTTGGTTTCGTGGTTTCTAAGGACGGAATTCGACTCGACCCATGTAAGGTTCAGGCAATTGTCGATATGCCTCCACCTTCAAATTTGCTTCAGATTCAGAAACTCCAAGGGAAAGGAAAATTTCTGAGGAGGTTCATTCCAAATTACGCTGAACTTGCTAAAGGTTATACGCATCTTTTGAAAACATAAGTACCCTTCAACTGGGATCAGGTTGCGCAAGCTTCCTTTGATGCTCTAAAGGAATCCCTAATAAAAGCATCATTAATGTATGCTCCTGATTATCAAAAGGACTTTAACCTACATCTAGCTGTAGCAGATACAATCATCGCAATGGTTTTAGTTCAAGAAGAAAATGGAATCGAACATCTTGTCTATTATTTAATCTGAAACTTAAATGATACAGAAAGCAAGTATTCCTATGTTGAAAAGCTAGCTCTTGCAGCTGTTCAAGCAGTACAGAGATTTCGACACTATATCCTCTTTCGCAAAACTACCATTTTATCAGATTGCAACCCTATGACTTACATTCTGTCACGTCAGTTACTTGGGGGCAAATATTCAAAATGGATAGCTATTTTGCAAGAGTTTGATCTGGAATTCGTAAAATCAAAATCAAAGAAATCTCTAGTTTTCGCGGAGTTACTATGCGACTTCCCATCGTCGTCCAACGATTCAACATCCAAAGAAACAATCGTGGATGAATATTTGTTTCTGATATCGTCAAGCGATCCGTGGTACAGAGATATAATCATCTATCTCCAAACCCAAACATACAGGCCTAATACTTCTTGCTCTAAACAACAACGTACTCGATACCAAGCAAAAGACTACATGATCGTCGGTGATACGCTTTACCATCACGGTATTGATACAGTTCTGTGAAGGTGCCTCACCCATGAGGAGGCCGAAAATGTCCTGAATGATTGTCATTCAGGTGCATGTGGGGGGCATCAATCTAGTTATGTTATGGCACAAAAGATTTTACGAGAAGGTTACTTTTGGCCAACAATGTTCAAAGATTTCATAACCGCAATTAGAAGTTGCCATGCTTGTCAAATCTTCGACCGCAAAACCAGAATACCACCCACACCTTTGCAACTAGTAGTTGTTGTTGGGTCATTTGCTAAATGGGGCATAGATTTCATGACATGTAACCCCACCTCGGCTAGGAGGCATGGGTATATCATAGTCGCAGTTGACTATTTTATGAAATGGGCTAAGGCGATGCCTACATTAAACAACAGCGGCAAAACAACTTCTCTTTTCTTTTTTAATCATGTAGTCTCTAGGTTCGGTGTCCCATAGGCTATAGTCACAGATCATAGATCACATTTTCGCAATCACATGATGGTCGAATTAGTTGCCAAACTAGGATTGTCCCATGACAGTTCTACTCCATATTATCCGCAAGCTAATAGACAAGTTGAGGCCATCGACAAAGTCCTAAAGCGCATGCTGCAAAGGATGATTGGAGTCCACAAACAAAGTTGGCACCTAATCCTGTACTCAGCCTTATGGGCATACAAAACCTCAGTAAGAAATGCGACCGGGTTTACACCCTTTCAACTGGTGTATGGCCTGGAAGCCATCTTACTAATTCAATGTGAGATTTTATCTCTCAAACTCGCAATCGACCTTCTCCCCGGAACATCAGAGGAAGAGGCTCATTTCTTGGAACTAATCCAATTGGATGAAACCCATCGTGACACCGCCTTGACTAACGAAGCCCATAAGAAACGAGTTAAGGAACAATTTGACAAAAATTTCAAACCCCGTGTCTTCTTAGAAGGTGACCTGGTCTTCCTTTACGATCATGAATCTGATAAATTGGGAGCAGGTAAGTTCCAATATTTATGGATGGGTCCCTACATTGTTAAACGAGTGTTAGCAAAAGGATCCCACGAGCTAGTAGATTACGATGGAATTCCACTGGCGCAACCCCGAAACGAGTTGTACCTTAAGCGTTACTATGCTTGACTAAGTGTAGTAACCTCTTTATATGCTTTTGTTACATTTTTGTTTTCGTCAAGAGTGATCATTTTGGTTAGGTAATCCATTCTTGCATTTGTTGCAGATGTCGAACCTATTGGAATCATTCATTGGATATGCTGACAGAGCTAGTCGTAGTACGCAAAACCTATATTCTGTGGCCTGGGCCATTTTTGATCCAAGCGGTGAGTTAGTAAGTTTCAGAGGAGTATGTATTGGTCGATCAACGAACAACATCGCTGAGTATAGCACGTTGATAGAACTTCTCTCTGATGCCATCGCACATGGAATACGTTGACTTCTTGTCAGGCTAGACTCACAACTTGTCATCCTACAGCTTACTGGCATATATTCTGTTCGGAATCTAGCTATCTATTGTATGTTCCTAAGGGTCAGGATTTTGGAAAGGCAGTTTGATTCTATTCAATATCAACACATTTCTAGAAACTTAAACACATTAACTGATTCATTAGCAAATTATGTGTTAGATAGACATTTGCAGCATTTATAAAAGAAAGCATTTCAATCAACATTTGCATCAAGATCATATAACTTAACCAAAATAAAGCTCCAAAAATAAAAAATATATATAACTATTTATAGTTTGTCAAAATGTTCTGTGTCCAAGACAAAATCGGTCACATGACCCAAAAACTCAAAAATGTAGAAAATCACCCTAGACTAATGGTGCTGGTGATAAAAAGTCACCACTTGTGCGATCATACGTAAGAGCCTAGTCCATCGACTCGGCATGCCAATAGTATGGCGCTGTAATCTCAGAGGTAACTCATCGGTCCTCACATCCTGGATACCAAGGGTGAGACCCTCGATCTGATCCTACAATACTGCAAGGGTCTCGGCTACGTCTAGATCGTGAAGGATAGCCCTCCCTACAGCCTCTCCTGCTGGAATGGCAGCTGCTACCCTCGAGCGCACTGCTGGTCGCACTGGTCCAATATCTGCACGAATATATGAGTTTGATTAGTCTTGATAACATTTAAAAGACATAATAACATTATAAAAACAATAAACAAAGATATGGTCAGATCTTTTACCTATAACACCCACTACTCGCCAGCCAGTAGCACTAAATCTGGGTCACCCTGGAAATCCATCCCAGCATATGGATACTCAGCAAAGACCATCTCCTGATGGTTGAACCACTCAAATAAGGCATCAGAGAATGAAATCTGTGACTGACCAGCATGTTTGGCCATAAGATCAACCCATCTCTACATCCGTGGTTCCGTCGGTACTGGCGGTCCGAGTGAAATGTACTGTGGCTGCATTAGTGGGATCTTCTCCAAGATGAAAGCAGTCAGAATAGAACCATAACCAAAGTTCTTAGATCTTCCATTCTTCACCTTGGTGAGATGTTATTTTATAACTAGAAGTACTGCATCACACCAGTTGAATACCTTTGGTTCAAGGCATTCTAGAGCATACTGCATATAGGACCTGTTGGCCAAATGAAGAGCTGCACTGCCAGCCAATATAGTAAAGGTAAATAAGATAGTCCTCAAGGATCGGTTAGTGACATCTCGAATACTGACCTTGTCATCCCTACTCGGCTGAGATCCATCTCTACAGAATCGGTGAATATAATCCCTCACGGATTCACCTCCACGGGTGGATCCTGATAGTGAGAGAGGGGCACCGCGTCTCGATAAACTGGTCAAGAAGTATATATCCTCAATTGTCAAAGGGATGGATTTACCTTGAATCTGGAACACTTGGCTGGTAGGATTCCATGCATCGAGAAAATATTGCAACAAATTGATTTGTTGCCTCATGCTGGATATGCGGAAGAATTTAAGCAAACCACAGTTCCACAAAGCAGTCACCGTACCTGGATCATGTAAAGCAACCATGTCCTCTTCTTCATGCTCACATTCACACCATGTAACAACCATCTTAATCCAATGAATCTTTGAAAAACAAACAAGAGAAGAATTAGGATCCTGATTCAGACAAAAACAAGAAAAATTTCCATTAAAAAACAGTGCATAAACTTTCCTCTTTGCGCCCATCGCACCCCAGTTGTGTACTGGGTGAGATGCATCCTGACTGGCCAATGGCCAACTCAGTATGCATCACACCTTTCGATATACATTAGGTGCGATGGGGAGAGAATGAATTGTTCAAACCCCAGAGGCCTAGAAGAACAAGAAAACATGCTCAAAGTCAGAAAAGGAAAGAATGCTATTGAAGAGCTCAGGGTTAGCTCCTACTTGGTCCAGACGGCACCAAAAATAGTCCACAGAATCTCCCAGAATAAACTGGTGAAAATCAAGGGGGAAAACACCTCGAGAGCTCCAAAAATACCCAAATTTGAATGCAATGGTAAAAATAAGAGGTAAAAACTATTTTTATGTTGCTATTCACATAGTTCAAGTACAATATTGTTGTTTAAACTCATTTTTCAAGCATGTATTTACATTTCTAATGAATTTGATGGAGCAATTGAATAGGTAGCATGATCGTCAAAAGAACATAATGTTAATGGTGAAATCAACATCTCTGACTATTATCATGAGCAGTTTTACGCAAAGTTCAAGCTCGTTAAAAAATAAACCTCGCCATGAGCAGTTTTACATGAAGTTCAAGCTTGTTAAAAAATAAACCCAACAATGAGCAAGTGTTCCCATAGAGTTTAAGATCATTAAAAAAATGAACCCCACCTTCAGTAAATAACCATTGCAATCGCGTAATTATCAGCTTTTGAACCTTAGTCATGTTCTTACCATCACCTCCACTCTTTTTTAGCCGATCATACGCCTCCATTTGATTGTTTACCCTTTTGAGAAATAGCTGTGATGAGTGATTCTATTAGCCACTTTCTTTACACTTCCGTGATTGAAAAGTTCCAAACCTTACCTAGAACTAGTTGCTATCCAAAAACATCACTCGTTCCTCAAAAAAATGAGTCTCCTTTAAGCTCTTTTCATCTGACTCGTAAAATATGAAAATATTGCCGAGCAATTGGCCTCTCTAGCTTGTTAAAGCGATCAGAAGTGCCATCCCTCCTCTAGATTTTAATATTTTTGGACCTGAGGGATTATTACACAAAAATATCAAGTGCTTGTCTTGTTCAACACGTTAAAACTATCGAAAAGTCATCCCTTTTGTATTATTTTACACTTTTTCAGACTTAAGGGATTACATTACGAAAAAGGACCACTAGAGTTGCCTTTCTTTCCATTTTTAGACTCTCTAAAATTGAAAAGGACCGAGTTATGTTTGTCATTAAACTCATTAAAACAATAGCGACAAACTTGTCCACGCAGACAACAGCGAGTTTCACTGTTGCTAGGCTCGTTAAAACATAGCAACAGGTTTGCTCGAAGGGAAAATTATAGAACAAGCA